>OY787668.1:635000-1147500 GCA_963678985.1 Spisula subtruncata
CGTGTTTTCTGTTAACTTTTCATAGCTTTGATGTCAAGATTTTTGTCACAGTCATGAAAAACTGGATAAGTTTTCTAGAGACCCCTTGCTAAATATCGTTAAGTTTTTAACATATAATCTGCATAATATAACGTTTGAGGTTTTCCAACGAAGCATATGAAATCGACAAAACACATAAATTTCTTCGCTTGCATAAGGAATAAGACTTTGATGTGGTGAACCAATGAAAATAGAGCATGGATAAATATTTTATATCATTTATTATGACAGTAATGAAAGACTCTCTTATTCAAATTTTTGCTAGCAATTTAAACGTGAACATTTAATGGCGAAATGTCACATTGGCTGACTTTTTAACTATTACACATGTGGATGCGATATTCACTGACAATCGTAACTACTCGGGAATTTCCGTAACTGAGAAATACGCTTTCGTTAGATTAACGCCGAGGAGTTCCGATTAATGCGAAATTCACTGACAATCGTAACTACTCGGGAATTTCCGTAACTCTTGAAATATCATATTTGATTGCAAATGTATGTTAAAAACGTTATATGCAACCAAATTTGGTACACGTTTAAGAAATGGACTCGATTTAAAAAAAAAAAATCGTACATTTTCATAGACTCGAGTTTGTAGCCTTCTACTAGACTGATTGCAATATCAACTGATATCATGTTTTGTATCATAGTATTTAAATTCTACTGACTTTACTTAACAATTGTCAGAAAATATATTTAGACATTTTTGAATTTTCGTCATCATATAGAGAACTGCGCCTTTAAAGAAGAAATTGTCTGTGTTCACCTTGTGTCATGACAAGTTCTGGTAAATTGTCAGCCAATTGTAGCCCCGTCTAACAGTGATAAACGAAATAAAACCAGTTTTACAATGTTAACAAACTGTAGACCAGTTTCACATTCTTAACAATTTGCAAACCAATCTTGCATTACCAGTCTAGCAACGTCAACAAATTGCAAACTAGCCTCGTAATTGTAACAAATTGAAAACCAGTCTCACAATGTCAACATGTTGCAAACCAGTCTACAAAGTTAACAAATTGATAACCAGTCGTGCAATGTTAACATATTGTAAACCAGTATCATAAGCTTAACAATTTACGAAACAGTCTTGCAATATTAACACATTGAAAACCAGTCTCACAATGTTAACAAATTGAAAACCAGTCTTGAAATGTTAACAAATTATAGACCAGTCTTTCAATGTCAACAAATTGCAAATCAGACTCACAATGTAAACAAATTGAAAACCAGTCTCACAATGTTAATAAATAACAAACCCGACTTACAATTGCAAATAAATTGCAGACCAGTCATATGGTATTAAAAAGTTTCGAAACAATCTCATGCAATGATAAGACACATCCGCTAGCTTTGAATGGCGAACATTGTAATTAAATTTTACTCACAAATGAAATAGCAACAAAACATAAACGTTTAATGTAAGAACACATTTTAATGAAAGAACAATTGTTTATCGTAATTCATGCGTATTAGGTCGCCTAACAGTCTATTATGTGAACGTGATTTGCCTCTGTAGGGTTCCATGTATACAGGTGTTGGTTGTGGGGCTAATGGTACAGGCTTATTGCGGGAATGTCGAGACGACAACGAATTTGTGGAATTTGAAGTCGATGGAAATTTATACATTTCCTTGTCTTCGTCCGAAAGCGATTTGTAAACTCGACAGTCAAATGATTTACTTCTTTGGTATTGAAGTTTCTTATGTTTAGAATCCTTGTCTTTAAATCGTTTACCTTTGGCTAAAAGTTTCGATTTCACCGTGTTTTTATCACTTTCCGGTGCTGACACCGAGCGTTCCAAGTTCACGTGACAGTCTCGTGATTTCACGCGAGATCCTTTTGGAACATCATCAAGGCACTCATAATAACCACTACTGTCGTCTGATGCTGACCTATCAGCAGATACGTCACTAATATGGCTCGCAGCAGACGAATACTCCGAAAGACTAGAAACATACGTCATAGAATCCAGATCGTCACGATTGTCAGAATCCGCACCATGAGTCATGCTTTCTACGTCATTAACCATTTTTCTGACGTTTAGTTTTAATTGTAGATTGGATTCAATTTTTGACAAATACAATTCGTAATCGGCTTTTTCACCCTCGTGCGACACACTGACGTCACTTTCACCGGAAGTACTGAGATCAAATTCATAACTCGTCTCGTTTCCATCTTGCGTATTAGTATCCTTGCTTTGTCGAGCGCATTTAGAATGCATTATATCAATATTTTTCGAAATGCAAGAATCGAGACTTTTTGCACCATTATCCACAGTTTCTTCTATTGCACATGATTCGGATCTTTCCGACAATGTGTCGGAAGTTCTCGTAGAGGAATCGGGTGTTCCCGTTAAAGTCCGTGAATTACTGTCGGTACTTGGCGACTCATTAACGTTTCTTAGCGTAGGCTCATCGTTTTGAGAACTTTCTAAAATTGAACACAGATCTGAACGAAGTTTTTTATCCACTGAACACACTTGTTGTAGATTGATAGCGTCTGTTAATCCACTTTTTGACTTGACGCATCGTGTAAGAACTATTTTTGTATCTTTTATAATATCCGAGTTTAGTCTGTCAGTATCCCAAGCATTTGTACCATCCTCACGCGATAATTTGCACTCAATACACTCTGATTTATTACAATTGCACGTGTTAAACTCATTAGTTTTATCATCAAACTCACCAAGTTCTCTTTTAAATATTTCCACATCACCCTTGGCGTCTTGTGAATTCACAATTGGCACTATTAAATATGGACCCACTTCAATAGCATTTTTAAGATCAACGTGTGCATCACGTGCAATCCGTGTATCTTTAACTATATCTGCTTCATTATTAGAACTAGCTTGTCCAAATTCTAATCTAGTTCTTACAGAATGTTCAGGAATTTCATCGTAAATGTGTGTGGAGGTTTCGTGCATCTGTTGTACCGGAGTGGGCATGCGCGCCCGGTAGTGAAACCTACAGAAGGATTGTGGGTAAACGAGCGTCGTGTCCTCATCTTTGATGATAACAGAATGTCCGTTCTCTGTCTCTTGTAGAATTATTTGTTTCTTTCTGAAACCGTAGTCGTCTTCAACTTTCTCTTTCTTTTCATGTTTTGTTTTCTTCTTTTCTTTCAGCCATCGGAACATTTTGCTCAAACTCTGGTTGATCCCGGTTGTCATTCGGATACCTTCCAACTTGATTCATGTAGGATCACGTTGTTATCTGAAGATAGAAAATGACACGTGGGTAAGTAATTGAGAAAACAATATTTAGTTGACTAAGTAAATGACCAAGTTATGACGATTTTATGTTATTGCACATTCTACCGGCGCATCTGGGGCGTCATAATGGGGCGTTCCCGATGCATTGCGCTTTTCTATAGTATTGGTCACAAGGATATAATTATATTTGGAATTAGATGCGCCTCAGTCTTTATCGGGCGATGTTATGGAACTATATTAAGTTTGTAAATCTTGGTCTGATTGGGATACATGTCCTTACAAATCCTTTTAAGATACATGTAATTGCACCATACGAAACTACAGTGCATTGTACACAACTGGTACATAAATAGAGAGTAAATGGCACACCCATTTTGCCTCCTCACCAAGATTCTTAAATTGACTAGTTCGCTAAAGCGTTTTAAACGGGTATTTAAACTTTAATACCCGGTACCCCTATATTTGCTGACGTCTCTGATGACGTTTGTATCCAAATATATCACTACACAACCCTTTAATCGCCATTATAAGTTTAACATGTCAAATGTGTTAAATCTGGCCATACAAACTATACACACCCAAACCGTTTTGTGAATTATGAGCAAATCATAGACGTTTTATCAGCTAAATGTTCTTGTTTATCGTTATAGCATTTCTGTTTCATTTTTAACTTTTACTTTCATCCTTTCAACATTCAAGATACAAAATAGTTTGTTTATACAATGTTTAGATTTGTAGATCTAGATTTGCTATTCGAACATTCACTTGAAATTATTGCCCAATATATTCAATACATACAGTAAAACCTCGTGGTTAGATAAACCACAGCCCTTTAGACCCTTTTACCAACTGGACTTATTGTTAAGATGGTATTAATATTGAAGCTAAATAAATAGCATAACATAGATGTGGGGCAATCTGCTAGAAGATTTTTTAATTTCTGTCCTTTATCTCCACCGACGAGTAGTCTCTTAGTCGAAATTGTTTGACTAAGCATAACAGTGACGTGTTTTATAAAGGCGTACTCATCATTATGGGTGAGTGACTTGTTGTAACGTTTGACTGTATATCCAACTGAACGGCTAGCATGACCTAATTGTTGAGATACAAGACAATCAGAGTCAATGGATGACACAAATAGAGTTCTAAACAAATGTTTTCGACGTAACGAGTTCTGTATAATGTGTATTGTACGAGTTATAATGATCAACGTGCGAGTGTGTAAGTCAATCCCCTGGTGGGCTCTATGAAGAGTGGAATTACATTAGGCTTGATAGCTGAAAAAAATAGTTTTGAAAAAGTCCTCATTAAGTCATATTTTACTGTTGCTTATATGGACAAAGTTACATTGTGTAATTTTAAGTATTATAAAGCGCTGGCTGATTTTTTACTTTGTACAATGCTGTACCTTGACTCCCATTGTACATGACGTTTGACATTCATTAACAACGCTTGGCGTTTATTGACCAACCCTCCTAATGCTTTAATAGAATCAGGTATTAACGTTCTTTGATGTCGATTTTTATCGCTAGAACAATCAACTAAGTCCTGTTTAAACACTTAATACAAAATATCTGCAGCTTAATTTCCGGGCAAATAATTGATTTTTACAGAAAATTATCGTTATATTGAGTGATTATCACACCGTGCGGATTATATGGACCGGTTTACAATTATAACCGGAACCGCTTAAAGTCATCATCGCTGATTGGTCGACAAAGAATTCGTCAGCCAATCAGCGACACGATTAAATAAGAACAAGGCATGAACACCTTAAGCTGATTTCTATGCTATCAATCGTAATATCTCTCATGTCTAATGTTCGCCCTAATCATGAGATTGTCGTTTCAGATTGTCTTGAGAAGTCTTAATGTTACTACACGCTTGAATGGTCCCTATAGACCCCGATTCAGACAAAGGGACCCCAAATTAATGGCATGCCGGAAGATATTAAAGCAATGACAAGATTAGAGCAGGTTTGTGAATGATTGTTAATTATCTAGGACTTATTCCAGTGTCGCAGGTTGAGATAATCCATGAGTTCATGCATTAAACATCACAGTATGACAATGGTGTTGATTTGTTTAGAATTGTTTAGATTAAATGATACATATCGAGTGGATGGGATAGCGGGTTGATATATATCTAGGATCATCATGTTACAACACAAAATATAAACAGTTCAACAACTCCATTTATATCGTCTTTCCATGGTTTAATAACCCATGTCAAACATACGGGCTGGTATTATAATAGAGCAGTACAGGGTCTGACACAGGGTGGGGGCAATGGTAAACGTACGGAGCGGCATATGGTGGGGTGGATGGTCTGGCGTGGTGGGTATGTTGGGACAGAATGCGCACTTGGTTGGGCAGGATACAGGGGTTAGGAATACATGGAGGGGCCTAGTGATGTTGTGTTAATTGCTATATTTGGAAGCCGAATGTAAGAAATAGGACGAAATACAAACGGTGTACATTAACACATTACATGCATATGGGACGGGTTTCGTCGGTGGTGGGAAAAATGTACGATAAAGCGAGTCTAGGATGTGCACTGTTATCATGCACAGGTCAGACTAGGTTAACCACTTTCTCAGAGATAAATTAATACAGTTTGACTACTTCCTCCCAAACTGTCTGTTTTGAAATTAAGCAGGTCAGACATTCTTATGCTACCAACATCCGAGACATTAATTTTACGACCATATACGTCTTCAAATAATCCAGTTACTGTACAAGACCCTGTCAAATGTTACACTCCGCAGCGAACAGCAACTTTAGCCCTAACACCGTTGTTATGACGCATGCTAAAATTATGAAGAATTTATTTTCAGAAAATAAACCGCAAGCATTAATAACCAAGACAACATATAAAACGTAAAAGTATAGTTAAGTATAGCATGTATATTTAACTTGCTAAATTCATCTACACACATGTCGCTTTTCATGTCATGTGTAAAATATGAAACATTAACGGCAGCTGTTACACTGACACCGCAGCACATCACTCACCCAATGTACAGCAACATGAAACTCATGTCAACCATGGTACATGCATCCCTCTTTTATCAAAACACATATTAAGCACTTAAATTTCTGTCGGCAAGGTATTTTGACTACCCTACCAAAAGGGAGTTTTTCTTACATGCACATGGTAAATGGTTTTGTACCTAACTAGAGTTCGAGCTACCTGAATGCCCATCGACAAAAATACAAGATTAGATGCATGACATTTTAAAATAATTTTCATTGAAAGAGGGAAGATAGCTGCAATGGATGTTAGTAGCAGGACATGTTTACATGCAGTTTTGGCTCAGCATTATAATTTTATACGTGTACACAGCTTTAAGAAAAGATAATCATTAATTAACGTCGGTAATGTTTAACATAACAACTTTTAAACCCCTTAAACCTTAAACCAGAATCACCTCAAAACCTTTGAACCCATATACACGCCTGTTTCTAAATCTTAATACGGTCTTCCAAAAGAACTTAATAGCAAGTCAATAGAAACACGTGATCTACAGGTTTGATATTCATTAATCAGACGTCTATATCAGATGTTTAGGTTGATAAGCCCTTATATATCAGCACATGGGGGATAAAATCGTTGCTGTGGTAGATGTTAGAGGTAAAAAGGGTCGTTTGAAGGGTCAATTGAAACCCATGCAAGTTCCATTTGTCAGTCTGAACTTCAAAAGGTCTATGACCAGGGGTTTCACTTGACCCCTATTGTTTCAAAAGAGACACAGTTTTGGACGACCCTTGAAGTAAGGTTTTTAGGTCAACTTTTTTTTTGTTAGTTAAAGGTATGCATGTACAGGCTATATAAAGGGTAACATTTAGTATAAACTTAGATTATTTCAATGACCCCTTTTAAAAGAGACAGCCCTTAATGGAAATCCCTGCGTATGATGACATTGGTATGTGACGTTTTGTGTATATTCCCTAGTTTTTATGGTGACAGGTAAAACTCAAATTCGTTATACAAACTAAAAATCGTGTTTTCTGATAACTTTTCATTGCTTTGATGTCAAGATTTTTGTCACAGTCATGAAAAACTGGATAACTTTTCTAGAGACCCCTTGCTAAATATCGTTAAGTTTTTAACATATAATCTGCATAATATAACGTTTGAGGTTTTCCAACGAAGCATATGAAATCGACAAAACACATAAATTTCTTCGCTTGCATAAGGAATAAGACTTTGATGTGGTGAGCCAATGAAAATAGAGCATGGATAAATATTTTATATCATTTATTATGACAGTAATGAAAGACTCTCTTATTCAAATTTTTGCTAGCAATTTAAACGTGAACATTTAATGGCGAAATGTCACATTGGCTGACTTTATAACTGTTACACATGTAGATGCGATATTCACTGACAATCGTAACTTCTCGGGAATTTCCGTAACTGAGAAATACGCTTTCGTTTGATTAACGCCGAGGAGTTCCGATTGATGCGATATTCACTGACAATCGTAACTACTCGTGACGTAACGGCTTTTATCATATTTATAGCAAAAATACAAGCATTACTTACGTATTTTTATTTATTGTAATACTAATGATATAGACGATGAACTACATTTTCTCTGTAAATGTCCATGTTTTCAGGATCTTAGACGCATTTATATTGATAAATATTTTTACCAAAGAACAAGTATGTATAAACTTATTGAATTGTTAAAGTGTAATGATAAAAATACTGTTCTCAAATTAAGTAAATTCATTAAACTGTCTTTCAATCGTAGAAATACCTTAATTAATAGATAATAACATATTGTAGTTATAACGCTCATCCTCTAGAATTTGATATGTGTAGTAATTAATCATGTATGTTTTGTGTATATATGTTCTGTATATATGTTATAACGATGTACACGTTGTACAAGTTAATAAAATATATGTTCTGTTCTGTTCTGTTCTTAAAATATCAGCTTTCAGTCAAAGTAATATGTAGATGAAAATGTTGCTGTGTTAGATGTTAGAGGTAAAAAGGGTCGTTTAAAGGGTCAATTGAAACCCATGCAAGTTCCATTTGTCAGTCTGAACTTCAAAAGGGCTATGACCAGGGGTTTCACTTGACCCCTATTGTTTCAAAAGTGACACAGTTTTGGACGACCCTTGAAGTAATGTTTTTAGGTCAACTTTTTTTTGTTAGTTAAAGGTATGCATGTACTGGCTATATAAAGGGTAACATTTAGTATAAACTTAGATTATCTCAATGACCCCTTTTAAAATAGACAGCCCTTAATGGAAATCCCTGCGTATGATGACATTGGTATGTGACGTTTTGTGTATATTCCCTAGTTTTTTTAATGTGACAGGTAAAGCTCAAATTCGTTATACAAACTAAAAATCGTGTTTTCTGATAACTGTTCATAGCTTTGATGTCAAGATTTTTGTCCCAGTCATGAAAAACTGGATACATTTTTTAGAGACCCCTTGCTAGATATCGTTAAGTTTTTAACATATAATCTGCATAATATAACGTTTGAGGTTTTCCAACGAAGCATATGAAATCGACAAAACACATAAATTTCTTCGCTTGCATAAGGAATAAGACTTTGATGTGGTGAGCCAATGAAAATAGAGCATGGATACATATTTTATATCATTTATTATGACAGTAATGAAAGACTCTCTTATTCAAATTTTTGCAAGCAATTTAAACGTGAACATTTAATGGCGAAATGTCACATTGGCTGACTTTTTAACTGTTACACATGTGAATGCAATATTCACTGACAATCGTAACTTCTCGGGAATTTCCGTAACTGAGAAATACGCTTTCGTTTGATAAACGCCGAGGAGTTCCGACTGATGCGATATTCACTGACAATCGTAACTACTCGGGAATTTCCGTAACTGAGAAATACGCTTTCGTTAGATAGACGCCGAGGAGTTCCGACTGATGCGATATTCACTGAGTGGAACACGACGACAGGTTTAAAGGTGCTGTACTCAAGATGGCCATGAAAATATGAAATATTCTAAAACCACCTTAATATGGTTTGAAGAGCGTTTAAATGATAATGCCTAAATTAAGCTGGCTTGAAATATCATATTCGATAGTATATTCGAAGTAAAAACTTTATATGCAACCAAATTTGGTACACGTTTAAGAAATGGGCTCGTTTTAAAAAAAAAAAAAATCGTACATTTTCATAGACTCGAGTTCATAGTCTTTCTACTAGACGTTTTTGCAATTTCAACTGATAGTATGTTTTGTATCATAGTATTTACATTCTACTGACTTTACTTAACAATTGTCAGAAAAAATATTTAGAAATTTTTGAATTTTCGTCATTATATAGAGAACTGCACCTTTAAAGAAAAAAGTGTCTGTGTTCACCTTGTGTCATGACTAGTTCTGGTAAAATGTCAGCCAATTGTAGTCCAGTCTAACAGTGATAAACGAAATAAAACCAGTGTTACAATGTTAACAAACTGTAGACCAGTTTCACATTCTTAACAATTTGCAAACCAATCTTGCAATACCAGTCTAGCAACGTCAACAAATTGCAAACTAGCCTTGCAATTGTAACAAATTGAAAACCAGTCTCACAATGTCAACATGTTGCAAACCAGTCTACAAAGTTAACAAATTGATAAACAGTCGTGCAATGTTAACAGATTGTAAACCATTTTCATAAGCTTAACAATTTGCGAAACAGTCTTGCAATATAAATACATTGAAAACCCGTCTCATAATGTTCACAAATAGCAAACCAGTTTCACAATGTTAACAAATTGCAAACCAGTCTTGAAATGTTAACAAATTATAGACCAGTCTTTCAATGTCAACAAATTGCAAATCAGACTCACAATGTACACAAATTGAAAACCAGTCTCACTATGTTAACAAATTGCAAACCCGACTTACAAGTGCAAATAAAATGCAGACCAGTCATATTATATTAACAAGTTTTGAAACAATATCATGCAATGATAAGACACATCCGCTAGCGTTGAATGGCAAACATTGTAATTAAATTATACTCACAAATGAAATAGCAACAAAACATAAACGTTTAATGTAAGAACACATTTTAATGAAAGAACAATTGTTTGTCATAATTCATGCGTATTAGGTCGCCTAACAGTCTATTATGTGAACGTGATTTGCCTCTGTAGGGTTCCATGTATACAGGTGTTGGTTGTGGAGCTAATGGTACAGGCTTATTGCGGGCATGTCGAGACGACAACGAATTTGTGGAATTTGAAGTCGATGGAAATTTATACATTTCCTTGTCTTCGTCCGAAAGCGATTTGTAAACTCGACAGTCAAATGATTTACTTCTTTGGTATTGAAGTTTCTTATGTTTAGAATCCTTGTCTTTGAATCGTTTACCTTTGGCTAAAAGTTTCGATTTCACCGTGTTTTTATCACTTTCCGGTGCTGACACCGAGCGTTCCAAGTTCACGTGACAGTCTCGTGATTTCGCGCGAGATCCTTTTGGAACATCATCAAGGCACTCATAATAACCACTACTGTCGTCTGATGCTGACCTATCAGCAGATACGTCACTAATATGGCTCGCAGCAGACGAATACTCCGAAAGACTAGAAACATACGTCATAGAATCCAGATCGTCACGATTGTCAGAATCCGCACCATGAGTCATGCTTTCTACGTCATTAACCATTTTTCTGACGTTTAGTTTTAATTGTAGATTGGATTCAATTTTTGACAAATACAATTCGTAATCGGCTTTTTCACCCTCGTGCGACACACTGACGTCACTTTCACCGGAAGTACTGAGATCAAATTCATAACTCGTCTCGTTTCCATCTTGCGTATTAGTATCCTTGCTTTGTCGAGCGCATTTAGAATGCATTATATCGATATTTTTCGAAATGCAAGAATCGAGACTTTTTGCACCATTATCCACAGTATCTTCTATTGCACATGATTCGGATCTTTCCGACAATGTGTCGGAAGTTCTCGTAGAGGAATCGGGTGTTCCCGTTAAAGTCCGTGAATTACTGTCGGTACTTGGCGACTCATTAACGTTTCTTAGCGTAGGCTCATCGTTTTGAGAACTTTCTAAAATTGAACACAGATCTGAACGAAGTTTTTTATCCACTGAACACACTTGTTGTAGATTGATAGCGTCTGTTAATCCACTTTTTGACTTGACGCATCGTGTAAGAACGATTTTTGTATCTTTTATAATATCCGAGTTTAGTCTGTCAGTATCCCAAGCATTTGTACCATCCTCGCGCGATAATTTACACTCAATACACTCTGATTTATTACAATTGCACGTGTTAAACTCATTAGTTTTATCATCAAACTCACCAAGTTCTCTTTTAAATATTTCCACATCACCCTTGGCGTCTTGTGAATTCACAATTGGCACAATTAAATACGGACCCACTTCAATAGCATTTTTAAGGTCAACATGTGAATCACGTGCAATCCGTGTATCTTTAACTATATCTGCTTCGTTATTAGAACTTGCTTGTCCGAATTCTAATCTAGTTCGCACAGAATGTTCAGGAATTTCATCGTAAATGTGTGTGGAGGTTTCGTGCATCTGTTGTACCGGAGTGGGCATGCGCGCCCGGTAGTGAAACCTACAGAAGGATTGTGGGTAAACGAGCGTCGTGTCTTCATCTTTGATGATAACAGAATGTCCGTTCTCTGTCTCTTGTAGAATAATTTGTTTCTTTCTGAAACCGTAGTCGTCTTCAACTTTCTCTTTCTTTTCATGTTTTGTTTTCTTCTTTTCTTTCAGCCATCGGAACATTTTGCTCAAACTCTGGTTGATCCCGGTTGTCATTCGGATACCTTCCAACTTGATTCATGTAGGATCACGTTGTTATCTGAAGATAGAAAATGACACGTGGGTAAGTAATTGAGAAAACAATATTCAGTTGACTTAGTAAATGGCCAAATTATGGTGACCTTTTGTTATTGCACACTCTACCGGCGCATCGGGGGCGTCATAATGGGGCGTTCTCGATGCATTGCGCTTTTCTATTGGTCACAAGGATATAATTATATTTGGAATTAGATGCGCCTCTGTCTTTATCGGGCGATGTTATGGAACTGTACCTTGGTCAGATTGCGATACATGTTCTGAATCAAACCTTTAAAGATGTGTGCACCATATGAAACTACAGAACATTGTATACAACTGGTATATAAATAGAGAGTAAATGGCATACCCATTTTGCCTCCTCATCAAGATTGTTAAATTGACTAGTTCACTAAAACATTTTAAACATGTATTAGAAATTTAATGCCCGGTACCCCATATGTTTGCTGACGTTTCTAATGACGTTTGTATCCAAATACATCACTATACAACGCTTTTATCGCCATTATACGTTTAACATGTCAAATGTGTTAAATCTGGCCATACAAACTATACACCCCAAACCGTTTTGTGAATTATGAGCAAATCATTGACGTTTTATCAGCTAAATGTTCTTGTTTATCGTTATAGCATTTCTATTTTCATTTTTACTTTTACTTTCATCCTTTCAACATTCAAGATACAAACTAGTTTGCTGTTTATACAATTTTTAGATTTGTAGATCTAGATTTGCTATTCGAACATTCACTTTAAATTATTGCCCAATATATTCAATGTACAGTAAAACCTCGTGGTTAGATAAATCACATACCTTTAGACCCTTGTACCAACTTGACTTATTGTTAAGATGGTATTAATATTGAAGCTACATAAATAGCATAACATAGATGTGGGCCAATCTGCTAGGAGATTTTTTAATTTCTGTCCTTTATCTCCACCGACGAGTAGTCTAAAAGTCGCACTTGTTTGACTAAGCATAACAGTGACGTGTTTAATTAAGGCGATCATATCATTTTGGGTGGGTGACTTTTTGTAAGGTTTGACTGTATATCCAAATGAATGCAGGGTTGCCATAATAAAATCATTCGAAAGCCTGAGATTCTGGCCAAACCCAAATTAAAGCGTGTGGTTTTAGAAAATTCAATATTTTGCGTTAAGCGAGCGAACCACCTTAATTATTTTTTTGAAGTCATGAAATTGTTTTGTAATACTGAGGTTTCATCAGAAGAGTTCTACATCTATTAAAATATATTGAACGTTGTTGAGAGTTGGAAGCCTTGTCTAGTCTAGGCAAAAATGAAATTTAAAAAATGCAATTTCCTCAAAACTTATCACTTAGCATAATATATATACAGAATGGCTAGCATGACCTAATTGTTGAGAATATAAGAGAATCAGAGTCAATGGATGACACAAATAGAGTTCTTAACAAATGTTTTCGACGGAACAAGTTCTGTACGATGTGTATTGTACGAGTTATAATGATCAACGCGTACTGTGTAAGTCAATCCCCTGGTGAGCTCCATGAAGAGTGGAATTGCATTAGGCTTGATAGCTGAAAAAAAAAAGTTTTAAAAAAGTCCTCATTAAGTCATATTTTACTGTTGCAAATATGGATAATGTAACATTGTGTAATTTGAAGTATTGTAAAGCGCTGGCTGATTTTTTACTTGGTACAATGCTGTACCTGGTTCCTCATTGTACATGACGTTTGATATTCATTAACAGAGCTTGGTGTTTATTGACGAACCCTCCTAATGGTATAATAGAATCAGGTATTAACTTTCTTTGATGTCGATTTTTATCGCTAGAACAATCAACTAAGGCCTGTTTAAACACTTAATACAAAATATCTGCAGCTTAATTTCCGGGCAAATAATTGATTTTTACAGAAAATTATCGTTATATTGAGTGATTATCACACCGTGCGGATTATATGGACCGGTTTACAATTATAACCGGAACCGCTTAAAGTCATCGTCGCTGATTGGTCGACAAAGAATTCGTCAGCCAATCAGCGACACGATTAAATAAGAACAAGGCATGAACACCTTAAGCTGATTTCTATGCTATCAATCGTAATATCTCTCATGTCTAATGTTCGCCCTAATCATGAGATTGTCGTTTCAGATTGTCTTGAGAAGTCTTAATGTTACTACACGCTTGAATGGTCCCTATAGACCGCGATATAGACAAAGGGACCCCGAATAAGACCCCGAATTAATGGCGTGCCGGAAGATATTAAATCAATGACAAGATTAGAGCAGGTTTGTGAATGATTGTTAATTATCTAGGACTTATTCTAGTGTCGCAGGTTGAGATAATTCATGAGTTCCTGCATTAAACATCACAGTATGACAAATGACAATGGTGTTGATTTGTTTAGAATTGTTCAGATTAAATGATACATATCGAGTGGATAGGATAGCGGGTTGATATCTATCTATTATCATCATATTGCAACACAAAATATAAACAGTTCAACAACTCCATTTATATCGTCTTTCCATGCTTTAATAACCCATGTCAAACATACGAGCCGGTATTATAATAGAGTCTTACAGGGTCGGACACAGGGTGGGACATGGAGGGGTGTATTGCGGGAAAGGGGGTCTGGTTAAACCGTTTGGCGGGTATGTTTGGACTGGATACACTCTTGGTGTTGGTAGGGTACAGAGTTGGGCGTGGCAGGATACCGGGATTTGGAATACATGATTGCAGTATATGCGACTATGAGTTGGTGGTTGAGGGTAACATTTGAAAGCCAATGGTACAAAAAGAGGACATAGTTTAATAGAAGTGCATATGAGATATGGGTCCGTCGGTGGTGGGAATATGTACGATAAAGCGAGTCTATGATGCACCGTTATCATGCACAGGTCAGACTAGGTTAACCACTTTCTCAAAGATAAATTAATACAGTTTGACTACTTCCTCCCAAACTGTCTGTTTTGAAATTAAACAGGCCAGACATTCTTATGCTACCAACATCCGAGACATTAATTTTACGACCATATACGTCTTCAAATAATCCAGTTACTGTACAAGACCCTGTCAAATGTTACACTCCGCAGCGAACAGCAACTTTAGCCCTAACACCGTTGTTATGACGCATGCTAAAATTATGAAGATTTTATTTTCAGAAAATAAACCACAAACATTAATAACCAAGACAACGTATAAAACGTAAAAGTATAGTTAAGTATAGCATGTATATTTAACTTGCTAAATTCATCCACACACATGTCGCTTTTCATGTCATGTGTAAAATATGAAACATTAAGGGCAGCTGTTACAACGACACCGCAGCACATCACTCATCCAGTGTACAGCAACACATGAAACTCATGTCAACCATGGTACATGCATCCCTCTTTTATCAAAACACATATTAAGCACTTTCTGTCGGCAAGGTATTTTGACTACCCTACCAAAAGGGAGTTGTATCTTACATGTACGTGGTACATGCATTTGCACCCAACTAGAGTTCGAGCAATAGGAATGCCCATCGACAAAAATACAAGATTAGATGCATGACATTTTAAAATAATTTTCATTGAAAGAGGGAAGATAGCTGCAATGGATGTTAGTAGCAGGACATGTTTACATACAGTTTTGGCTCAGCATAATAATTTTATACGTGTACACATCTTTAATATAAGATAGCCATAATTAACATCGGTAATATTTAACATAAAAACCACCTTTAAACCCCTTAAACCTTCAACCAGAACCACCTCAAAACCTTTGAAGCAATATACACGCCTGATTCTAAATCTTAATACGGTCTTCCAAAAAACCTAATAGCAAGTCAATAGAAGCACGTGATCTACAGGTTTGATCTTCATTAATCAGACGTCTATATCAGATGTTTAGGTTGATAAGCCCGCATATATCAGCACATGGGGGATAAAATCGAACAATACTCCTACTGTGAACGGGGACTTGAAACGAGCTTGAAACGCTCTAAAACTGGGGCTTTACTCAAATAAACGGTATCAATCGAATAGAAAAGAAATCCGATGAATAGAATCAAATCATCAAGGTTACTGTAAGACATTGCACATGATCAAATGTTCCACTAACCAGGGGCTGTTAAAACAAGTCCAAGCCATGATAGATGAAACCGTCATTGATTAGGATCATACAATTCATCAAAATGATATTGATATACGTCAGTATCTATACTTAGTAGACCAAGAACATCTTTGACGTTTGTGACCATGAAACCAACGACAGAGCTTTTTATTGCAATACATAGTTCATTTCTATAAGTTTCCCGTCCTTGATGACCAAAGAACCCTTGAACATTTTGAACATTGACCTTCTTATTCAGTTGTTTTTAATTGTAAAAATGATCATAGAAATCGAACAGGGCAGGCAGAATCAAAGAGCATGAAATGACTGAATTCAAAACAGTGAAAATTATAACGCTGTTATAAGTTCACGTACGTTATAAATGTTTAGCTTTATTTGATTCACCTCATTATACGAAGTAAAACATTTGTGAAGTCATGTGGCCTTATTCACCAATGCTGTTAGTCTAAAATTCAGACTTGGACTTTAAGTTGCCAAATGTTCTATTCGCTCTCATGGTGTTACAAATGTACCGATTTTGATATAAATGGGTATACATGTTCAGTGGGCAACAAAAAATAATCCGACAAAATTAAACATGATTAAATCTAATTGCAAAGAAATGGCAGTGATGTTAAATGTTGTCAATTTTAAGTCTAGGTCTGAGTTTCAGACTTACAACATTGGTGAATAATCCCCCTGACAACGTCGTCATTGGCAAAAAGTTATATAGTACAGCAAGATACAGGAACAGTACTATTCTAGAGTCCACTGTAACAATTATACATGTACATAACACACCAACACGTATCTTTCATTCTCCCAAGCCACATCGAGCATTTATCAGTTTAGTCCTAGCTGGTATAGAGATCGACATGAGTCTGTTTTATTCCATAAATCTAAAGTGTACAAGCATGATTGTGGGCAAAGGTAGATTCTGCATACTAAGTACATGTATTTGAAACCTGTTTGATCGCATCGAATTGCTCATAATTGTGTTGTGCCGATTGTAAAATAAATGTGTACATCTGCAGTGTGACTTTCATTTATTAAGTATACATATTATAGTGACAATATTTTCACGGTACTATAGATCTATATTTGTACTAGGTTTTCATTGTACAAATACATCTTGCTCTATGAATGCTTTTTCTTGGTATTCTAATCTTTTTAGTTGTGTTTTTGTACTGTAAATTTCTATTATACTGTTATATTCTTTAGGAAAATAAATATGTTTAAACTAACACGGAAACGTGACACTTATGCACACATCTTTGGACACCATGACTATAGTCTAGTCATGAAATCAAGACGTAATGAATGTATACTGAGTTACTTTCGGAATGGCAGTATCTAGGTTTGAAAATGAATGTCAAATGTTAAAATACCAGATCAATGTAAAACTAGACCGTAGTTCAGTGTGCAATATTTGGTGGTCTGGTCATTCTACCCATGGTAGTCGGAAACGCCAATCGTGGTGTGGTCTGGACACACGACACGAACTAGTAATACTACAAGTTGTACAACAATATGAACACATAGGCTCCTGTTACCCCTTAACGTACAACAATCACCCGTGCTTCTGTTACCCTTTAACATAGTTTGTCCTTCTCATTTACCTAACTCTCGTTGATTGATCACAATATACAATATCATGAAAGGGTTTCGTTATAGCCTCACCTTGAGAGTGAAATTTACAAACAATGAAAAATATCTTAAACAAGCGTGCCATTTAGATTCTCATATTGTATGCTTCAAACGTCCATGTAGTTATTGTAATCAATGACTTTGTCGTCCTTTCATCAATACATTTATGCACAGTGACCTTAAGAAAATGTAATAATATACCAAACGTGGTTGACAATGAAAAACACAAAATAGACCCTGATAGACATTTTGAACCGATATTGTATCTAGGGGATATATTGAAGGGCCGTGTTTACAGAGACATTGGGGATTGTTTGAAGAGCCGCCATAAAAACGATAATGTAACATTTACACAGGACGACCACACAAAAATTGAGCGTCATCAAGACGAAAAACGAAAAAACGTCGATTCACAAAATATCTTTACCTTATAAACAGTAAGAATCCAAAAAGAGGTCATTAGATATAAATCCGATGTTTTATGGCTCGCAATCATAAATCACACGTTCCTCAAACATTGTGGATAGTGGCGGCGACATACAATCGATGTTTGACTATTTCCCGACAATGTTTGTTAATATCAAATTACATCAAATATACAAGCAAAGAAATGCCCGTTAAGAAATCCTTTATCACTTAATATCCGTTAGAGAAACGTTTCCCTTTATCCTTTATATCAATTCATAAAGATTTCGAATACGCTCTTCTCTATTAAGAACTTTTTTATTTGTTCGTCTTTATATACCATATTTCACAAGTCATATTCACAGCACAATTGCATTTCTGTTCACTATATAATAAACCGACTTAAATTTCACCAGACTGCGTTTATAGAACACATGTTTAATATTCCGTAAACTTTTATCAGAGCCTACTCCAAAACGCACCTCACTTTATTGAAATTTTGACAAACTACTAAACTAGAGTCTCGCAAGATAACGTTGACAGTGCGTGACCTCGCGTGACCTCGCGATGTTACAATATTATCCAATTAGACAAGAGTATGTTTCTCGATCTTATCTCATCTCGCATCGTCGGCTTTTTAAGTCGGAGCTTCAAAATGTTGACAAGAAAATTTACAGATATTATAAAGCATACAGGTTACTAACTAGGTGAAATAAAACGCACACCTATATAACAAGTCGTTAACACATTAAAGCGAGTAGATCACATGTTATAATGTAACGACTTATAATGTTAGTGATGGAGACATAAATCATGATAATAATATGGCTCGTATCTTGAATACAAAATTTGATTTTTGAATGAGGTTACTTGAGGTACATTTAGTATCCTAGTCTATGGGTAAATGTGCGAGCTACAGCAACAGCAAAACTTTTGTGATTGGTTTGGGTAAAATTTCTGTTTTTCTTAAAATACTAAGTATTCAGTAAAACCCTTATTAGACGACCACCACTATGAAACTTGAGATGTTACTTGTTTATTTAAAGGTGGACTAGATGTTGGGCTTATTAGATTATTATTAAAATAGCCAGACTGGGTATTATAGAAGTTAAATTTATTAAGCACATGTATGTGAGCGTGTCGTGTCATTTTAATAATTTTGTACCAGATTCTATCATTGCCAGTATTCATCATTATGACTCAATTTATTTTCCCTACATACAGAATCAGAACGTGTTTTGCTCTAATTTGCGTTGGAAATTTAGGGTGCAAATTGGCACTTAAAGTCACGTCAAATCCAGTGCCAATAATGAATAAGAACGCAATGTAACCAACAGAAATGTATGGAACGAACTATGGCTTTTTGGGAAATTTCAAGGGGTCTAGAGACCATTTTATTACATTCACCTCATCGAGTTATACGTATTTTGAGCGACAATTTCCCAGAGAGAGACCTGCTCAGTACTGACAGAAGAAGAATACACATAAATATTATGCATTAATAAACAATTCACCAACACAATTCTAAGGGTCACATAATTATGCTTTATGTTTTAATTTCAGGGGTCATCAGACAGGGCAATGTTCTCATGGGTCACATATCTCTAAATCTACAATATCTAGTCAGTCTGCTTTAATTGAAGTGTTATATACAGTGTGTGTATCAGTCAGGTATGGTGTAGACATATAATGAATTGCTTTTCCTTCTATTATATATACTTCTCAACATCTCAAGTTTCAAATTTTATAATTAAATTTTATATATAGACTTTATAGAGCGATGAATGAATTATAAATAGCAAGATACACTTATAACTAAAGCGGTAACGTCGTTGGCTGATACACGACATGTACAGGGTAGTGTTGCCTGACAGGGTGGCATGGCGGCAGTGATCGGGGCGTATATAGTATAACCTCAATAATTAGACCACCCCTTAAGACTGTAAGCAACTGGTCTAATATTTAGTTGGTCTTATTATTCATAAAATTATTGATAATGATTTGCAAATGGCGGTCACAATTCGGATGTAATTGATAAAAATAATAGCAGTAGTATCACATCAATGAAACCGTATCATGTCCGGACCGGATCGAGTGTCCGGTTTTCTGAGAGTTTCAAAAGCAACAACAACTAAAGTAGCAACAAAAGTAACAATGACAACAACTGCAGCTACATAATAAAAACGAAAGCAAACTATATTTAACGAGGAAACTCATTGAAATCGCATTTATCATTTTTATGTCAAAGTCACAAATTCGTATTGAAAACGTTGTAGGTGAAATCGGGACATGTTGATAAGCAGGGGGATCTACACCTTGTTTTTACTCATGAGGCGTCTTTATATGATCAAATACAAATCCATCAACTACATTCACAAAGCACAATGGCTTAAGAATTTCAAGCCATGTTAAAACAAAACTTTAATCCGATGTTATTCAGAAAAACTCATTACATAGCGGGTCATCTGTAAGAGCATGGGAATAACGTTATATCTTACATAGAAACCTTACATTTTTTGTTTTTCTAAACCTTGTAAAATACTGTCTTGTTTTATCAACTTATCTACACGGCTATAACAAGATGTAAAAATATGAAGTTATGACGGATTAAGAATTCTTATATTAGGATATTGAAATGAAAAGTAAATTAAAACTTAAAACAAAGTCAGATGGCAAAGGCTTTCTTCCTTCTTTGGCCACATAAGAGAGAGTTGGTCTTAATGCAGAAATTCAAAAAATAAGCTAAATACAGGACACTGTATCTGTGGTCAGCGTGATTATGAGGTGCTCATATTATTGAGATGGTCTTCATATAAGGTTTATTTGTATTAAGGAGCATATCATTACTAAGAGGATAGTAATTTATCCAACTAATTTAGAGTAATTATGACCCGTGAGTTAAAATTTGGATTTTTAGAATTTAAGGGGTCACGAAAAATGGTTCATTGCAAAGGACAAATATGGAACCCCTTTGCCTTGGTCCAGTTCTATATCCGCACATATTCACAAATACGAGTACCACACACTCTTGGTGTCTTTAAGTGCAATTGTCAAATTTAAACTTGTTACAAATGTAACGTTTTAGCCCAGCTGCAGAAGATGTTAAGTGCTGTGTCATTTAAGTCATTTCAGTGCTTGTTGGGTTAAATAATGGAGATGTCGTCTGCTTCAAGTCACGAAAGGCAAAAAACAAACAAGGTTTTTGTTTTCTGTTTGTAAGAGAATATAAGTAAATCTTTGTTTGAAAGTTGTGACTATCTTAAAGCTAAAACTGATTCAAGAGACAATGGTCGTCTGTTCAGAACGAAAGGAAACTGCCTGACACTAAAGTCGGCTGCTGTTATGTAATTTATCACGTGCTCAACTACAATGTATGCAATTTAAGTCGCTTTTGGCAAGACATGAAACCCTTTAGATATGTAGTGTATATTTTCGTACAATTTTATCAAAGTTGAGACGTGAAAACAAACAAAACGTCAGTACCACTGCCAAGTTCAAATTTCAAGAAATTCCCCTAATGAGTGACGTCACTTGGACCACTAAATGCTTACACAGCCAAGCAGTGATGAAACTAACATTGGCTTTACTGGAAATGATGGAACGCGTTGTGTTGTAGTGAAACTGTTAGCTTAGAAATGTTTGAAATATTGACCTTAATATGAAAGTGTTAGCAAGAGTTTCATCGGTAAGGAATCCATTCGCGCATAATTGTTGTGTTCTTCATCTTTGATACTCAAATATCTCTTTAAAAGATGCATGGTCCTCCCTTCTTTTTGCATTTTATTAAAGCTTAAGGGTTCTTGCTTCCATTGGCATACGTCTGTCAGTTTGCCATATTGTCATAGACGTTAACATGTCACAATCTTGATGATGTCAATGGACTTTACGAGAACAAAATTTAATGTATTTAGTGGTTTAGGACTTCAGCGACAACGTCCCTATCAGTTCACATCATCACCATCAGGTTATATTGTCCATACATCATTTAGCAACATAATTAAGATGTTGTCTTCAAACAACGATTTACTGTTTCCCCTGATATATGTTTTAAAGTACACCAAACGAACAATGTACTAACATAACGGGTTTTCCGACCTCTATCTAGGTGCGGAATTTAACCACAACCGGAAGTGCATGGTTTCTCAGAATGTGAAACAAAATGGCTGACGTGAAAAACAAACTGCACGTGATTCCTTAAAATGTAAAAGTTATGACTTCTTTGACAAATTAAACGGGTAAACTTAACTTGTGCTAGGTTTTCGACTTTTTTTGGCAAACTGGTCTATTTTTCTGATCTGCTTACTCGCACATGAAATGTATTGTGGCCTATAATCTCAAAAATCTACAATGGTATTTTATGACAACGGTTGCTATGGGATATTGTGTTATGGTGATAGCCGGGTGTATGCCTATATAGTCACGTTAACATCAAAGATTGGATTTCATTTCACGTTAAACATTTTGTAAAAGATTGATATCATTAAAACTAACCATGTGATAACCAACTATAACATATGACAATAGACATCTGTTTGATTGTATTATTTGCTGTAGATTTATATATTTGATAATCCACATCTTGCTAGTTTCACACGTTGATCAGCTTTCCAGCGGTATTTAACTGTTTCAACTATGTTTTGTAATTATATCATGTATCTACAAAAAACGATGGACTATGATAACATATTATACACAGTGTCACACTATCTTTTCTATTTTTTGTTTGTATTGTTATTATTATTAACGGATGCTTTGTCCGTGGAAAAAATCATAATCGTTACAAAATTTAACATTTTCATATGCTCTCTAATGACAACTGTTAGACAATACAGCACAGCACTTATAGAAGTTAAGAACAGCGCCCTTTTGAAACTGCAAACAAAGGCAATTGCTAAGAGGTTGTTGCAATACAGAGGTTAGATTCATAGTAAATATCGTCTTTAGTAGGGAAAGTTTGAGGTTGTTTTTATAGAGAGGTTGTTGCTTTTAACCGCGAGGTGCTCGCTGAAAAGGTTGCACCGTATAGTTGTCAAATAGTTTTTGCTTTCGTAAAAAAACCGAACTGTCAGAAAAAATCAATTTAGTGATAGCGATGGATTATGCCACTATAGTCCTCAAATTGCAAAAAGCTTTATTCGTGTATTTTTCGCATTCATAATTTCGAAATGAACTATATACGAAAACTGTACATTTATAAGCATAAACATAAACGAACATATGTCTCAAATGTAAAGTAGAAAAAACCTTATCCATAAATGTGGCAACACCGATATGTTATATTTAAAAAGAAGAAAATAACCGATATGCCATGCTGTAGAAAAGTTATCATATAATGTTAATTTAAGAATTTTTTATACTAACATGTAAAACTATACCTGCTAAAACAGTGCTACGCTTTATTCCAATGCAGATATTTGATATACACCAAAAACCACTTGTCCACAAATCACAAGTAACTGTTACATTCTATGTATAAATACGACACCCTGTGTATGTTAAGGCCAGACAATATTGGTCTTAAATTCAAATTTATTATGCAAATATGCATCTAAATCCAGGTGGTAAATCAAAAACTGACAAATGTTTAACCGTACGTGTTGAATATAGCTCGTTAAAACTTTCTGACGCGGCTCAATAAGTGTCGACAGATGTAATTCATTGTGGGTAATAAATTATTGTAAAATCTCGAGTCAAAATTTAGTTAAAGAGATACGTATCTTGTAGTTTCAATGATGTTAAAGGGGCTCAGTCGGCCCCTGAGGGTGACAATATTATACCTAAAAGACACCGTTATAAAGATATGATCATTTTGATGTCATGACGAGGGTAATCATAATTGCATCACAATATTGATAAAGGGGTTCGTAAATTTTATAATTGTGTATGTTAGTTAAAGCATTTAACAAAGAACTTATTTAAAACTTTGTCAATCAGATCACATCATTGCTACGATAAAGAGTTCACAAAATGTATTAGTAATTTATATATGTTTTTTTGGTGGATATCTAACAAAGAACATCGTGTTGCCTCAATCATTGTTAAATGTAGCATAACATCAATTAATATAATCCATTGGGAAACTTCAGAGTAAGTGATGAACTCCCCCCCCCCCCCCCCCCCTCAATTATATATACTCAGCCATTACGATAATACGAAACAGTACATAATTGACATAGCTCATCTCAAAATTAATGTGATTGTTTTGTTGCCACATGTACCAAATTAAAGTTTGGTTGACTAGGCCCGGTACACCTTGTCTCCCTGACCCCATGTCGTTACAAGTAACAAAACAACGTCATTTGACGCAACGTTTAGAGGTACGAGTTCAGTGCGTTACGTCACAGCATTCATGAGAAGTTTGATTGACTTAAAAGTGCTAGTATGATTAGCCTCACATCGTTTACGAAGTTTAGTGGACTTCGCCACTAGTACCAAGTTAGACTCGCGGCAATAACGTCCCAAATGTGATTCTAGGAGCATGTTGTCTAAAGGTCAAGGTCAACGTGGTCAGTGTAAGAAGCAATAAAAGACGCCATATTAACCATAGCAACTACACGGCATTTGTAATCAACAAAATACGACAGGATTTGACAAATATATGACTTCAAGGTGCATATCAAAAGAGTACGGTACCACTAAGTTTCATCACCAAATGGCGATTGGGGTTGTTTCAACGGTTTGTGACAATCGGAGCATTCCGCCAATGCATGCCTATTCATATATTTCCGTAGAGAATTGCCGCATTTAAGAAGACTTGTATATCGATATGGAAGTTATTCATTGCATGAAAGTATTTCAACATTAAAGGAAAACCATAGGATGACTAACCAGACCAGGTCAATCAAAATGATTTGATAATTGACCGTGTCGTCTTTATTCAACATTGATTTACACCTGTTTTCATTTTAAATAATAACCAACATAATTAAATCATTTCTATTCTCTATTAGAACGGTCTGTGTAAATAATTCTAAATATACAAGGTTTAAACTTCATTGAACCAATGGGTGAGGAATTTTGATTATTTCATTTATAAAGTACCTAATATTAAGTGACGAAAATTACGGTAGATAATATGCTATGATAGCCCGCCTTTTTGTGGTCGGCTCTAAGTCATTTTTGTATTATATGATTTCACTTGAGGCCAAATTAAGAACAAATCAGATCCGATACACAAACAAGAAATTAGTATAATGTGTTGGTCTATATATTAAGTACATTCCTATGAAATGATACATAATCTGATACACGTCACATGACTTTTGAAGTTTTGATCCATTTAAATGACTTATATCAATATAGTAAAGACGTGCAAGCATTAAGCAAGGTTACGACGTCGTATTATCTATGTTTGCTTGAAATCAAAGGACAAGAAAACATATTATGATGACCCGAAGCGACCAGAAAGTGTGTTTGTTTTATTATCAAAATATCCCAGAAATCTGGGAACAAGAACCGAAACGTTTTACCAAAACTTCAGTGCAGATAGTACAGGTGAAATATCTTAAGTAAGCATAATTGTATACATACACCCAAAACTTGTGCAGAAAGCTCCCAGTGACCCTGAAAACCGGAGTCTGAATATTACGAATACCAGAAATATCGTATTCTCGTTTAATGTATAAAACATGGGGTTTGCTATGCCGTCTAGTCTTGATAGAACTCGTACTCTTGAATGGATAGTTATAGTATGGCCCTGAGGTCTTTTCCTACTCCCCACCTACCGCATTACACGATATTGCGTAATTTCAGATGTCATGACTAAAATTAATGGACTATTATGCTACGAATGAAATGGAATGACCATCGTCAAAAAAATTGGACAAGACTAAATTAGCCTTGTTTATATACGACGCACGTGTCTACGAACCGCATTTGCAAAATAGAACTCACAACAAGACCTGCACCAGAAACAACAACACGCTCGCTTTAAAACAGTTTGTCGCCCATCGTCTATAACACATCAACAATTCTACCAAGTATCATTCACAACAACAGTGAAACTTACACAAACATATCTTTACATATGTACGACAATAAACTTTCAAATTACACTCATTATGGCAACATTAAAGTCATAATCATTGAGTGTGAAATTGCGAGGAGCGATCATATTATACTTCAGTATCTTATGCTACACTTGTTTTATTACAAACATAGTCAGCTAGACATGGTTCATATGTGTGTAGTGTGTCTGCAAGCCCATTTTCAGTTTAGAAGTACATAATTTATATATAATATACAGTAAACCCCCACTAAAAAGACCACCCGTGGGACCTTTGTAAACAGGTATCATGGTTTAGTAGGCCTTAGTTCAAAATCCAAAATGTGTCATTGTACATTGTGGGATGGGCATTAAGACTTGCTTGAAATATTCTGCTTTTGGGGGACATGGATGTGTTGTTCCATGCCTGACTTTTGCATGAGGTTAGGGTTTGGGTAGGCGATGTCGCATGTTCTTTGTAACTTTGAACTGTCGATGTGCTGCAGTATTTAATTTTTATACAAAGCAAAATGGCGAAAATGTATAAAATGATAAGCCTTAAGTTTAGGGTGGTCTTTATAACGAGCTGATTCTATATCAAGTCAGTCTTAATATCCGGAGTCAGTCTTAGTATGGAGTAAGTCTTGATTTGTACTGTTCCAATGTTCACAAATTCCCCATTCTATTGACGATAACATATATAATGATTCTAGATTAACTTACGTTTAAATGCCAACTAAAGCAGAATAAATTAATGCAGAATTTCACAAGGTGCGCATATGTTTAGATAATTATTTATACATTTGTCAGTAGACATACTGAATGAACTCTACATATGTTCGTTACACCCAAACAACGTTAACTAGATGATAAATGCACTTACAAGCTACAAACCATTAATTATAGACCGACGTTATATGCATACACAACTGCGCAATGTAAGGTTATCAATCTAACGAATTATAAGGTACAGTCTAACCCCGTCTTCAGCAACCAGTCAATGAATGTTTATGCGACTGCTATATCAGATGCCTTTATTTATACATTTGTATTCAGTATTAAGCATAGCGGTGTTCGCATCGAGGCCGCGCCATGGCCAAAGTCCACAGAAAAATGATACCAATGATTTCGTTGCTTAACACTAAGTCTGAAGGGAAATGATGGATTCTCTTAGCTCATAACCGTGTGTCAATGGATACCTTCATGAATGAGGTGTTCATAATGATGACTATAAGTTGTATACATGTATAAAACTTGTTTCACTTAAATAAATTAGTATAAAACATAAGACATGCATAATTTGATATGGCTGACAAGCAGCAATGTCAGGGTGGACATACCACGTGGTATGTGACGTAATTTTTTGCTAAGACGACAAGAAGAAAACCGTCAACAAAACGAGAAAAAACAGTCGTTACTATTTTATTCGTTGATCAATTTTCACGAGACTAGCTCCACGCTCAAGCCCAGAAAAAATAACATGCATGTCACTGAATGATTTGGCACAAAAACCAACAGTTTTTTCCCGAAAGTGGCTCAACGGTTAAAAATGGACAAAATTTGAAAAGCCAAGACGACAAGAAAATATTTATTTTATCATTCGTAGCTCTTTTGAGCATAATAATACAAAATGCGTACTGCCGACATGTATAACAATGTATTAGAAACAACATGTTAACATAATTAAGCATTATATGATCCATTTCATGAAATATTTTGTGAAATACATAATTTGTCTGAAAATGTTAAGACGACAAGAATGGAAAGACGACAAGAAATTTTTTAACTCAAAATTTTAACTGATATTAACCCCTAAATCTATAGCATGTATGGCTTCTTTAGTTAACAGTACTGTCAATACATGTATTGAAATAATTAGAACACGCACTGAAGTTAAACCAAGCCTACCTGAACATTTTTTTTATTCTTAACTATTTTTGCTTAAGCTCAATCTATATCTTAATCTTTACATATGAAACCTTGAAATGTCCGCGTGATTTTGCTATTTGTAATAGTATGTACTCAATATAAAATCACAACCACTGTATAAAGTTCATTAACGGTTCTGCTGCAGTTATACGATGCACTGACATAAAAGGATCAAGTATTTGCATACAAATATTTAGTCGATTCAATAAGTGATACTAATGATGCAACTATCCCATTCGAAAGAATAGCGATGAATACCATTTACTCGGGTATATCCAGTCAAACACATAGATGGCAGTATCAGTGTTTGGTCCTCAAACGATTAAAAAAAAGAATAATATTTAAAAAATAGAAAAAAACCTGTCACTGATTGTTCCATAATCTTTGGACATATGCACATAGTACGCTTTATACCTTGATAGTACTATGTACCAGCTCAGTGACGGTTTATTATTTTATTTTCCAATTACTGATACTGCCACCTAGATAAACAAAGTATATCTGATGGACGATAGTATATTTACAACGCTTCTCTGGTTTATCTTTGGAAGTACTGTCCATTTCTTGGTTTCTTGCTTTCGCTTTAAATACAAGTATTGTAAAACCTTTAAATCTAACTTTCGAATTGCGGAATTCGTTATTCAGGTACTGAATGACATTTCTTCTATCTTTGTCACATCCGATTACTTATACACGAGCTCCACGTGCAACAGTGAATTTTGAGATAAGCCTAGTGCTAGTCCCGCTACCTAATAGTCGTGCTGTGTATCGATAAACCACTGCTGCATTAGACAACAGCTGATTTCTTATCATACTATTAGAATTGTCAGCTCGTCATCACGAACTGGTATGTAAAACTTTATATCACATGAATGCCCTTGTATCCGGGTTAGTATAAACAGTACGTATAACTTTATACGTAACGAGTGAAGTATAACCTTTAAATGACATCATTTTGACGTTGCGTTTAGCGTCGTTTATGTAGCAGAGTCGTTTTTTCAGCTGAAATGTGCGGTTTTTCCTTTTTATTAGTGTCCTGTGATATTAAGAATCTAATACTCGTTGTCAATTGATATAAACTTATATTAAACTCGTTAAGGAAACATTTTTAAGCTCGCCAAAGGCTCGCTTAATAAATTTTCCCAAACTCGTTTAATATAAGTCTATATCAATTGACAACTCGTGATAGATGCTCTATATGTCTATATCATACAAGTCATATTTTGACGTTAAAATAGTTTTTAATCTCAATTTTTAGATATTTAAGTGTATTATTATACAAATGTTTTGATAAAGTATACTTGACGGTTTTAAAAACGCAACAGTGGGAAGGGTAATGTGGATTTTTTATAGAACACTAAATTATTTCTTATTAGTTTATTATCATGAAACATCGTAAATGTGAACTTATTGTCGACATTTTGGTACCAAGATAATAAAAATATTGAATACAATAATGCATAATAAAAACCTCGCTCGAGATAATGAAATTCATACTTTTTTGCCAATATGTAATTGTTAGTTTGGTCAAGATGACAAGTTCCAATTTCCATGGCAATAGGCTCATAAGAGGCGCCTCATGGTGTAGATTTGAAATATGCATTAGTCCTATAAGGTCGTAACAGGCACTTACGACCTTCTCTTTCTAAGCCAGCGATATTGCGGTATCGTAATAAAAGCAGCAAATTAAGCAGGTAATGTAACACCTGATGAATTCTTCTAGACCTAAATGACCATGAACGGGAATCACTTCACTTAGTATTCTAATCAGACAATGAATTAAGGAGTTTATACCAGTTTTAAATGTTAAGTTATAAATCTTCTTGTCGTCTTTCCATTCTTGTAGTCTTAGCATTTTAAGACGAATTATTTATTTCACAAAATATTTCATGAAATGGACCATATAATGCTTAATTATGTTAACAGGTTGTTTCTAATACATTGTTATACATGTCGGCAGTACACATTTTGCATTATTATGCTCAAAAGAGCTATGAATGATAAAATAAATATTTTCTTGTCGTCTTTGCTTTTCAGATTTTGTACATTTCTAACCGTTGAGCCACTTTCGGGAAAAAACTGTTGGTTTTTGTGCCAAACCATTCAGTGTCATGCATATTATTCTTTCTGGGCTTGAGCGTGGGGCTAGTCTCGTGAAAATTGATCAACGAATAAAATACTTACGGCTGTTTTTCTCGTTTTGTTGATAGTTTTCTTCTTGTCGTCTTAGCAAAAAATTACGTCACACACCACGTGGTATGACCACCCTGAATGTGCATAGACAGAAACTAAGTTCGAAACCACACAGAGACGTCGACATCGTCAATCTCTCCAGAGTATTGTAATAGGAGATAGACTATCATATCCTGCAAATACCTATTTGAATTTAATCTTAACACTTTTCGGATTTTGTATTTACAAAGCATACTTTTTAAGTGAAAGCAGAACTAAGTCTTTTGATATCTATAAATTATTTAAATCAGAATTTTGGAATTTATGTAAATCTTATTGTAAAAATAATACTGATCATCTATTAAGTAAAATAAAAGAACATATCAATTAATCTTAAATTAGCTTGCATGTAATAATACTGTTATTTATTGTATTGTAGTGATTATTATACATGTATTGCTTGTATTGTATTATTGTGTCAATACCATAAACCATGTTGTTACCATTCTTTTATTGAATAAATGGGGTTAACCGAGTTGGTTCCTCAAACTTAAAAAAAAAAAAAAAAAAAAAAAAGACGTCGACATCGTCTAGTGCTAGCCATCAACGTGTTGTTAAAGCCGTTTTGTACTTAAATGTCCAAAAGATACCATTTGTTGTCTAGACAATAATGTAGACATTATATTTTTAAAAGAAATGATTATAACGGGTGGACACGAATGGTGACAGAGTTCACGTACTTTAACGTTACCGAGATGGCCTTAAAAACAATGCTCACTTTCATTATCTGTAACCACACAAGTATCTTTGTTTTCATTTACCACAGCTGTTCATATTTCGTCCAAAGTACTTAACTAGCGTGATCTAGCCACACGTTAAGATGTTCCGACCGTTTTAGGAAAGTTTGAAAAAGTTTGGAAAGTTTCTAAAGCTCATCACTTACAAAAATACGGTCCCGTTTATTACATCTTAACTACCCCGTGCTATGAATGTACACAAAAAACGTCTTTGTGATCTCCGTACTAAATGCAAAATAAATATTACACGGGGTCAATATAAACGACGAATAATTAAGAAAATCAAGCCGATTATTGAGGCCGCAGTTCAATGTTCAAAGGATCACTAGAAAGACATCATATGATGCGTTAAACAGACTGATATATTGTCCCGTTATTACTCGAACCCGAATCCGTACCTAATGAGCGGGTGCATTCAGTCTAATTATTTTGCAATGATTAATTATCGACACCCGGGTGCATGTCACAGCCAACAACAGAACAAAAAACGATCATTTAATCGTTTAATTAAAGACTATATCAAGTTTTAACCGATTTCAGATTTTCAAGGTTCATGCATTTGGTTTAGAAAACTCATAAATAATGAAAAAATATAGGTTATAACATAACATAGCCATTAATCGACATTGTACATTAACTGTTCATTCTAAAGAATCAAAGTCAAGCAGTGGTATTAATATGCATCAGCGACCTTCCTTGTATGAAATAAAATGGTTTAAATGACATAAATCAAAATGTACTTATATTATTTCAAAAAAAAAGGTATTTATAATCGTAATTGCAGAAACGCTTACCTTCAATTATTCCAAACCACACATTGTATAAAAAGTATACTATAAGAAAACACTCCTTGATTTTATATCGGGTGCAAAACGTCTGAAATTAGGCCCCGATATTTTTCCTAATCATCTAGTCTATGGTTAGATATGAAGTGATAAACACATTCAACATGAATTGTGACTTTTTATAGCTCGCTCAAGTTAAAGCGAATCTTAAAACCGTATTTTATGATTTTATGTTTTCATAATGTTTGATGGCTTCGCTTTATGTTGCACTTAAAGGCACCAAACTGTAAACCCTTGTTAATCCACCCTGAATGTAATCAGCTTAAAGTTGGCCCCGATATGCATCACATAAACCCCTTTCTTCGAAAAGGGGACAATCGTTATCACAATAAAGGGATCGCGGGGATTGGTTTTGAAAGGGCCACTGTCTGTATTTGAATAAGATCTTAGTTAAAGCTAAATTGATAGAAAAATACACCGCCTCACCGTGAAAAATGTATAACATCGACAATTATATGTAGATTGTGTATTTATTAAACGTGTTAAATAATTGTAATTGTTGTAAAATAGCATGCTATTGTTGTTTTCAAATACGTGTAATATTCAGCTGCCCAGCTGTGACAAATACACGTTTTTAATCAAGTGTATATAACAATTGAACAATTAAATGCATACATCAAGCATGTGGTGGGTATCACACAATAGCTGATGTATTGACCTGTCAACTAGTATGGAGAATCCACGTGCCTTGGGCAATCACCAATTAAATATCTCCTAACCCCAGAGATAGAAAAACTTCAATATGACTTTATTAATTAGTTGGAAGCCAGGAGGAAATTGCTATCATAGAACGCATCATTTAGTCGTCAATCTGGCCATTTTCTCAACCAGTTGGTCAATTTCATCTGCCCATATATTCCCACGTTAGAAATTACAAAGATCACGTGCAGCAACTCATGTCACGTGCAACTAATGACGCCACGTGCAAAAATATCACATGACACCAGTGAATAATTATCAAAGACGATGGGAACCTTGAAGTGCCCTAATCCCATGTAATATACAACTGAGGGTTTCAATCAATGACCAATTACATCCTTGAAACATGTAATTAATTGGATTAAATTATTCAGAGTCCTTTTCTTGCTTTGTGAAACCGATGCTTTGAAACCAATAACAAAACTCCCCAGGGTGGAAGTTCACATTACTGTTGTCCTGGGCAGCCATGGACATAGTACGGAAGTTCCCATGGGGGTCCAGCATTCATGTGGACATCAACGAAACAATGACCAGTGCTGAGAACAAAAACATGGAACTCAAAGCAAAGGTCAGGTGAAAATCACATGCTTTATTCTTTTGTTGTCATCGTTGTCGTCATCGAATTGTGTTCGGATGTTGACCCCGAGAGGGGCGATAAAAACCTAACATACTCCACATGAAAAGAAATCACAAATGCAAACACGTGGGTAGTTCATGCATTCAATGAAAGCCACTCATTTATTCATTTCAATTATAACAACTTCAGCTCACATTCAGCACAAAAGTAGAGATATCATTTTACAAAACTTAAAAGTTCATTTCGGTGAAGTATGGAGTAAATAATCGTTTAACTTTTTTATGAATAAGAAATATATTTGCTTAATCTATATACGTAACATTCGATCAGCTTAAACATACAGACGATTTCAGCCACGCAATAAACTCAATAAATCAATGATCTGGCTGTATATAGAATATTAAACTTACATCATCTTAGTCTCATAAATTGCCGTAATCTTAATCTTTGCTTCATGAGATGCGATTATCCATTAACATGAATATTGACTAAAGTGAATGTAGCTTATATGATGAGAAGGCGATGATCGAGCGAGGTTTTTCGGTTGCGTTTCTGGCAAGGTATTGAACATAAAGTCTCGTGCGAGGTATCGGACATAAAGTCTCGTGCGAGGTATCGAACATAAAGTCTCGTGCGAGGTATCGGAAAGGGTTCTGAGCAAGGTTTTCCGGCGATCTACCGGACAAGGTTTTCCGGCGATTTACCGGACAAGGTTTTCCGGCGATTTACCGGACAAAGTTTTTCTGGCGAAGTATCAGACAATGTATCGAGCTGGGCAAGTCGAGTAAGGTAATGAGCAAGCTATGCATCTGATTTCATATCACAGAAAGACATGACACTTTACATGAACGAATATATTCCATATTGAATTGGCGATATTGGATCAATGTTGTGCGATTTGAATTGAGGGCTTCGAGTGGAGACATTTTTATCGTTCAACACACATGTCTGTTTTATCAGAGAAAATTGAGGGGGTAAACAGAGAAGATTTTATGTTGACACAAAGATAAAACGACAAACACCAGAATGAGGTGATAACTTTCATAAATAACTTAAAATGTAAATTGAGCCACACTACAGACACACTACACAGATAACAGAGTGCCGGGTATTTGTCCAAAGGTTCGTTTTTAATATCATACCGTATTGGTTATGCTCTTCACATTGGTGGGAAATAAAATAAATGACAAACATATAATAAAAGTGTAAAAAATATGATAACAAGGAGTATACATGTTATAATAATAATCATGGCGAACACGAAAGGTAGAAACGAAAGAGCACAAAAAGACAAGATAACAGTTTACAACTTGCTCCGACAAGACACCCATTTGGAACCCCTTGAATTAAATAGGATGTCCTTGTTGAATTTGTCTCACTACTGATATTGAGGTGTCTAAATACGAAAACTGTTACACACGTACATTTGTAGATTTAAAACGTGTTCTTAAAAAATTGAGATGGTTTTAGGAACATATGCATGTATATATTAGTACTATTAATGGTTTTATGATTTCAGTCAGGTGATATGACAGTTACTTGTATTTACTTTAAGGGAGCATCAATAAATACAAAAAGCTGTACTACAATGCGGACCACATTCCTTGGAAATTTTCTTGAGACGGTATCCAACGAAAACATGTAAAAAATATTAACACTTTAGTTTTGGTAATTTTGCTGTTGTCTGTTATTTAGGAGCCATGGTGTCTGTAATTTGGGAGTCGATGGTTGACACCATATCCTCGTTTACACATGGACACGGGTCCTTGTCCGTGATTAAAATACAGCGGAGGTTTGACACCTTTTACACCAGGATTGGTTGGCTTTCGCAATAGACAGTTTAAAAATATTGAAGCCATAAATGCGTAAATGGAGACAGACATAAGATTAAGTAAATTGTGTTTTTCTTGACACAAAATGGCGAGCAGTGCATTTACCGACAAATAACACTTCAAGGATCGTCTAACCACTACAAATTAGCTTAGAAACGATCCCAATCTGCGTAGCGAATGTTCGCAATATCATTTGTCACTTCTTATTGAAATAAAGAACTTTTTTATTTGATTTTTGCTGATTATTTGCACAATGATCGATTTCATTTATTTTACGAGGAGGGTTATGGAAAACTGCCGTATAAATCTGGGCCAAGAACGAATCGGTTATTTTATCAATTTTCTTATAAATTGATCGTCATTATGCAAGGTTATCGTCTGTGTATTTCTAGATAAATCAATGCATATCTTTAGTTTACAACCCCTAAAAACAAATATAGTCACCCATGTACATTCACATGGACATATGAACCAAAAGGATGTCATTTTTTCATCACGTGTGCAATTTATTAAAACGTCGCAGTTGTATTGAGTAAAATCGGAGTGTCGTAAAATCAAAATGGCGACAGTGTTTATATGTCCATCTCTATTTTATTGTCCCACGGACCTTCTGTTTATTCTTTTATTAGTTTCGCAGACTTTGTATTACTTTCAATTAGTCGTGGACAAACTTTGACTAATCGTAAACTGACTTTGTAAATACGAAATCTTACATGACAGATTGATTTTCGGCAATAGTCTTGTCTAGTACAGATAATCAAATATCCTCTACTAAACTTTTCCATTGTTCGTTAATTTTATATCAAATAAACAAGTAATAGTGTAATAATAGCAGGATTTCCTCTGTCAATATGAAACGACAAACATACAATGTTTATAATGGTTATAACGTCGATTGAAGGTCCACAAACTGACAAACACCGGCTTATACCATCTAATCTATTTGTAAACATTGTCTCACAGTTACATGAGTTGGCAATTTCTCTTTTCAAGTTTTTATGTTTATAAAAGTATAAACGTCCCCAACAACAAGTGTTCGGCAAACTTCGGTGATATTCGGTATTCGCCGGAATATGATTCACAAGCACAGACAGAGATTACTTGACCAACTTCGATAGTTTTCGATACTGTTCGGAAAAGTTCCTGCAACATCGGGCAACATTGAAAACATTGCTCGAGATTATCGCACAAACACATTATGTAAAGTGTAGCATACTTTAGCTTTTATTCTATTATAATTCTTTTCAGGAGTTCGTGCAACAAACGTTCGCAACCCTTAATACCTCCGATCTGATGGTATGAATCGCTTATATGATGTTACAGACGAGTCAAACTATTGACACACTGGTAACTTTACCACTCGTCTTTTGGTATGGCGTGGCCTTGCATAAACAGGTAACTCTAGTGTTTGCTTTTCAATTCACTTATGTAATATTCATAACATGTGTGAGCATACATGTTCTAAACAACATTTCAATGATAATAAGTGTATTATCTTACTATTGAAATAAGTATGGCCATGGAGATAGATAGACGCCAGTCCTTACTGTATCTACTGTCCTTGGTATGGCGTAACCATTTTCAAGACTTATCCCAGCGGGGGAATTGTTATAATACGAGAGCGGTCCTGACTATAAGCCGTCTATGACTGGTTTGATTGCTTGTGATGTATTATGTGGGGGGGGGATGCCATCGACCTAGTCATACCAATTGGTGACAAAAAGAATAAATATCACCCCCCTTAAAGCAAAGTAGGCGACATATAAGATATTTTAGTATATTTATTATATAATGATATGATTATTTGAATCATCCCAATCGTAAATCGTTAGTAAGTGGCTATAGTTCGATGTGTTGTTAATATCATATATTATATATAACTAGATGACTACGACTTTATTACTAACGATGCACCCAGTTTTATGTATTTTACATAACCATATGCAAATATTTTGAAGTAGGCTGGTACAGCGAATATTTACTTTTACTTTAAATCGAAGTATTCACTGTCGAATCAATCGGTGCAGGCATACACTACGCATCCTTTCTGACTAATTTCCCCGGAGATGTAACCATTGTTGGCGCTGCAGGCGACTATTTATCTAGAAGTTTATTACCATGTGTGATACGGGTATCTTCCAATTATAAAAATACTTGTGGTCGAATGTTGAATACTAAAAGCCTAAGGATATGTCAGAGCTAGTTTGAACGTCATAAATCGGCTGGTCAATTATTTACAACGTCCACTTATAGCCTCAAAATCTACTTTGACACAAATGGCGTCTGTTTTATTAGCATTAGATGAAATAAAAATTCACCTGTCAACTCGTAAATGTGAAACAGTAAAAACATAAACATTACACGTATCCCTAATTTGGCGACACAAAGATGGACTGCAGTGATAATAGGTCCGTCTGTCAGCGAGGTTTCACTTATTGACGGTAATGCTCTTTTAATACTCTTGTCTTTTAACTTTTAAGACAGCTAATGATGTAGTGACGCGCTGTTTGTCACCATGACACATTTAGTGTGCTCCCTTTGCCGAATTTGGATCCATATAGCTGTCTAGAAACAAGAAATGTGTTGTTTATTCGACTTATTATTAATTTTATTACTATTATATTAACATGTCAATATACATGTATTTACTCTTTGTCAAATCAATGGCCTAGTGGTATAGCGTTCTCGTCGAAGGAGCCGGAGACCGCGGGCTCCGTTGCAGATAAGTGGCTAAATATCGTTAGATATTTATGTGTGCTACCTTTGCTGAATTTTGATCCATCTTTCTGTCTGGAAACAAGATATATGTTGTTGTTATTACTATGATAGTGTTACTATTTTATTAACATGTCAATATACATGTAAATGTATTTACTCTTTGACAAATCAATAGCCTAAGCTAGTGGCAGAGCGTTCTGTTCTAAAGTGCCCGAGAAATCGCGGGTTCCGTTGCAGATAAGTGACAAAATGTGATCAGATATTTTATGTAAACATCTGTGTAAAAAGGTTTCTTTCAAAGGCCCATAAGTTGAAAGTTAATTTTCAGTTTAAAAATTAACTCGACATGTATGCTACTTTTTAACCATCTAACGTAACGCCTTATTAATTACACAATTATTTAATTGATAAAATTTCAACTACACATGTAATTAATTAGAATTCAATTTACAAATTGCACGTAGGCTAGCTAGTTGGTTGCACGACGCGTAGACATGATCCATACAGACTAAATGTATACAGACCCCATAAATAAAATTAGCATACCGCGTGCAAAGATTTGATTTTGAACTTTATAATATTTTATTGGCAAGATAAATATTTTATGTAGAAAATGAATCGGGTTATTGTCAATGTGAGCGTTGATAGACCGGGAATAAATGAACCTGTTGAATGAGTGAATAAATGGTGAATAAAAGCCTGAACGATTTCCCCACGTTCCGACGAGAATTAGCGAGAGTTCATTCAGTATTTCGAGGTTATCATCCAAGCGCCGTCATATGGATTTTAAAAACGTATTCACACACAGCCATAAAATATTGAAATTGAAATGCATCGATCCTCCTCAATGATCAGGGTATATCGGCTTTGAAAAGACTAAATGGATTGACTAGGTCAATATTTCAGCACAACTGGGGGTCGTGAGAGTTTGGTGTTTCATTTCAACTCATCTCAAGTAAAACTGAGTCAAGTTAAAGTCATACATGCGCGCTATTTGAACCGAAACACATGTAGGCGTAGATTTAAATACATAAATTAGATCGCCCGACATTATAATAATTTATATGCATATATAGATCTAGATTTTAAATAATTATGTGTTACATATAAAAGTACATTCTTATAGTGTCACCACAACTTTAATGGTTTATAAGACACATCAGTCCATTATCTTCGACTGACTACACCAATACACTATTGTCGGGATTCAATCCTCTGACCCCCCTGCTTGTAGAAGGTGGAATCATTAAACCCTAGACCAGGAAGGAAAGTTGAATTTATTTTACTCGCCCCGGGATATCCAATACTTAATCACAGAGACAGTATCTCGATCTACTGCATGGTTGTAACATTGTTCAAATCAAAGTACTGACATACTTGAGTAAACATCGTCAATGCTCGTGAAAGTATTCTGATCTTTATGCATTGTAATTAATAATATATTTACCGGAGACGAACGGAAATGGCCGAGTTTTCACGATTGCTCGTGAGAACGTTTAAACACATGTAGAGGGACAATAGCACTTTGTCTTGTCTGGATTTAAAATAACTAGAACTATGTATTAGTTTACGTTAAAAAGTCAAGTTACCATTTTTCGAAGGATCCTTTTCAAGCACCGTTTAACTTTTTAACTTCCCCTGGTCATTTGGCTACCTATGGAAACCTACATTCAAGTCTCCCTGCAGATTTTCTGATACAAAACCCAGGAGCACCAACCCACACTATTACACCACATCCACGTGGGGACTCAAGCCTTTGATATCTAACTATGAAGGTGGGTGCATTTACTATTCGGCCGTGTCAAAAGTTAATATTACGTTACAATGGGCGGTAATGTAAATAACTAAATAGAGTACTAAAATTATTCCTAAATGATTGGACTAACTATACAATCATTTTTTTTCTTTGACGGAACACCTGCATAATAAAAACGTAACAAGTCACTTGACTTAAGTGTATTTTATCCATACTTTATCACCAAATACCCGATTGTTATATGGGGCACTTAGTAGACTGTAATAGAGCACTTGTTATACCCGGCTGTAATATAGGGCACTTAGTAGACTGTAATAGAGCACTTGTTATACCCGGCTGTAATATAGGGCACTTAGTAGACTGTAATAGAGCACTTGTTATACCCGGCTGTAATATAGGGCACTTAGTAGACTGTAATAGAGCACTTGTTATACCCGGCTGTAATATAGGGCACTTAGTAGACTGTAATAGAGCACTTGTTATACCCGGCTGTAATATAGGGCACTTAGTAGACTGTAATAGAGCACTTGTTATACCCGGCTGTAATATAGGGCACTTAGTAGACTGTAATAGAGCACTTGCTATACCCGGCGTAATAAGGAACACACTGTTTATAATCCCCTGTAACATTGTGGTAACTTCTTTATTGACATCCACTTTCATCGTTTCCGATACAAAGATCAGTTTAGTGGAAACCAGTCGATTTTATTTCTATAATTGGTACTAGGTATTATTTCGCAAGTACGAATGGTAAAATTAAATTATCAATGCGCTAGACAACATTTGAACTTGTAACAATGAGTCTGTAAAAGACAGTCTCTGCCATTCTTAATCCAGTGCTTTGCGTGTATGCTCAACAAAAACACTGTTTCTTACAACGCACTGGGCAATGTCGAATCTTATAGAAAACGGTGTACGTAGCAACATTTGGAGCAACAAACATAACCTCTGCCAGTGAAATGTGTTGTTAAAGTGTTGATAAAAGTTTGGGCTCGGCAAATAGCGGCACTGAGTGCTCTGTGTTTAACCCCTACCAATATTTCCAAATGTCTAATTGCATTTCCTGCCAATTATTTTTCCGTGTAAGCATATTTGCCCCATAAGGTCGATTGAACCTTTGCATGAACTACTTTGAAGCAGATTGCAGTTGGTTATTGCACCTTAACACTCAACAGGTGATATATGGGCGCACGCGAACAGTCAGTAAAAATCTCGTAATGACAATTGTTTAGTCTTTTTTACTTTCAAATTAACTTACAAACAGGTGAAAATATCAAACCATGTCGTCCTTTTCCATTTAATGTATCAACTGCATTCAAAAACGTACCCGCCCAACTGCAACATTTCAAATGAAACACAAATAAGAGTAACATTTAACCACCAGGTGGCGCTCGTAAAATCTGGTAAACTCTCGCGCGTATTATTTGGTATCCTTTAATTATATTGTTCACTTTAACATCTAACAATAACAAAAATACGAGTAGTATAATTATTCCGTTTAAAAGATTTAATTAATGATCATGTAACTTAATTTTTTTCTTGCCGGTAGTTCGCCATGATAAAAGTGGGAAAGTATAACCTCTCAGCCGAATAAAAGGATCATTAATCATTGTCGTCATCAACGCGATGTCATGCAATAAAAACTCGCCTCCTCTATTCGCCATATGAGCACTAAAATTACCCTGGTACAGTGGTACATGATGATCTAGCTCTGATTAAAGAAGATTTGATGTAAATTTAGGGTTATAGTTGGTAGTGGTAGGCTCTAGTGTAAATTTAATGTCAAAATAAATACCTGGTCCCCGCAGATTGCGCAGATAACATTTGGTCCGAACAGTAGACATTTTACGTGTTCTATTTCACCACGAGATCACCAAGGGAGATGCAAGTCTTCTTTTTTAAAACCTCAAAAGACTTTTATAATTACGCGGACGGGAGTTCTTAAGGTAACTATTAAATATATTAAACAGCAAGACAAAAACATCTTTAAAAACGCAAGTTTTAACATGGAGATTGAAGATAATATCATTTTGACGTGAAATATATCAAGTTTCAAAGAGTAAGGCGACGCGTGCATGATGAACTTGTTATCACTGCTCGTCTATAATATCGTCTGATAAATTTAGGGGATCCTTTCACCATATCAAGATGACCTCGCTTTGATATCTATGACAGACATTTAAGGGTCAGACAAGGGGATTGATACACAACAAGGCGCTACACATTGAGAGCGGGTATCGTGCAACCAAATGACGACGGTGATCTACCCGAAAACTTGTATGAAATTTTAAAATATCTTAAAGATTTTCATCTATTTTCCTACAAAAGCAATTTGTTTGTTTTGTTACAAACCCTGATACATTCACTACATTGTAGCTGATTTTGATAGGTGCACATGGTTCGAACACGATACAAGTTTGAATTGTTTGAATTAAGGGCTTGAAATTCTAGTATTCAACATAGTTTGATGGATAGATGTTCTGAAATTTACGAGAATCCCATTTTAAAGGGAACTTGAGGAACTGGTCCGGTGTGTGACTCGACGGCACTAGGGATATGCGTATGTAAATGTGGGACTTGAAAGGGCTGGTGACGTTCGGATTGGGCGTTCTACCGGGTTGATGCCCTATAGGTTAATTTATTATGGCCTGTCTAAGATATTGAGGGTTCGTTCTATGTCTGACTCTTGCATAGGTTGCTAGTCGCCGCCTGCCGGTTCTGTATGGCCACAAGTTTGGATTGTCTGTGCGCAACAGTAGTTGATAGAACTAATGAGTTTACTGACAATTAACTTGAAGGTCGATCCGATACCGTTAGATACTGTCTCATGTACGAACACATTTATAAATAGAACTTACGTAAACGGTGACAATTTGTAGATTTTGTGAGGTTATAAAATACGATATGTAGAGATAGGATCAAAATGTGGCAAGGGTAAAAGGTTGTTAACTATGAATATCATTATAACCTGGAGAATTTGAATTATGTGACGTTACCTTCTTTAATATGCAGTTTTATTGCGCCTGGTTGTAACGGTAGATAAGTATACAGAAATATGCTCTTATATCAAGTCGAGGAATTTCGAATTTTATGTTACTGACAATAAATTATTATCATTCATGCAACATGTTATTCGTATAGTGCAACATGTATCTGTCTGGTACATGTATAGTACCCACACAAAGCCACCATAATTATGACGTGAAACTAGCCCTGTCCTGTCTTTGATCATATCTTGTAAATGCGCAGCCTGTTGGAAGCAACTTAAGTTAAGTTACCCATTTTCTAGGGCTCTTTTCATCTGTTAGGCCGCTCAAGCACCCTTTCAGTTTTAACTTCCCTTGGTCATTGGACTACATAATTATGGAAACCTACACTCGTGTCTCCCTGGGGAGACTATTTCTCTCCTGCGGTAAAACCTAAGCTCCATGCTTCAATCTTATAACATATAGAAGCAAAACACTTTTGAGGACCAGAAATGAAATGGGGACAATAGGCTACAGAATGATATCAATCTCACTTTCTTAGTTTAAATTTGACGTAGAAAAAACGGATATGAACCTCAATATACCACACCTCCGTGTTGACCTATAAACTCAACATTTCAGCTGACAATTTCACATGTTTTCCTCTGTAAAATGTCGAAGCGAATCACATAAAAACTCTCCATCAAATATCAATATGGTTTGACATGATGTCGAACAAGCTTTTGTTTTTATCAAACAAAGTACGATCTAGAAGACACGTGACTACAATCTAAAAGACACGTGACCACGATCTAAATAACACGTGACTGCAATTCGTCAGACACGTGGCCAGGAACAAAATATCTTTTTTTTTCAAACTTAAATTTAAACCAGTAAGGTTATTAAAACGATAAAATGCCGGAAATAGGTGAACAGTTTACGAGTTAGGATACGTTGCTAGGTTACATTTTTAGATAAATGTTTATACGAGTTGTACATGTCTCTGAATTGGTTAGCAATATCCATGTATATAACGTTACAATCAAAGTTTTATATGAATGGACACCTGAAGTACAATTACTGCTATTCTCTGCTGCTAAACGCAAATTGCCAGTTTTACGTAAATGTACCTGTATTAAAAAGCCGATTGCCTTAGGATACCACATTTGAAAGTTGAAGTACATAATTTCTACGTTGAAGTACCATATATACCCGTTTATAAGTCGACCGGACAATTGACCGATGTACCACTATCTTGCACATACCCACGTATAATTAAGACGCAACTAAACCCGCAAGAAAATATAGTCAAGGGAACGACTTTTTCCAAGCTACATATTAATTATGAATTAACCCATAACTAAAGAGTAACGGTATATAAAAAAGATACGTTACTCGACGAACCGCGAGATTTAGCTCCAGACGGTTCACAGTATGTAACACTTCTAAATTTAGGTTCGGTTCAAGATTTATGTATTAACTAAATATTTAATTATAACGGAAGAAAATTGCAGCATATGGATTGTGTATCAATAACATGTATTGGCTTTATGATATACATCATAGTGTTCGTATTTATTTAATAAAAATGATAGATCAAAAATCGGGCTTGCATCATGGCTATAACTGACAATTAAGTGTCGTCCAGTCTGCAAGCTGTTGATAGTGATGTCACAAGTTCATCGTTTTACTGTATATCTAGTTATTTATCGTTAAAAACGCTATAAAATTTGTTAATTTACAAAATAATGATTTATATAAAATTTTATGGTCGACTGCTTCGATATAAAACATGTTGGCATGCAGGAAATTCGCTTTACATCGTGTTTATAAGTCGGCACTTGACAGGAAATTCGCTGTTCATCGTGTTTATAAGTCGGTCCTTGACACTTTTATTGTGCAAAAAATACGGTAAAATTAAAACTAGATGCGTGACACTTACACAGCCATATGGTGTTACAAATGTTACATTAAGATGACCTCGTTATTATTTTGGGATTTTAAAGTAGAAAAATGGAAGATTTGAGAAAAATATGATATAAATATCCTGTTATTTAACAACAAGACAAATAGCCTGTTGTTCAACTAAGATGCTTTATATTCTCTGCACGTACCAGCATCATGTTTTATGTAACAGTTTAGTGTACAATTTTAACAAACCGAGCGTATATTTTTCAAATGTATGGTTTTCGAGTTCAGTTTGCTTGTACAATTTTAGTGCATGGAATACAAAACTGTATAAAAATATTAGAAACAGTCAGTCGAAATAAACGTTAGGTCTACATGTTGTTCTGACCAGATGGCTTAAATATTAAAGCCCGGTACTGTATTTAGCACGACAATGGTTAAACTTTAGCTATACTATTTCAAAAGTGGTTGAACTGGACAGGTGGTTGAGCTCAAACTAGCCAATGCCAACTATAATACCACTAAACGACCATTTTTTAAGGCCACTGATGTGTAAACATCCGATCTGAAGGCACATATTGAAAAAAGCCCTGAAATCAATCAGAATGTAGGGATTTGCTTACTTTTGGAATTATAAATATATGAATGCACTAATAAGTACATGTGCAAGTGTTACATATACTTAGCAACTTTTCTAAGTCCTCACTTATATATTCGTAGATAACTTTGTCAACCCTGTTTATATCTCAATGAAATTAGGCTAAAATACGCGTCAAGTATCAGTTTACACAATTGTACAACTAAAAGTTGAGTTTGATACGTTTTTAATAAATTGAAACAACTTGAACATATCAACCAAGGGAGGTAAAAATCACAAATACATATTTTGACATATTTGATGATCATCAGATTGTCTGATTTTTCCATTTGCAGCGATTGACATGAGTCGAAACCATTGCTGAATGTATCGACTCGATAATAATTACTATCTGAACGCAAGTTACAGTCACGTCTCCGAAAAACGCGATATTACGTCATAACGTAACTTCAATATCAAATGCTCTCACAACCAGCATTGTAAATCTGACAAACAATAAGTTAACCATTCATTATATACTAATAAACATGTTTACGTTAAAAATCAATCAACCAGTGATAAATTTGGTAATTATTTTTTCTTGTCGACAGAAAATATAATTTGTGAATTGTACTGACGTCACGTCATAATTGTGTTTGTATCTGAGAAATATGGCCCAAATGAGTATCTGGGCGAAAATGAGTTATTCACAGTTTCTGATACCTGGATATGTGCTGAGTACACAAAAATAAACATTTTTTAAAAATTCCCAATTTCAAGTGAAAAACGGCCAGATTCGTGATGTCACCCTCACAACCAAAATGTTCTCTTTTTTTAAAAAACATGAAAATTGGAGAAGTTGGGCAAGTCTCTTGTACATAACACACACATATTTTACATGTTTTATTATGGCTGATCCAAATAAACATATATCAGGTTAAATTTGTATCAAATTAAATCCGGCTATTTTGGTTGCCATGGTAACATACATCATGACAATTCTAAAATATTCAATTTTGTTCAGTGTTGTTGGCTATCAGCATAAATAAAACTAGTTATTAAAATTTGTTCTATTTAATTGTGTATACAACTGTGTCTTTGAGTGAAAACAAAACAAACAGGAATGATAAATTGCAAACATTGCAAGCAAAACTGTACTTAAAACATTGGTGATACATGTATCTACATTCGTATTGCCATCTATAATTAATATGTTTTAAGTAAAACAGACTACTCCTAATTTCCACATTTCAAGACTTGAAACTGTTCTTAACCAGAAATTGATTACTCAAAATGTGTAAGGCAATATTCAAACGATTCTTTAATACATTCAATTACACTTTTTTTAATGAAAAAATGGTATCCATGGCAACAAATAAAAACACACACAATTGTTTCTAATAACCATAGCAACGGTTGTTTCGAATACTGATTTAGTTAATAAAAACATTGCAAAAGATAGGCACATGTTTCTTGAGGGCAATACGAAAAAAATGGAATAGATATTGCAAAATTTAAAAAAGTTATTAGAAGTATTGTTTGGTAGCAACTTTATCATTTTCACCATTAATTTGCACAACACACAACTAAAGGACTTCACATAATAACACCAGAAAGTGTGGGTAAGCAATATCAAACCAGCAGTTGACTACTTTAAACACGTAAGGCATTAGTTAAACATATATTTGAAATATTCAGAGACACAACTTTGTGATTGTAACAATGGTTACCATAGCAACATACACCATTTTTTCACAATTATGTCTGGTAACCATAGCAACGGTTGTTATTGACACCAATCATGTTGTTAAAATTATTGTAAATTGTAGAAGAATGTTTCTTGAAGATAATATTATCATTTGGAATTGAAATTTCTATGGTTGGAAAAGAATATTGATTGGTGGTAACTACATTATTTTCGCCATTATTCATTCACATCGAAAAATATATGACCTCACTCGATGGCATCAGAAATTGAGAGTGAACATGACTTAACAGACACTTGAATACATCAAAAATGTCAGGCAATATTTAAACAAATATTTGACAAAATCAGTGACACATTTTTGAGAATTAAAAAATGGTAACCATGGCAACAAACAACAATTTCACAAAATTTTGTCTAGAAACCATAGCGACGGTTGTTTTGACACCAAACTGGTAGGTTTAATAATTGCACAATGTAGACCAATGTTTTGTCAAGATGGTTGTCATGCCACATAGATGTAAATATAATACAAATGATCGTTGATTCAAACATGTAGGCCTCTGGCTTGCTTGCAATTTTTAGTGGCGTATTTATGTTAAACTTCATGTGCTTCATTGTCTGGTTTTCTCAAATATTTTTACTTATATAAACCAATTCCGGCATACAATAACAGTTGATGGCTAATTGATTACGAAATTATTGATATTTATTTCATAACATCATTAATGGCAGCACAGTTCCAAAAATATATTATGTTAGGATTTACATCCTAATATTGACTTTTTAATACAACATTTCTACGACATGAAGATATTTGATATTTTGATATGTTATTCAAAAGTGTACTATAAGAGACTACTAACCCATTACATCGCTATTAATCAGCCATAATAATTAATGGTTTGGTGGTCTGTCGATTCCAAAATTCCTCATTTTTTGTTTTTATCTGACTTAGTTTAACACACAAAAGTCGTATTGTTTTGATTGTCTGTCACTTAAGTTCGGACGCTGTAAATGCCAATCAGTATGTAGATATTACAGGCCTTATATCGAAATTAAATTATTAACACCATTGTAGATAGCAGATTCCAATAAACAGGTTTTTCGTTCACATTTTTCCAGGTTTATCCCAAAATATCGCATTTCACACACGTTCTCACTTAATACAGAAATCTTTTGATGTATTAAGCAAATTGTTACCACCAACCTAACGGAGTAAGTTATTATTAAATGCTATGATTAATAATGATGTGGTCTTCTGATTCAAAATTACTTAACCTATGTTTATATTTTGTAATATTTAACCCCAAAATATCACACAATGATAAACTTTTTAGAATAGATTATTACTGTTTGTGCGGAATGACAACATGTGCCTATTCGTCTTGTTTAATTATCAAATAGCTCAGTTTATGGTCATCAAGTTTAATCATCAAGTAAGTTTATATTTTGTAACATTTTACCCCCAAAACATGGTATCTTCAACAAAAGCTTTAAGTTATCCATTTCTTACTATATATAATACTACAAGTTATTACAAACCAATTGCAGTTATGTTGGATAAAATATGATTATGAATAACATTGTGATAAATTGATTCCAAAAATCCTCACTTTTGTTAATATTTTGGACTGTTTTACACCAAAAGTAGCTCAGGACGCGTATCACTTTGAAACTAGATTATAAATATCTTAAGCGGAAAGACATCATATGCCTGTCTTAGTGCTTTATTACTAAATAATGTGATTAATGACATTGTAGTAAACCGATTCCAAACATCACCATTTTAGTTTATAATTTGTACGGTTTCACCCCAAAATATCATATAGTGATCCAAATGGATAATGTATTATTTGATATATTAAACTTAAAATAACTACAAATCAATTACAGTTGCTTTAGATATAATACGATTATAAATGTCAAATTGATCAATCGAATCCAAAAATCCTCATTTTTGTTTAATTTTACAATGTTTTTGCCCCAAAAATGTCTGGATATGGACAACATTTTAGACATCAGATTTTCCATATCTTATGCAGGCAGACTACATGTATCCATCATACTGATTTATAATCAAATAACATAATAAATGGCATTACAGTAAACCGATTCCAAAAATCACCATTTGTGTTTATTTTTTGAAGGATTTTACCCCAAAATATCGTATCTTGATCAATAACTGATAATTTCATATACTATATAACACTACAAGACATAACACTCATATTGCAGTGGTTTTCAATAAAATACAACTGTAAATGACCATGTGGTCAATCGATTCCAAAAATCCTCACTTTTGTTTAATTTTACAATGTTTTTGCCCCAAAAATGTTTGAAAATTGACAACATTTTAGACATCAGATTTTCCATATCTTATGCAGGCAGACTACATGTATGCACCATACTGATTTATAATCAAATAACATAATAAATGGCATTACAGTAAACTGATTCCAAAAATCACCATTTGTGTTTATATTTTAAAGGATTTTACCCCAAAATAGTGCATCTTGATCAATAATTTGTAATTTCATATGCTATATAACACTACAAGATACTACATTCATATTGCAGTGGTTTTCAATAAAATAGGACTGTTAATGACCATGTGGTCTGCCGATTCCAAAAATCCTCACTTTTGTATGTAATTTGCCAAGTTTTAACCCAAAAATATAGGCTTCATGTGTTAGTATAGAACTCCATATTAAGTATGCTACAAGGCAACAATCATGTGGCAGGATACAACATAAAACATTTTTGTGCATTTTTTGCCTCATTCTGAAATTCACAAAAAATGATGTCGTAACTTTGAACGTCATTTTCTGGACAACGTCATTTACCTCATTTGGGCACAAAGTCCCAGATAATGACACAATTGTTCTGACATCATCTGACGCATAACTGTGACACACTAAATAATTTTGGAATGTTTTTCAAACGTGGTGATACTTTGGACATAATTCGGAAGTAATTTAAACAAATTCCGCGTGTGTGTAACTGGGTGGAGGCACATACACATATAATGCACGTGCATCTCGGACCGAACAAACCACGTGACATATTGCCAGTATCTGACTCGGATTATTTTGTCAGTCTTGTATAAAATTCACTTGAGAAATGTTAGTATGTTACTATTAATAACAAAAAAGTTATTAACCAATAAAAATGAGGACTTAGAAAAGTTGTTAAGTATATATTGTGTTGTCTTGACCATCTAGGTTTCATTGTGTAAATGGTCAAAGCCATTTCAACATGCCGATTATACCAATAAAACAGTAAACTGTAAACTGTATTCATGTAATACGGACCATGGAGCCGACATGAACAGTACTTAGTTTTCCCTGGAGGTAGATATAAATGATATAATATTCATTGACAAAGTTCTACATATGGCTCATTACGAGTCACTGGAGGTCCATTAGTCGGGTCATGATGGTGAATTATTCACGTTGAGTTGATGGAATACAGGCCTGATCTTATCTCTTCTATAGAGTCTGCTACAAGTACATTTTTGTACAGGACACTACATGTTGACATACATGACTTAGATGTTCCACCCGATGATCCCAATCGCTTACAGTAAAATGGAGTCGACAATTCCATGTTGACATACACTTAGGGGACTGCTCCAACCAATCAGTTGCAGTAATAACAATCGAACTACATGTCGACCCAGGGGATTCACTCTCATTATTTCGAACTCGCTTTTATTGAAGAACCCCTATCTCTTCTCTTTGTGTAATATATTTTAATATATTATAATTATAAGTTATAATTATCAAGACTAAAACGATATTTTATTGATGGTAATGATGACACATGTTATGTTGACGAAGGTGGTGTTATTGTCGCTGATGATGTTGATATTGATTAAGTTTGCGATATTGAAAATGGTGAATGGCAGTGATGATGCTAATGAATGATTTGGTGATGATTTTAACATGGCTGATGATTAAATTGATGATGTTGCTGATAACGAAGATATTTGGTTAATTACTTGAAAAAGATGGTTGTAATGGCGACGATGTCATCATTATAACTGACACATCAAAGATCCAACTCGCCAATCAAACATTAAAAGCCCTTAAGTCTTAAAGAGTAACTACAAATTTACTACAAAATTGAATGTGTACACAATAATTGATTCTTCAAACTTCAATTAATTATTCATTACACATTGTTATACGAATACAGTAAATATCAACTATATGTGTCAATCTACTTACCAGATAAGTAACTGCTGCACGGTTTTACATCCTCGTTGGAAATTCCCTACACTCTATTTTAGTAAATTATTTTCAATGAACTTATACCCGAGAACACATCCAAACTTGCCTGAATATATTGAACAATAATTCTCATTTACAGCAAAAGAAAATGCAATATAAAAATTCTACACTCGACGACAACAACAGAAGAGATATCAATGAAGTTCAATACACTTAATTTCCACACTGTGAAGTAGGCGGGGACATTAACACTTCAACCAATTGCAGCGCGAACAATATTTATGTTAATATTAGACTCAGCTCAACAGTTGAACTTTTATTATTATACCAAACAAGTAGTTTATCTATTTAAGGTGTCACTGTTTTTATTGAATCTATTTCTACCAGACACTGATTGTGTGTTTTATGATTATTATTCAAAGTGCAGTTTCATAAAATCAATACAAGGAAATTTATAACAGATAACATTTATAACCTGAAACCAGCACATGTAATTGAAAGACCTAATAAGGCTAATGTTATACATCACATCGTAATAAACGACCAAATATCAGTTTACCTCGGTTTAAAAAGTATGCCCTCAATGGCATGATTAGATGCATCCATACATAAGGCATAGCACAGTCGTTGAGAAGCAACTTCTGTCAGTAACACCGTGTAGATATTTACAAGCATGCATTTCTAATATAAGTAGTTTCATGGTACTGTTTCTAAATATATGTCCAGCATGTGTGTCAATTTTCTAAAGTGTATATTCCAAATTAGACATTCGACTTGCACCTCTTCGTTTACTTAGTATTTTAGAATAGTTCATAAAAAATATTGAGACCACCAAGTTATATGATTATCACCACATGGAAGCCCTGGCACGTTTGATAAGTCACAAGTCACGTCAAAAGTGTCCTTCAGGGCTTCCATATCACCAATCATGTCTTGGAACTATCAAAATACATGTGGCAAAATTAAGCTATAAAACAGCACCATTTTCTTCACTTCTGTATTTAGTATGGCTCTATATCGAACCAACGACCTTCTAACCCAAGGAGGAGTGCACTCGCCACCAGACAACCGAATACGGTTGCACACTGTAGACTTTGATATCAACCAATGTAATTTAATGGCCTTATATCATATCATAGAATTGAATGACCTAATTGGATTGCTCTCCGTCGTTGGCACGGTCATAATATGAACAGAAAATTGAAATAGCAGGTTGAAATTAAAGTCGTAAATCTCTCGAAGTTATCTCCGCCAATGATTTATATCAATCGTGAAAGCTCGGCCATTTCCGTTTGTTCCCGTAGCATAAAGTCCGAAACAGGGACTGTACAGATATAATAATTTTATTGAATGGCGTAGTCGGCATGATTGCACATATGCGTTGTTGGGTCGGGGAATTCGAAGGTTCGAATCTCGACTTGGGACCAGGTTTGGGTCCGTTTTGATTTGTCTGGTTACTAGTAGTGTGCCGACAGCTAATAATGGTTTAACATCTCTTGTTCACATCTTGAATCAAAAGATGGAAATTGGAATGTACTGTGATCAGAAAGTCGATGCCTTATACTCTAGCCTAACCGGACCCTTCAAAAGGGATGACACTCTAACAAAACAATTAACATTTACTTTACCTATAGTTGAAATATTATGTTTAACTTTTTTACGATCTGTATTTACATGTATATAATTTGTATTTATTTCAGAAACAGGTCCGTCTAGATCGTCTTGATGTCAAGTGTCCGCTTTTAAAGAGGTTTAAGAGGTATCCGGTTCGATTACAGGCGGCGACATAATGAAGTCGTTCCAGATAACTGCTGCTCCGCCCGATGCCTGCTGGACCTGTGACAAGGTAATTTTGCCATTGTTGACAAGTGGGACTTAAATTAACATTATAGAAAACAGAAAAAGGGAGAAAAGAAATATATCCGTCGTTTGAGATTACGTTTAACTAAATAGGTTGTTATGTATACGGATCGCTTTCTCTAATACGACCCATACATAAACCTATAGATCAACACTTGATCGAATATATCCTGATTAATTGGTCATATAGGGGAGGGTAGATATACCCTCAAGTACCGGGAAAATCTGGTGTAGGGGTCGAAATATAAAACAAGTGTTTGAAAAACGGTTTATCATGGCCGACCTATGTTTGTACACGAATGTAAACGATCGTTTGTAAATGTTGCGTAGGCGTTACATGCATTTAAATATAAAGTTTGTGTTATATGCATTTGAATCTTACTTAAATTGTATGAAAATACATGATATGACTTTTTTAAATTTTCGTGGACTGGGTGGCATAGTCGTCTCATGGATGAATGCTCTCAGTTGACTACCTATCTAGGATCACATGTCACAGGGGAACCCGATCGGGGCACCACTTGGTCATTTTTCTAACAAGTTTCAGTGTTTGAACTGTTTCCCCACACACAGATGAACGGGTTGGTTTGGTAACGTATAGGTTCGGACGCATGCACCAGTACTATGTACTGGGTACTTGAACGAAACAAGTAGTTCATCAGGACAGAGTTAGGATATCACACCTTTTACTCCTGGTATTACCACAGAGTTTCTGTTTCTTTTTTCACCCCTGAAAGCCGGAAGTCATAGCCCATTCTGGTAGGGAATAAAGTTCAATAAACCAGACGACTTATCGCCCTCCTATAACAATCTCAGTCGATCGCAACGAACCATTCCGTGAAATATACATGTACATATACATGTATGTACTACACATGATCAGCGCGAAGTTGAACGTGTCTTTTTTCTAAAATACATCTGCGCCGCGTGTTAGGAAACACATTTATCTATTTAATTAAGGGCGCTATTAATATAAGCCTTTGATCCGTTCACATACACGTGTATTAGATATAGATAACACTGTGGACTATTATAATACTAAGCAGTTAGTGTTTGATGTCTTCATTTGTACATACACGTGCGGAAGGGTTAGGGTTCAATCTCGACGGAAGCCTGTTGGAGCTGACGAGTTCGGTTTGTGAGCTGTCAGCTAGTTAAAGAATGGTTACCGTATGCCCACCTCTGCAAGGCGCCTGGCAATACAAGAAGGGAACTGGGAGGTACTGTACGCATGAAAGATAAGTGTCTCATAAGTCCAAATTAACTGACCCTTTCAGAATGGGTGACACTATAGTGCTCAAGCTTTACCTTTAAATGTGTATTCGTATTGGACATTATAAGTGAAAAACTGGCGCTTCCCATGATATAGTGGAGTCTCGCGGTCCCTGTGTCTCAGGGTTCACATGTGACACGAATCTGATATAATTGACTGGTCTGAGATCGCACCCTCGACCTCAATGTAGCATATATCACCAACTCATATACAGTAAAACTTCGTTATCTCGAGGACTAATCGGGACAAGCCAAATGATCGAGATAAAACGGGAGTTCGACATAGCGGTGTGATATAAGGATACAACATATATTTAGCTAATTCGCCAGGAATTTGAAATTTGCTCAAAATAAGCCGGGTGATCGTAATATCGATGGTCGTCATAACGAAGTTTAACTGTATTTCTTTACCCATGTTGTTCTATGCACAGTGCAAATATACCACGTGACTTTTGGCTACAGTTCCAAGACAGACTTTGCTTCAGTTCGAAAACGAAAGTAGCCGTTCCTGTGATAAAATAACATTTTGCCACATTTTTCAATGTTCTATATCGCAACATGTAAGCATATTAAATGAAGACGCGGGAAAATGTATGAAATAAGCGATATTCATACACCGGAGACGATTTAGTGTGCAAATTGTCTCTTTTAATGAACATATTCTGAACACAGTTTTTGGAGATGTTTTACAAAACTGTGTACAGTTGACGACTACAATCCATTAACGCGTTTTAAACCATGCCCACGTAATTTCTTTGAAGTTCGCTGAGACAGTCACAAATAAACTACTTGACAACTGAGCACTCTTATTTTTTTGCATCGTGAAATCGTGAAAACAAGTCGAAACATGCAGAATCATAAAATGATAAGTTCATAATTATTATACATGATGCCTAAAGGGCGACAATACACGACCACAGATTGTTCGCGTGAAAAATTGTCTATCTAAGTGTGTACAGTGTAACAGGGATGGACTGATAAATGGTACTGTCTGAGGTGTAAACATTTATTACCAAGTATTTTATCTCATTAATAAGAACAATAAATATTTCACACTTGTTACAATAATGTATGTGTGGTTTGAAACAATAACTTCCGTTTCGTTATATATGTAAGAACATATTAATAACTTTTAACAGGATTCTCATCTTAAACTGAGTTTTTTTTCCTCAGATCAGAACCTGAGTTTGAGACATTATCATAATACTTAATGTGGTGAAATTATGATGAAATGCATTTCCTATGATTTCCATTGAGTGTAATCGATTTTGAGCCCCATTATGAGAAGCAACTTATTTGAGTTGAGATTTAGCTCCGACTGAGAACTGGCCCTGAGTACAAATGTACAATGTAATTTTACGTTCATAATTAAACAGTCATTTATTAATAAATGTTTGTATTAATTGATGTGTCTCATGTTGTACATAACGTTTTCAATGTAAATGATATATTGAACCGTACGTTGAGCACTGAAATATATATTCAGACAATATGTATTGTATTATCACAGCATTACGTATTAATTATGCACAGTAGACATAAATAGATCCAATATTAAATCACCCACCTGATATTACAATGAATAAACCGCAAGTAGCTAAGATTACATTATTTAGCTTTATATAGTCTCATGTAAAAAGTATCGGTTATCATGTACCGGCCGCGTGGCCTAATGGATAAGGCGTCTGACTTCGAATCAGAAGATTGCGAGTTCGAGTCTCGTCGTGGTCGTAAACTTTTTATTATACTTTTTTTACATTTTTTTTTTATTTCAGAATGGTAACCATGACTACATGAGAGTGAAAGATGGCGATGATAGTTGCGTAAGTGTGTTTAAAATAAATTATGGGACTTCGTATTGTTTAAGAAAATTTTTAAACTGTTTCCCTGATGAAACCGTGGCTGGCTAATTTAAGTAAATACTTGGTGCTCGACCAACCAAAACATCTCAAGTTTGAGTCACAGATGAACGTCAGACTGTATCTGAATTTGAGACAAATCAAGAAAAAGCTCTCAAAGATTTACTGTAAGAAATTTTGAATTGCATTTCTGATTGTGATACCAAAATTGAATCGGATCTCACATTGAAATTAAATAAAAAATGTTTTAGCCGAAATCAAGCCAATATTAGGCAAAATATTTCTAAGGCTCGAGTCTGGGATTGTTGCTTGCAAGTTGGTTTTAATCTTGAGGTTCAGTAATGAACACAACGGTGAAAAATAGACCTGAGTAGACCAGTATATGGTGTTAGTTCAATAGTATTATACATGTGATCGTTGATACAGGTTTTGTAAACAGACAGCACCGAACTGTACATATATCCCCTAAATTAGCATCAATGGAAAGCATCTAAAATACATAAACATACAAGAATTTTGTCCTAACTAAACGCCGTAATTATAATACATGTTTGTATTAGCTATTAATAATTTTATGGAATTGAACACATGCTATCCAATAAAATACGAACGGTCAACAAGTTTTATATTTAATTCCTTTGGAAGTTCCAGATGGCCATGTGTATACAACACCGCCATCAAAGTGGACCATAATGAAAATTGAGTTTCCAATTAGGTAAACCACATAACATAGACGGGAATTAGTAACAATTAAAGTTGAATAAATGCATTAACAATAACATTGGCAAACATTTCCAACAATAAAACGTCAACAAATTTATTCTCATTTATCCTGTTTGGTCTGTGAATGTATACAAGTTGCAGCAGATGGCCATATATGGATAGCTATGAGTATATTCACCCTGAAATGACCACAGTAATTGCTCCCTATAAAAGCTACTACTAACAACATAATACCGTATTATCAGTTGATATCAGATACTGTAGAATAATAGACAAACTGTTAGTGTATGTACAACTATACAACAGTGTAATAAATGATATCAAAACGAGGCAATCATCGGAAGGCATTTACATTGAGAATTTGACGCAAATGAAGATTAGAACGTCTGCACTCTATGTCTGACATGATTGTTTATGTGATGCAGGGAGTGGACTTTGTAGACACCGAGAAGTGTCCATCTATGTAATCTTGTCAGAATCTGGCAGGTGCATTTACTTCCACCAGGTACAGAGCAACAAAGTAACGCAGCACTTAATTTTGCAACACGTTTGGTACGCATTTTACTTGCGTTACGGCGATTGTCACAATGTTGCTTCCGCTCGAAAAGCAACTTCAGCTGAGTTGTTGTGACTTAACTTGTTGTTACATCCTATAGAGTTGTAATTGAGACGCAACTCCGGCCATAGCCATGAATGAAGATAATTTGCCTGTGTATTAGTAGAGGTACATTACACTGTTGTACCATCTCAAAGAGCCTTCGAAGACCCCCTGTTGAAATGCCATACAGAAGCTATAGAGATGTCGCCAAGAGACAAATGTAAGAATAAAGCAGACATGTCAATGCACGAAAAAACACGGACATGTTTACTAGAACCTAATGTAATAGCGGAAAGTTCACCTTTTACATGCAAATTAGCATTTTCGCGAACACCCTGCTAGTAGAGTTTAATGGAATTATAAAAACCCGCCATTAACGTTAGACTGTCACAGCTAGCATTAAATTAAATATGGATATAAAACGAAAGTTCTGTGACCTAAAAAATAACATACATCAATAAAATTGAAAACAAATGTATACATTTAAAACTTACTATTGTTATCCACGAATCAGTCACCAGTGCTCGTGACAATTAAGCATCACAGTGTTAGTGTATAATATCGAGTCCCGGTGTCAGATATACGATTGTCCGGTCACAGAAATAGAGTGGGTTCCTTCAAGTACTTGTCTCGTGTGTTACGATACTTCAATTTTTTTTAAACATATTCTTGCATTTCCATATTGCAGTTACAACTTTCTCACGAAATCAGTCATTTTTACAGATAAGTTCATTTAATTCTGTATAAACAAAATTTCAAATGGATATACATTTTTTAATCGGATAACATGTACTATAAGTTAATCATCGGGATATTTAGATAATAAAGAAAATGACTTTACGATATTTGATGCGCACGAGATCTAGTGCATTTTCTGTGCTAATAAAGATTTGAATTGTGCATTTGTACTTTTAACGTGTGGTAATTACGGTTTAGAAGTACGCCGCATGATAAAAGGCGAACAACTTGTAACGAAAACGCGGTAATTAAAGATTTATTACGATTTTAGATACAAGGATAATCAGTATTAACAAATGTTTTATTGATTAAGGTTTCGCGGTTTGTACTTTTCGTCATTGTTCGCGGTTAAGATGTCGTCTGCCGAAACGTCTGCCGAAACGTCTGCCTATTTTCCGGTCGTGTTGATAAACATCGCGTTTGTTTTCTTTTGCTTCAAAAGGGCAGAAGGTTTTAAATGTTCACCTGTTAAATGCAATATGTTTTAATTGCGATTGTCAACAACGTGACTCATAGGCGGATCCAAGGGGGGGGGGGGGCGGACCCGGCGTACGCCTCCCCTAAAATCGCCAAAGTAATGTTTTTTTGGGGTCTTGAAATTCATCTATATATTGTAATATAGATCTACTGCAATATGCAAGTACACATAAACCACATTATTCACAATAGCAACTTAATATTAGACGCATATATGGTACCATTGCTTCGTTAAATCTAAGTAGGCTGGTAAACGAAATCTTGAGTAGCATCATGTCTCGGACTAATTGCAACAAAAACTTCTCCATTGTTTTCGTAAACTACAATATGTGTAGTAACACAGGAAAAAAGTTGCATTCACATAGACCTGGCATTACTGAGAAAATGACCTTTCTTTAAGGTCATATGAAATCATTTTAAAAAGCTCTGATCGTTACATGTTTTGGTCGTGTAGTACTTACCTTTGATACCATGGGTTATTTTTAAGCTGTACTGTATACACCATGAACTTAAGATATCTTTTAACGCATTTTTGGCCATTTTCTAAATACGATTCTATAAACAATGCATTAATTATCCTTCTTGGGGGTGAAATTACCCCACCCACTTTTAAGTCTATACTTAAATTTCATAAAAATAACAAAGACACACCATTATGTTTGTTAGTTATTATTTATTTGACAATGTCTTTTATTTGCCTTATTTATGACATATGAGATAGCACCCTTGTTATCCAGATAATCCTAAATGATTGGACAATCCAAAATGATGGATGTATGTTTTCGAAAACAACCTATTTTTGGCCAATTTCACTAATTTGTAGTGATTTGTTAACGTACGAAGATAGAACTGCTAGTAGTTTTCATGAAACTGAAACTATTTTACAGCAGTTTTGTGAATATGATACACGCTATTTGTAGTGACCCATGTGTGAAAATGGATAACAGCCAAAATTGATCGCGGATAAGTCACAAAATGATTAACCTAAAAAATAACTGAAGCACCAAACTGTTAAGCAAATCTACCAACTGTGGTATACATCGGATCTTGCAAGTCAATTTAACAAATAGTATTACTTTTCGCGACATTGGACTGGAAAAGAGTGTAAGTTCAGTCACGAGTTCCACAAGACTGATTCCTTTACGCATCTTAAATGGTTTATGCATCTTCAGATTTTATCATGGTCATAAAATACATCAAACTATAACAGGTATTGTTTAAGTGTTTTAAATCCCTTGTAAAGAGCGACTGCTCACTATCAAGTAATGGTCATGATGCTACATATGTCATAATGTGTCTGGAATTATTGCATTACTAAAGTATCATTGATTTTGAATTGAACATTCTGTTAATGATGATCCAAAACAAACTTACTCCAAAAATCATAAGAATGACGGAAGTACAAACAGATCCTAACTAAAACAGGTAAAAGTAACTGTGCAGATTGTTGATTTTACTATACTGACAACTGCCAGTTTGTGTCCGGAGTATAGCACTACATTATGTCTACATAACTCTTTTACTCGCAATTCCCAGTGTACACGTGTCCAAAGTGTTAGTGTAACTGCACACCTATGCCTATTTTAATGGTACCAAATTGGGTCGTGCGTGCACTATATCATTTATATACGTGTATATTTACTATATAACTTATTTGTTTTGCTGATTTAACATCAGTATTATCCCCACCTAAATGATTAGTCAGCAATGTATGTGTATATTCCTTTGTAGATGAATCAGTAGAAAATGATGAACACAATGAACATAATTCTGGATGATCTATGTCGTTATTACATGTTATATAAAATAGCTAAAATTTGGATGTTGTAGTGGGGTAACTGAACTGTCTTCTGTAGGTTGCTTGCATCTTCCAGAAGCATGGTCTCAAAAGACGTGTATGTTGGTAGAACCTCCTGTGGTGCTTCCTCCAGATGAACAATTTATTGACTAGTGTCTAAAGATGACTCCATGTGATTCTGTCTTGTAAACAGTGTCCACAAATCACTGTCTTTAGATGGAATCTGATAGCTTGACTTTGTATATTAAATATGAGGCCTGACATCTATTCAAAATCCTTAAGAATCTGGCCATTTAAAGTTTTGACATGTTTGGCATTTCATGGAACCAGCATGGAACCAGCAGCTTGAAGATCAGTTATGCTAGTGACTCTTCCAGAGTTGCATCTTGTACATAAACTACTGGTATGCCAAATACGCTCGATGGAATTGTGGAACGTATGCCATTATGTATCACAATTCTTGTTTACTAGCATTAGACTTACAAGAAATGTTTCGATTACAGATATGGTCTGTTCTGCAGTTAATGTGAATGAATTTCCTGTCCAGAAACTACATGTATACGTATTTGATTGACTGTCATTAAGGCGTGTTGCCTTTGTCTTGTAGATTTGGCAGTGTAGAACAAACAGCTATCTATCTGAAATGAATAAGTATGTCCAGTTTAAGATAACAATCGTCTAAATTCTACGATATAATCAATATAACTTATTCATTTTAGCGAAAAGAAACACTTAGGCAAATTGATCAAGACTTCTTTTGGAATTTCAACCAGACTTGTTCTTACCGGTAATTCTCTCAAGTTTTCCATCCTAGAATTACTTACTGGTATTGTTTGTCTATAAAATATTAGACTAAAAAGTCTTATATAGTGACATCATTTGTCAAGTAATATTTTATTAGTATTACATGAACATATACACACCATAGTTATGTAATGTAAAACTCTTTAAACTCTATGATAGATACTACTAATACGGATCGGTATATCTGTAGATACGATAGTCTGCATAGTTGAGTATCACAGAATATGTATTGTGAAATAACTGAATGATTATATTTACTTGGACTTCGTTGTTAGTATCTATTCAGCAACTGAAATAGAAAATAAATATGAACCAGGTACTCTGGATGATCCATGTATAATAAACATGTATGTTATCATTATTTAGGCTGTAACACACTAGAGATGTAAAGAGTGTAGATAAATTAATAGGATCGTACATTACTTTTATGTGCAGAATAATATCAAACATGAAATTATAATAAACAGCTTATCTGGGTAATATTTGATAAGACTGGGATATATTGATGTAGCATTTGGTTGGCTTGATTGAGATAGGCACAGGTCATGTACAAAATTAATTGGAAACAAGTGCAGGCTTTCGATTGGGATTTAACTGACAGCAGGGATTACCCTGATGCAGGTTTTCTGCGTTCCTGACGCAACCTTGTGACTAAGGACCCTCATTTCTGCATTACTGTGCATCCTTGGGACCCCCAATCGGATCCTTCGATCACATTTTTGTTTCCGCTAGAACATTTTTTCAGCTTCTTTATTTATTGCACGTGTGGTTTATTGAGCAATCTGTATTGTCTACTCTAGACGCTATAATAAGTTAGAGGTGTCTTATTGCAATCATGGCAGAACGTTCCATTCCATACTGCTGTCCAATTGAAATAGTCATGTAAATGATTAACTCATGTGCATGTGCTATTTTATTTATAAATTGGATACTGTAACAGTGAACTTGAATTGAATACCCGTATATGATTTGATCCCCAAAATGTCTCAGGGACTCACTAAATATAAACCTTAAGGGACCCTTGTATGAAAATTTCTAGGGAAACCCTGATTTACTTAAATAAAAAAAATCTTTAAAAACGTTTAGGAGCATGCTCATATGGGCTAGACGCAAAACAGCTTCAGACAAAGAGTTTCTTTCTTTAAATTGTGAAGCTGATTGTTCATTCTGATTAGAAACGTATCTTTTATGGGTACAAAACAATGGGGGGCATCGCTACCATAACAACATCAATATGACTTGACAATGGTTGTTTTTATTCTAATTGCTACTATCAACAAGCGTGTATCAACTATCAAAATACATGTATATCAAAATCATGAACATCATGAAACATGCAGTATGCCAATCAAGCAATGCAGTTTTTGACCATGTAATATTCGGTTTGACGTGTTCTAGTACCGTTACATATACGCTATATTCAGTAACAACTATCAATTAAAGGATGTATTTAATTGACTATCTATAGTAGATCGATCTTTTTAACCTTGAGAATTGTGCAGTAAAATATGCTTTTAATGGTTTTTCATATTTAAACTCGAAAGGATATTACAAACAAGGCACTATTCGTCCTCAAATTCGTAAATTTGATAATTTATCAAGTTTCGTCAAAATGATGGCAATGACGGCGTTCCATACTTGGAAAAATGAAAATATTTGATGACCCATAAAACACGTTTCTATTATCAAACAAGTGCTTTTTTATTTATTTTTAACATTGATATGTATTTATATAATTATTAAAATATCCCATTCACTTTAATATCTCAATGTTTGGTAGTTTAAACGATATTTGACCTTGGCCCCGACTTCGCCGTAAAACGACGCACATGCACATCTGTGAAGACGTAGTTGTAACGCGTAAACATAGACAAACCACTTGGTAATCATTAAAAATGAACATAATCGTTACTTACCTTGTATATTCCATCGATAATAACACTTCATGGCGTTTGTTATTGTTTTTTTACTGGGCGCCGCCATTAAACTTCGTACGTAAATCGTACCTCCCGCTGAAGAGTACTCACTACGGTGTGCTATACGGGCCGTAACTTCATTTGGAAAATTTTACATCTTTGACGGTCTATAGTTTTGTTTTGCCAGGGTCTACAGGTTGCAACTTTTTTCTTGAATATGCTAATATGATGTACTTTCGCCCAGTATAAGTTTAGTTTTTGTTGCAATTAGTCCGAGTGAAAATTTTCCTTTACCAGCCTAAAGTGGAATTTTACGATTCCATCGTAGTCCTCTTTTTGCACTTTGAGTTTCTTTTCGCTGCTTTTTTTGTGTACTGCTGGTATTGTAAACAAACATGGATGCGCCAAGAGCGAAAAAACAGAAAACGCTGACAAGCTTTTATACCAAAGCGGTTGGAAGACGGTAAATAAGCCAATTTATTCTTTAATTATAATTTATCTATTTCCATTTTGTCATCGTTAATTGCCTTTTAATATTTAAACTTCGGTAAGATAACTAACAAACGCATGAGTAAACCGCTCAATGACGTCACTCCGCACACCATTCACTATTATAAAATATATATAACTTTACCCTCTATGTCAGAGTCAGTCGGTCGTGGCTTAGTGGATCAGTCTGTAGATTAGAATGCCCGAGGTCGTGAGTTCGAAACCTATCCGAAGAAGTATCAATGTAGTTTTATTTTTTTATTTTGGTGTCGAATTTTATTTACAGCAAATATTATAGCTTTTTACAAAATAAAATCATGTAGAAGTATAAGGACGAGGCTGCCGATTGACTATACTTATTTGGTTATATTAGGCCTACTTACTTTTATTTTTGTTTTATTTCAGACTTATTTCCAAAGGCAACTTGCACCAAGCAGAACTTGACAGAGGTGGCAGTCAATGTGTATGCACAGCTATTTCATTTTTGTGCAAAGATATAATTCCTACGACACCTTCAGATGTGGACGAATTGCTATTTACAGGAACTGCACTTTACAACTTGATAGGCTCTGATGATAGGGGAATGACTATAAACGAAATCCCTTCAAGTATTGCTATATTCAACCGAACGTATAACTTGTACTTCTCTAGCCCGAGAAGTGGACTTGTGTGTCAGAGGTCAAATGATAGTGAAACATTAACATTTTGTGTTGACTCTGCGTTGCAGAGTTGTTTTGAAGAATCCACGACTTGTTGTTTGACTTTAGGCAATTCACCTGGAGCCTTCATTGCGATAAGACGAGTAAACAACTCATTCTATGTTTTTGATTCTCATAGCCGTGACGAAAACGGTATGTGTTCACCAAATGGGAAAGCAGTTGTTCTTCAGCTATGTTCTTTATACGAGTTATCAAAGTATGTAGAAGACCTCAATTACTCAATCGCACCCGGATCTAATATGCCATTTGAAGTAACAGCTGTCACAATCACAGAAAGGTAAGCATGTGGCTTTTTTATCAAAACTATTCGGGAAATGTAATATAATGTGCAATACTGTACACAACGTTTTTACTTAAAGATTCAAATATGAGTTCGGGACAATGGTTCTTGGCCAAAATTTAAGGTCAGTTATGTCTTCAAGACCCAATTACAAAAGTAGTGATAATGGCCTTTTAAAGCTCAACATTTCTGTTCAATACCTCACAACAAGCAGCATAGAAAGAAGCGTAACTAGATTTTTCAAAATTTATTTATTAAGAAAGTAATAGCTAAATTAAACTAAAATGTAATTTAATCCAAAAATATCGCGACACAGGTTACTAAATCGTAAACAACTTCCTTTTTGAGTTTGGACACTTTTAAAAGAACGCTCTTTAACGTATACATTCATTATAAGTATTACATTTGAGCAATCCTACAGTACTACACACGTTGGTTCGAACATCCTGCATCACGTTTATACATTTAATTAATTATGGAAATACTGAGCTCAATTGCATTTGTTAATTTGATCATCGTTTATTGATTCAGGTCTCTGTCTGTTGATCAGCCTACTCAACAGTCCACCGATGTGCCTACAGAGAATCAAACTCAACAGGAGCCTAGTCACGCATCTACTGAGCCCCAACCTCAACAGCCTATTGATAATTCTTCTGAGATTCAACAGCCTAGCGACTCATCGTCCTTCCGACAACAGCAAAGGTACTCATTGCATTCTCGGGAAATGGATACTGAAAATGAAAATGCGCAAACTCTTGATATAAAACACTACAATTCAGATACATTCACAGATGCTATGAAGTTTGCTCTTATTACCCAGAGAGAGCCCGATCAGACTTACACTTTTCCTCCGAAAGTTTATAAGGACAAAAGGAGCAAAAGCGGTTATATGAATCGATATTGTCAGCGTGATTGGTTTCAGACATATAATTTCATTTCATATTCGAAGGAGGCTGATGCCATATACTGCCTTCCATGCGTCATGTTTCCTGATACGGCTCACCGACGCGCAAAGAAGCTCATCACTGAGCCCTATTGTAACTGGAAGGACGCCAATGCAGATCTCGCACTGCACTCCACACACCAGTACCATTTAAACTCTATGGAAAAATTTGAAAACTTCAAGAAAACTCATAAAGATCCATCTTGTCGAATAGATAGTTGTATAACCACAGACAGTACGCAAGTGGTAGCAAGAAACCGTAAAGTTTTAGAATCAATTATGAAAGCTGTAATATTTTGTGGAAGGCAAGGTATTGCCCTTCGCTCTCATCGAGATGACGATACATCATCAAGTTCTAACATGGGTAATTTTAAGGAGTTACTTAAGTTCCGTGTGGATGCCGGTGATAAAATATTACAGGATCACTTATCTTCATGTGCTAAAACAGCAACTTACACTTCGAAAACAACTCAAAATGACTTACTGTTTTGTATTAAGACGTTTATTCAAAATAAAATAGTAGATGAAGTGAAGTCACAAGTTATTGGTCCTTATTTTGGATTGCAATGTGACGAAGTAACAGATAATAGCAATTGGGAACAACTGGGAATAGTGTTGCGGTATACATCTGCTGATTCAAAACCAATCGAAAGACTCCTGGAATTTGTGCCTTGTGAAGAAATCACAGGTGCTGCAATAGCTGAGAAAATCCTCCAAGCCTTATCTGAAGCTGGACTTGATCCCAGTTTTTGCCGATCGCAGACCATGGACGGTGCCGGGAATATGGCTGGAAGAGTCAACGGATGTGCAGCATTAATTCGACAGAAGTATCCTAAAGCTGTGTATCACCACTGTTCATCTCATGATTTGAACTTGGCTCTATGTCACAGTTGTCAAGTGAAGGAAGTTCACATAATGCTAGACAGTTTAAAACAACTAGGCTTGTTTTTCAAGTATTCTCCGAAACGAAGTAGGAGACTGGAAACCGCCATAGGCGAGGTGAACCAAACACGTGCTGATGGCCAGAAACTTAAGAAGAACAAATTTAAGGTCTTCTGCGAAACCAGATGGGTTGAGAAGCATACATGTCTTGACGATTTTGAAGACATGTATGAGGCTTTAATACTCTGCCTTGAAGCCATCTCGGCTCTGGAAGCTGGCTGGGATGCAAAAGCGGTGACTGATGCTAATGGGTTATTAAGAAAAATCACTGATCCAACCTTCATTGTTAGTTTTCAAACTGTGAGAAATTACTTCGCATACTTTAGCGGTATAAGTAGCAAACTACAGGGATCCACTTTGGACATAATTAAAGCACATGATATGGTTGAACATGTAAAGAGCACTATCAAAGATCTAAGGAACGACCCAGACAAATATAATACCGTGTTTGAGAGCGCAGAAAAGATGGCTGCACTTTCTAATTCAACAATTGAAGCCCCACGACGATGTGGAAGACAGACCCAACGTAGTAACGTCCCGTCGTCGTCTGCTAAGGAATATTTCCACAGGTCTATTTACCTGCAATTTGTAGATGCACTGGAAACCCAGATTAATATGCGATTCACAAGTCTCTCCAGACAGGTTGTACAGGCACTGATTCTTATTCCTAAGAATCATGGTCTGATAAATGACGAAACATGTCGTACTCTACTTGAATATTTCAAGGATGATTTGCCAGCACCCGGAAGATTCCGTCAAGAAATACGACTCTGGCAAAGACTTTGGTCCGGTAGAGACATGCAGCCAGACAACATCCAAGATACCCTGTCGGATAAAAATGTTTGTCGACTTATGTACCCTAACATATCCACCATCTTACATCTGCTGCTAATGACCTCAGTAACATCAAGTTCTGTGGAGAGAGCTAACTCTGCATTGAAACATATCAAAAACAAAGCAAGGTCAACAATGCATGAGGATCGATTTAATGCGCTGGCATTAATGTTTGTCCATAAGGATATTGTCATAGATATTGAGGAGGTTGTAAACTTGTATGCGACAAGACATCCCCGTAGGATGCTGTTGCTTAACCCGCTATCTGACACTTAAGTGTGAATTTGACTGAATGAATACAAGTTTGGAGATGACCATGCTTTGACACAATATTTTCACAAGACATCCCTGTTGGATGATGTTGCTCAAAACACTGTTCTGACACTTTAGTATGTATTTGGCTGAATAAATACAAGTTTGGAGATGACCGTGCTTTGACATATTTTTTTTCAGTACATGCATGCATTAATAATCAGAATCATGTAAATATCATGTAAGTTATTCATAATCATATTTCATTGAACGTTAACTGAAACATATAACGATTTATATTCAGACACACTATTTTCTAATAATACAGAATATAAGATTTGTTTCTATAATCAGACAGTACAGAAGTTTCTGAATATGGGTCGTTCAATATGCTTGGGCTTATGTTCAAAAACATTTTGAAAATCCTGTGATAATCACAGAACCAAGAATAAGTGTACTATAACTAGTACTTCAGAAAAGGCTCCGAAATGATATCTAAATAGCCATTTTCCATGAGCTTCCGGGGGGCTTCGCCCCCCAGGACCCCCTACCAGGGCTTTGCCCTGGACCCACCAAGGGCCCTGCGGCCCCCTGGACCCCCAGCTATTTATTTACGCCCCCCCTAACGAGAAATCCTGGATCCGCCCATGGTGACCCCTTTCGGGATTTTACGATTAACGGAAGAGAAGGATTTAAGATTACGCCGACCATTCAATATTTTCCCAGCGGTAAATGGTCGTTTCCTTCCAAAACAAAAGTAGTGCATAACCATACCTGATTGACAGCCGAACGCCATACATGAACTTATAATTATCATTAACATACTTACACTTTCTATTACAGGGGATTCTACTGAGGCACAATGCCCAATCCTAAAAAAAGTCCCAAATTGAATATAACCACACATCCCTACACCTTAATTAGTTTTCAAACATTTTTTATTGTTATAATTCAGAAATGACCATAACTTTGTCAATTCTTTTTTCTTCATCCAATAACTTTTACTTTGTACAGAAAAGATAATTCATTCTAATGCAGCGAACCCGGATTCCGCCATTGTAGAACCCCTGCTATAACCCATTACCCCTGCTATTACCCATTGCCCCTGCTATAACCCATTGCCCCTGCTATTACCCATTGCCCCTGCTATAACCCATTGCCCCTGCTATAACCCATTGCCCCTGCTATAACCCATTGCCCCTGCTATAACCCATTGCCCCTGCTATTACCCATTGCCCCTGCTATAACCCATTGCCCCTGCTATAACCCATTGCCCCTGCTATAACCCATTGCCCCTGCTATAACCCATTGCCCCTGCTATAACCCATTGCCCCTGCTATTACCCATTGCCCCTGCTATAACCCATTGCCCCTGCTATAACCCATTGCCCCTGCTATAACCCATTGCCCCTGCTATAACCCATTGCCCCTGCTATAACCCATTGCCCCTGCTATTACCCATTGCCCCTGCTATAACCCATTGCCCCTGCTATTACCCATTGCCCCTGCTATAACCCATTGCCCCTGCTATTACCCATTGCCCCTGCTATAACCCATTGCCCCTGCTATTACCCATTGCCCCTGCTATAACCCATTGCCCCTGCTATTACCCATTGCCCCTGCTATAACCCATTGCCCCTGCTATTACCCATTACCCCTGCTATAACCCATTGCCCCTGCTATTACCCATTGCCCCTGCTATAACCCATTGCCCCTGCTATAACCCATTGCCCCTGCTATAACCCATTGCCCCTGCTATTACCCATTGCCCCTGCTATAACCCATTGCCCCTGCTATAACCCATTGCCCCTGCTATTACCCATTGCCCCTGCTATAACCCATTGCCCCTGCTATAACCCATTGCCCCTGCTATAACCCATTGCCCCTGCTATTACCCATTGCCCCTGCTATAACCCATTGCCCCTGCTATTACCCATTGCCCCTGCTATAACCCATTACCCCTGCTATTACCCATTGCCCCTGCTATTACCCATTGCCCCTGCTATAACCCATTACCCCTGCTATTACCCATTGCCCCTGCTATAACCCATTACCCCTGCTATTACCCATTGCCCCTGCTATAACCCATTGCCCCTGCTATTACCCATTGCCCCTGCTATAACCCATTGCCCTTGCTATTACCCATTGCCCCTGCTATAACCCATTGCCCCTGCTATTACCCATTGCCCCTGCTATAACCCATTGCCCCTGCTATTACCCATTGCCCCTGCTATAACCCATTGCCCCTGCTATTACCCATTACCCCTGCTATAACCCATTGCCCCTGCTATTACCCATTGCCCCTGCTATAACCCATTGCCCCTGCTATTACCCATTGCCCCTGCTATAACCCATTGCCCCTGCTATAACCCATTGCCCCTGCTATAACCCATTGCCCCTGCTATAACCCATTGCCCCTGCTATAACCCATTGCCCCTGCTATTACCCATTGCCCCTGCTATAACCCATTACCCCTGCTATTACCCATTGCCCCTGCTATTACCCATTGCCCCTGCTATAACCCATTACCCCTGCTATTACCCATTGCCCCTGCTATAACCCATTACCCCTGCTATTACCCATTGCCCCTGCTATAACCCATTGCCCCTGCTAATACCCATTACCCCTGCTATTACCCATTGCCCCTGCTATAACCCATTGCCCCTGCTATTACCCATTACCCCTGCTATTACCCATTGCCCCTGCTATTACCCATTGTCCCTGCTATTACCCATTGCCCCTGCTATTAACCATTGCCCCTGCTATTACCCATTGCCCCTGCTATAACCCATTGCCCCTGCTATTACCCATTACCCCTGCTATTACCCATTGCCCCTGCTATAACCCATTGCCCCTGCTATTACCCATTACCCCTGCTATTACCCATTGCCCCTGCTATTACCCATTGCCCCTGCTATTACCCATTGTCCCTGCTATTACCCATTGCCCCTGCTATAACCCATTGCCCCTGCTATTACCCATTGCCCCTGCTATTACCCATTACCCCTGCTATTACCCATTACCCCTGCTATTACCCATTGCCCCTGCTATTACCCATTACCCCTGCTATTACCCATTGCCCCTGCTATAACCCATTGCCCCTGCTATAACCCATTGCCCCTGCTATTACCCATTGCCCCTGCTATTACCCATTGCCCCTGCTATAACCCATTGCCCCTGCTATTACCCATTGCCCCTGCTATAACCCATTGCCCCTGCTATTACCCATTGCCCCTGCTATTACCCATTGCCCCTGCGTCAAACCAAAGGCGACATAAACATGACACCAGTATTAAATGTTGATGTTCATGTTGTTTTCCATTTTCAGGATGAAGGTAGGCTGGGTTTCTTTCAAATGATGAGGCTCAACAGTGTGGCAATGGAAACACCTTGTATGTTTCTAACTTTCTGTGTCAACGTCATACCATCTTGAACGAAGTTACATACATGGTACATTTGTAAATATATATTTTAATTTCACACTCCGTCATAGCCCATTTATATTCACCGTCATAGACGAGAGAAGGTGAGCTAAGCACCCCTCTTCCACATCTTATACTTATCTTAAGTATGATCTTTCCTCATAAAAATATTTTCCATTTACCGAGGAATGTAGTATCATATTTTCTACCAAAGGGGAGCAACTCCAATAGTCTAATAATTTTTACAAGCATAGTTTATTCCCTTGGTTCTTTTTCATTGTCAAATTCAAAAACAGCAGATAAACTAACTAAACATAAATTTCAAAATTAAAACATTTTCATTTTATTTAAACAATATAATTTGGCACGAAGTATTACAAATAATCAGCGACAACATTTTTATCTTTTATCACAGAAAAGAAAATATCCAAACATACATGTAGAGACCTAAATTACTAGGAAAAATATTCGATTTTTATGAATAATTGGTTCAATTAATGACATTTCCATGAACGACCCATTACATTATCATGAACATGTAATTCAATAAATACTATAGTGTACAGACAATGGTGTTTCCATTAACAATTATAAGTTAATATACAACGTTTTCATAAACAACTGGTCAATTCAATGCTTAAACAATAATACCTATATTCCGCTATTAGATTCATGAAACCAGGTTAGATACATGTTTGATATTCATGAAAAAAAGTTAGATTTTGCGTTTCTGTAAAACCCACTTTATTCAATGACGAATTACTGATTTATGTCCCTTGGGGGTCATTAATAAAATTTAGAAGTTTTGGGTATAAATGCTGAATATTTGATTTGGTTTGATTAAGAAATTTTCCATGACTGTAAATATTTAGGATATTGCACATATTATTTTCATGGACATTATTTCAAATAATAATCAGTCAGTCAGTCTCCCTCGTTTGAGGGATGAACAGGAAAATCCTCTGAAAATCAATATTTCAGTACACTTTGATAATTGATCAGTTTCGTTGCATAAACTTGACCAGTCGGTGTTTGTAGACTATACGCTGGTATACTGGTCAGTCTTTGACCACTGTCCACGAGTGTCTGACCAATGTTCCCGTAACATGTCTGTGTTAGTGGCGCCCCTTGGTAACTATCTAACATGATCGCGTGTGAAACATTTGTGACTTCACATTTCGTACCGAGATCACCATGGTTACATGTATCTATAGAATCATTCTGTTCCTTAAATCTTCTCGACGCTTCCTGAGTCAAACTTTCAAAATTTTGCCAAGATTTCTTTATCGGAGAAATTTTCATAGCACTGGTATCAGATGACGAAAGCTGGTTTTGATCTGGTAGCGTAGGATTCAAAGACTTTACATTACTACTGGACCAAGTGGATGCTATCGCAGTGCTTAATACATCTGAGGTTACGTTGAATTTCATAGCTGATGTAACATCAGACGTCATTTCTGAAGTTACGTCCGATGTGACGTCAGGAAGTTTTTCATCGATCCTGCAATCTTCCACACTGACACAGACTATATCCACACGGTCCAAACCTTTGTGAGATTTTTTTATATGTTTCGCACAACCGTCTCGACGTGTATATTGTTTGGAACACAAACTACACTGATATCGGAATCTACCAGAATGAGTTTTCTCATGTCGAGCGTAGCTGCTTCCGTCACTGAACTGTAAGCCGCATTGTTTACATTTAAACGGTTTTTCACCGGTATGTGTACGGATGTGTTTTTTGAGATCTGACGAAATTACGAAAGATTTCCCACAATGCTCACACACGTGTTTCTTCTCCCCCAGGTGGCGCTTTTTGTGCTGTTGATAAGATCCTCGATCTGAAGAAAAATAAACAAGCATCATAAAATATGTTCTGGTTTAACCCCTTACACCATATATTGGCGAACTCTCACCAAACATAAAGACCAATTATATGATAAGACCAGCTTATAATGTATGTCAGAAATTTGAGATTCATCTTCACTGTAACCTCATTTTTAACATCAATATTAAGTCCAAACAGAATACTGTATTATAAAACACTAAATAATGATACCAGTTTTTAAGGGGTCTTATTGTGTCAAGGAACCCTTTTTTAGTTTACCAAAGTTTTAGACGAATTATATTGAATGTAGAAAATACTACAAGATATGAGATGAAGAAGAACTTGCTCATCCACAAGCATCAAACAAATACTCCATATAAGGAGAACATGACTTTAGCCAATCTATTAGTATAGTAAGACTTATAATTAGGAACGGGACGATTTCAAAATTTTGAAACCGATTAATCGACAATATAAAACCAAATCAAATCGGTTAATCGTCCGCAATATTGAAAAAAGTGATTCCTCCCTGGCGACCATATCAAATACTTTCAACACGTGAACTTTTTTGCCTTTATTTTATTATCCAATGAAAAATGTATCATTTTTAAATTAATACATTAAATACGATCACAAGCAGATTGGTGTATCATTGGTTACCTTGTGCATCCAGCTTTTGTACTCGTTTGTTTGTCGATTAACTCATTCAGAGCATGAAAATATACTTTATACGTGGGTATATCCAAAAGTAATGTCACTGATGCTATAAAATCGTATATAATGTCAGTAAAACCACGAAATTTTTCACACCATAACTTCAGTCTAATTTGATTATGATGGCCAAATTTCACAACAATGCACATAACGGTTCTGGAGATATGAACATTTTCATGAGACATACTTACGAACATCGCCGCAAGTCCGACGTCAACGACGTCACAATGACGATACTTGCTGACACCTACTCATCCAGCAGAAGTTCATCCCTGGTGATTTCTAACGACTCATAAAACATGCAGTCATTTCCAAGACCTTTAAACATGTGTAACCCACCCGACTCTTACTCTCTGCGAAATCAAATTATTTTTAAGTGTCCTCTACATAGTCCCACAGCAAAATATTTAACTTACCACATAATGATTGGCATTATTAACGTCGAATTGAATTGACGGCGTTAAAAATACTCCTGGTGTTCTTCTCGGATCTACTAAAAACCATTTATATGACTCTCTATCGATAATGATTTGGTGATAGATGCCCCCTTAAAAGCTTATACTACATACACATGAGACTATGTTGCCGCCTTGTGTAACTAAAGTATCAATAGGTGACTTTCAAAACATTTAGGAAAAGTGCATTACTACGCGCAGCGTCTTTTTGTCAGAAATCTGCCGTGTTTTCGCTAAGTAATCAATGCGTTGAAAATATATAACGAGTTTCAAAGTTGAGTGATGTTATTGAATTTTTAGCAGCAGACACAAAACATTTGTTTCATCACGTCACCAAAGTATTGTCTGCTTTCGAGAATTATTGTTTATAAAAACGCATAAAAGAAAATTGTTATGATAGTGAAAAACAATCGTAATTTTCGTGTGCGGCGATATGACGTCATAGGTATATTTTGAATGTTCATATAATCCAGTTATGAAAATCGAATAATGCAGCAAATCGAATAATGCAGCACTTTGTATGTTAATCAGAATTGAATTGCTGAACATTTTGATATCATATTTATGCATATCGGCCTATAAACAATTAAACCACGGGAGGAGTGACATTACTTTTGGATATACCCTCGTACATGCAGATATATTCATTTTATAGCCATTCTAGGATGTGTATAGCTTTCGGACGATTAACAGTTTTGCAAATTTGCAAAACCTGTTACACCTTGTAATCGAATCATGTCCGATTAACTGAGTAATCGTCCCAGTCCTACTTAGAATTGCAGAACAACCATTCTTCACTTACCTCTAAATTTTCTGTTGCATATTTCACAAGTAAATCTCATGTTGGACTCGTGTTGATGCATATGTGTCTTCAAATTGGACGGACTCACAAACGCTAGGCCACATACTTCACATTGATACGGTCTCTGTCCAAAATGCTGATTTACGTGCGTCTCCATATTTAGACGAACATTTATCTCTTTCCGACAAATCAAACACTGATAAACTTTTTTACCTGGAAAAGAAAGGCATATTTGAACAATGAGTATAGCTCGGCTATTTTGACATGAACCTGACCTTTATGCAAGAATATATTACAAGGTACTTGCTTTAAATATATCAATTTCCGCAAGCAAATCGTGCACTATCGGTATTTAAGATATGTGCGTCATCATGATTCTCCCTGATTATGAAAACATACACTCTGTTTTGAAAACGCAGACAATATATCGACTGTTGAATTATGGTTATCAATAGGTCAGGCTCATGTCAATGTGGCCAAGCTATAAATTCTCATAAATCAGTAGTTAGTCCAGTCCCTAGACTTTATCACGGATGATAAATATGCTGGTTGTACGAGAATAAAGTACAACCTCTCCAGAAAGGCCCTCTGTAGAGGAACCACCTCTGTATAACAACATCTTTAAAATTTCCCTCAGTTGTGACTTACTATAAATTTAACCTGTGTAGAGCAACAACCTCTACACAATAACCAATATTTGCTGCCCCAGGGGTGTTGCTCTACCAATGTTGTGCTGTAGCTGCTTACAAGGTTTCGAGGGTCTGTGCACCAAATTTGCATGTCCATTCTGTGTGTGATTGTGTGTGCATCTTATAATAAATGCTGCCATAATCAAAACTGACAGTAGCGTAGCTGCCGCTAAGCCATTTGGCCCGGGCCTACACATCATTTCGAGAAAAAATAATACATATATTTTTTTAAGTTTAAGTTGAAATTTGATCTCCTAAATACACGTTTAATATACGTCAAAACGCACCAGTACCTTTCAAGAATTAAAAAAAATCTGGGGGAGCATGCCCCCGGACCCCCTACTTCTTTCATCTTTACCTATGGGCCTACACATTGCTAAGGTCCTAGCTACACCCCTGGCTGATCCATATTGCAATTGACATTACGAAAGAAGACTACTTGGCGAAGGTTTTTAAGTTAATCCATGGGACCATGTGATTGTAATTTACCGTTAAAATGGATTTAACGGGTATTGTTTGACAACTGGCGTAATGTCAATTAGCATTGAAGGATCATTAACTCCATAGGTTGTTTATTACCAGATGAGCAGGTATATCAGTGATGTGTACACAGCAGTCAAGCATCTATAGTAAATAGTGCAGGGCCCGTATTCATAAAGCTCCTAAGGGGAAAATAGTCCTTAGGTTGATCCTTTACCTAATGTTTTAAGGGAATTCCCTTAGTTTTATATGATTTTACCTTAGATATCTGAATATGAAGACTTAATTAAGGTTGTGTCAGATATCTAAGGTGAAATTATTTAAAACCTTAGGTAAATCTATCAACCTAAGGAATATTTCCCCTTAGGAGCTTTATGAATACGGGCCCTGGCTTAGAATGAGAAGACCATAAGTACAATATCAATATTTTTAGAAAACAAGAAAAAACAGTCCAAAAATTACTCTTTACTTATGGTAAAACAAACATGACAAGTTCCAATTTTCATGAAAATACAACCTTCTCATTCCAAGCCATCGATATATATACTATAGCTGTTGGACTGCTTTGTGTATATTTGTTTATAGAGTCTATGAGAAACAATTCTTCATTACTGTGTTATTCGTCCAAATTATTCATGTTTCAAAATATGCAATCCAGAGTAGGCCTACATCAAATGTTGCAATGTTGGTCTAATTTCAGTTCCTGTGACCTTTGGGGGTTGTGCCTGATAAATCTCCTCATAAACGTGAACATTCAAGCCAAATATAGGCAAGATTGGTCAATACATGACAAAGTTATGGTCCGGACAAAAATTTGACGGACAGAAAGACGTACGCCCACACACCAAAAGTGCCGACTAAGTCTCGCTCATCGCAAGAGGGCTAAAAATAAATGGTGAGAAATTAGGGGCTGATATTACAACCAATACTTACAAGCACTCAAATATTGAAACTATAAAATCATATGATATCATTGGATTTCAAATCTATACAAGGAAAAATGTACAAAATTGTAATGAGAGTATTTTTTTCTTTGCCATTGTGTACTATTTTATGTTGTGTTTGAATCTGAGTGCAGCACTCAGCACTTGGACTGATAAATTACAATTATGGCCACCAAAAACACTAAATTACACTAGGAAGTAAGCCAAAGTTAACATTTAGTACAAATTTAACATTATAACAACTTCCTTGCTTTCCAAAAATGTCGCCATGAGCTTCAACAATCTCATTAAAATCAGATCCTAACATTAGATCCATTCCTTTACCCTGTTAGTTAGTGGAGCTAATATGCCTCTGATCTAAATGAGATTGGAGATTCATCAGAGCAAATTCAGTGCTGAGTGTAAGTATTAGTAGTAGTTCTGGGCCAGGAAGCTCATTGTATGACTACTTGTGTGTCCGATAACAACATAATACAAAACACAATCAAAGATGACAAAAATATACTTATATTTGTTTTATTATAAACAATACAAAAATATAAAAAAAATGCAAATTCAATACAAAATAACAAACTAAAGAAAAGTAGAAAATGAGGTCAAATTGACTATTAACACGAACACCTGTGTCAACCATTCAAACAAACAAAAAATTCAAAAAAAAAAATTTCTTTTTTTTTCGTGTTGAACGATACAGACCTGTCAACTGACATTTATAATTATCCAAATTGAAAACAATATCTGTCATATTCTATGATTTGAAGTTCATTTATTCAGTATATTGAAAAATATCCAAATGCATGGTTATAAAAGATGTACTATTTCAATTTAAATAAAATATGTTTTAACTAACACCACTTGAATGTTTAAACATTTAATACAATATAACAAACCAATCTCATTGTTCTGAGTCACCTTCAAAGAAAATATGTTTATGAAGACAAAATGATCAGAATATATTGTTTATCATAACCATATGAAGTAAATGTAACATTTGTGTCACTTTTGGTACAAGTCAATATATACATGCATATTTCATGACTAGAGTTATAATAAGAGCTATCGCGAGGCATAGTTGAAGGACCAGTAAAATATAGTGGATATAGTAGCAAGTGTTAAATTCTGACTTTCTACACGTGTACTTGAATTATTGATCTTGCAAAAATTTATCGTTCATTTCAGTATAACCAAAATTCAATTATGTTGCAATTTTCCCAATTTCACAAATAATAACTTCCAAACACACAGATATGAAAAATACTTTTTACTGGAATGGAACACAAATTTAGCAACCCAGAATGTTTCAGTGACTATCACAATATGGTGACACTAGCTTCAGTCCTGTTAAGCACATCCTCTGGTTGTTGACTGTGTAACACTTGGTTCCCTGGTTTAATGTTAGTCAGTTGATCAGATTCCAAGAAACCTGAAGGCTGAATTAATCGATCAGATTGAGTGAAATCTGTCCCTGATAAAATACAATAATCGTAATGAAGTTCTTTCATATGAGTCATCAAAGCGGGTTGTGACGTGAATTGTTTCGCGCACATTTCCACCGAACACGTGAACAGTTTCCCGGCATGTTTATCCTTTCTGTGCCGATGTAAGGCACTGATATCAGAGTACTGTTTGAGACAAGTCTCACACTGATAGGGCGTGGCCCCTGTATGACAACGTCTGTGTTTGTTTAGATCACCCGTTGTTACAAATTCTTTAGAACAGAATTCACACACGTAACGTTTCAATCCTAGATGGCGCTGTAGATGTTGCTTCAACACGCCTTTACCTGTCAATAGAAAATCAAAATATTAACTGTAGGACAAGTACAGTATAGATGTATTCCTATACGCCGGTACTTAAATTAAGTACACGCAAAACTTGTGGCAAAAGACCACTCTCATTAAAATTCATATGCAAACACCTTCAATTGAATATCCTATCAGACGACCTGTCAACACAGACCATTTTTGCTGTGTTTCTATAGATGGTCTTCACAAACATGTGCAGACAGTTTTGACAGTATAAGTGATATACAATCAAAACAGAAAAACAAGCAATACAGGGATAAAAGCAATGTAATCCAAACGTGAGAACAAAAGTAATTTTAGAAAGCAGTTAGGGGAGATAAACCACCCCAAACAAAGGGAGGTAAAACACTTACTTTTAAACATTTTGTGACAGAGATGACATGTGAATGGACGGGCTGGTTCATGTACTGCTTTATGTTTCTGTAAATTATTGTTACTCTTGAAGCCAAGTCCGCATATCTCGCACGTCCAGTCACGTGCTGCCGTGTGCTCACGTATATGTTTACGTGCATTCTGGGGATATCGTGAACTGTATCCACAGGTTGGACAGGTAAACATCCGAACACCTGAAATAGAGTGTAAGAGTTGTAGCAAATATTCATTTGGCTTCAATTCATAATAACTTGCAAAACATTTATATATATCAGTAGAGTACAATATCATGCAACAATCTACTTTTCGTTGACGATCTGTATAGCTTGGCTTTTTTGACCTGAACCTGACCTTTATGCAAGAATATATAACAAGGTTCTTGCTTTGCATATATCAATTTCCGCAAGCAAATCATGCTATATAGGTATTTCAAGTTTGTGGTTTGTATTACATCTTGAGCGTCTTCGTGATACTCACCAATTATGAAAACATACAATTGGTATTTTAGACGTAGGCAATATATTGACTGTTAAATTATGCTAATCAAAAGGTCAGGCTCGTGTCAAATTGGCCAAGCTATAACAAGTTTATACTACATGTACTTATGGAACGCCAAATACAAAATTGTACTAGATAATTATGTTTGAATTGTTTTTTGTTTTTAAAATTTAAAGAAAAAAAATTAGTACAAATTCAATTTGCCCTACAAATCAAGCCCAAATGAAAGCCCATGTATAAAGAATAAAAAATTCTGTTCATTTTTACCTTTGGCGTTCCATGTAATTTTAGACGTCTTCAATTTTCTGTTGCCCTATTTTTCCTTTAAAAGCAGTGCCATCCATAGCGTTAAGCTTGTACTGGCCCCGATTATTCACGTATCGTTTGGCTCCGTAAGTAAGGTTGTTTGCATCATATACTCGGAGTAATGACAACAACTTGAAAATTAATAAACCTAGTATGTCATAATTACACTCATATCTGATATTATAGAAACAAAATAAGAAATGTGTACATATGACACAGATGCCCCAAATTGGGTATAAATAGTAAAGGCAACAAAGGGCTATAACTTTGGTTAAAATTAACGCAGCTAAAATTCAATCCTACAGTGTTTTGAGGCAGCCTATTTAGCTCTAAGCTCTAACCCAGGCTTGGGTAGTAAATGATTGGTATTTAGGCCAAAAATTGTAAAATTCCAGGAACAATGGTCAAAATGATCCTTGAAATTTATTCCCCAATAAAACACTCGTTTGTCATATGAATAACTGAATATACAAACCTTCGTCTGTTATACGGACAACATAATCCTTCGGTGGTTCAAGCATCTCACTTGATGTATTGGACTTGTTTTCATGTTTGGCAGCCATCTTGGCTTTGTTATTCTTGGCACCATTTTTCTTGGCACAATGCTGAGCAGTATTAGAATCAGTCATCGCTGTATCACATTGCATGGCTGTGACTGTATCTCCTCCAGAATCATCAAATCTCACAGTAGTACTGTCAAGTTCAAGGCCATCATCATTATCATGGTCGTCATTTATGTTGTTGTCACCAGCAATCATGTCAGTATCTGTGAGGCCAGAAGTGACGTTTGAACAGACATCAGCAGTGATGTTAGAATCCATATTAGTGATGTCGGAAGTGGTGTTGGAAGTGATGCTTGATGTGTTGACAGAAGTGATGTTTGTGATAATGTTGGAAGTGACATTTGCTGTGATATTTGGAATCATGTTGGAAGTGATGTTAGTATTAATGGTATTTGTGGAAATGGTGTCACAAGAGTTGATGGATTTCATGTTGTCTTTTGAGGCATTGAGTGAAACATTTGCCAGTTTTGGATGATTGGACACTGGCACATTAGGTTCAGTTATATCACGTGGCACTTTTTCTTCTTTTACTTCAACACTTTTTTTCTTAGCATCTTTTTTGTTCAGTCCATACTTTGGAGACTTTTTTCTTTTTCTGCTGTTTGTTAATCTCTTTTTTCTTCCTTCACTGATTCCAGTTTTGACCTGTGTGGTTGTACAAACATTCCGCATACTAGTATTACTGATAACATTTTTCTCTGCTTTATCACTAGATGAATGTTCAAAATGCATACAGTGTTTAACAAGTCCATCAGTAGAACTACTTTGACTAATAGAACTGATATGTATACTATCTTCCACATAGATCTCTACCACAAGTTGATTATTTGGTTTGATTAAGTTAAGTGTAATAGGTTTCACTCTTAGAATGCACTTATCTTCAGTTCCAAATAGTCTACAGAAGTCCTCAATCATTCTTCCTTCCACTTCATCGTCACATGTATCCAACTTGCGTTGTTTACCTGATTTATCTATTTTCAAACTCCCTGTCCCCTTTCTTTTCAATTGTCGCCTTGTTTCATGTTTTACTTCCTGTCTTCTTTTTCTAGACCCTTTCTCCTCCACTCCTAGTGGATTAGGTCTTTGATTTGATCTTTCACCAAATTTTTCACCCAGTCTTTCATTAGTTCTTTCACAATTTTGGTCACTGGTTCCAACTACCTTCTGACTATCTCCAGTACCGATATGTTTAACTTCAATCTTAACTTCATGAACCAAATTGTCATTATTAGCGAAATCTTTGAAACCTTGAACTTCTGTTTTACTAGAAGTTGTTTCCAATAAAACCTTTGTGGATTCTTCTGTATTTAAGTTATTTCTACTAACTTCCTCTAATGTTTTTGTGTCTGGTGTTGGTAGCGGTCTTGTATTATCAATTGGCTTTATATTGTCACCAGTTTTAATCGAATTAATAGTGTCAGTGTTCAATTCATTGGTTGAATCATTAGGCTGTCCAAGCATTTCGGGAGGTTTCAGCCCATGTTCAGTTTGAGGTTCTGCTTCAAATTGTTCCAGGGGTTTCTGTCCATACTCTTCCGGAGGTTTCTCTATGCGTACATGTATTACATCAGCAACATTTTCATTAGAATCTTCACCTTCGGCAGTTTCTGTAAAATTGTTATCAGCTGATTTCACTTTGTCATCAGCAGGTTTGGAATTACCAGTTTTCTTTTTAACTTTACCAGTTTCTGTCATGCCAATGTACTCTTCATACAGCTGTTGTTTTGTCTTAGTTTGACCTTCTGTATTAAGTTCATCCACAGAAAACTTCTTAACCTCAGTTGATCTTTCTTTTGGTTTCTTTTCAGGTTTCTTTCTCTTCTTTTTTACGCCCTTTGAAGCTTTTGACTTTTTCTGAACTTTCAAGTCTTTAACTTCACTATTTTGTTCATCTATTGTCGCTCCAGGTACAATTTGAATGTTCTGAATCTCACCCTGATTGTTAGTGCTTACAAGATAGCTTTGATCGTTGGTCAGTATATCGCCTGCGGGGTTGATCAGCGCCACATTATCACTGATGTTAGCCACTGCATCTTCTAGCTCTTTATTATTTTCAGTGATCATTGGTGTAACAGTATCGACAGTGTTAGCCATTTGAATAAATGCATTATTTCCGTCAGCTGGTGTAATCACTGAGGAACCGAAGTTTTGAAATATCACAAACTGAGGTAGGCATTGACTCGGCATATTACTCGGCTGAGAGTGAGATGTCAAACCGTAACCTAAATTCTGGTTCTCGTACGATATCAGTGGATCAGTTTGTAAAGATGTTGGCAACGTTCCACCACTAACCAGATCTTGTACCGCACTCTTTGCGGAGAAGTTAGTAACACTATATTGAATGTTGTCAGTAAGTTCCGTGTCTAATGGTCGACTTGTGAATTCATCAGTCCGATCAATGGTTGCAGTGTCTGCTAGCAGTGACACATAGCTGCCCTGTATATTGGTACCATCCGGTTGAACAAGCCTTCCATCCTGACCATCTGTCTCGCCTATCACGTGACCTTGGACTGAAACAAGGTCAGCGTGACTTTCAAGGTCATGAGATGAGATCCCCGAGATTGATGGGTGATCTTCGCCGTACTGTACAACCCTGTCCTCCTCGTCACACACTGAGCTTACAGAAAACATCACCTGGAAATATACAACATGTGAGAAGTTAACAAACATGGATACAACACTAAGCAGTGCAAGGTACATGTAATTCTTACACTTATACTTGTTTAAACTAGAGCAGTGAGACCACAAATCCTACTAGAAAACACAGGAGATGACATGTGCAGAGACTACAAAATCTAAATTTTCTTGGAAAGAGGATTCCAATCAACGCCCATATGGTATGTGAGGGACATCGCCTCCACAGAAGTGCCCTCTTTACAAACTTGCAACCAGTCTTTAACAAATCCTGGCTGGAGCACTGCAACACTAAATGTGACAATGTGTCAATATGCCAAAAAGTGTGTACCACTCTTCTGTGTGAGTAGCAGGGTAATATTGTCCTCACTTTACCCATCAGGTACATCATACTACATGGCATGGGACAATTCATGGTTAACAGGAGGCCATGGCATAACCAAGGTAATATTGAGCACTCGGTAGAAACTGCTTGCTTCAAAAAAGCACTAAGTAGCGGACGAAGCAATAAAAGCATTCAAGGCCAGCAGTCTGTTGCATAGCCAAGCCCTTTGAAACGGAACTGAATTGCGCAAGAAAGCGCTCACCTAGCACTTTAAGAAATGGTTTGCTATCGGCGAACATGTCACTGGTAGCATGACGTATTATACACTGTGGCGTAGTAATTAAAGCCCTACAAAAAAGGGTCCGATACTGTTTTGACTTAAAAGCAACGGGCTTCATGTGTTAGAAAAACCTTGATTAAAAATCCATGTCATCCACACGCTTTGGAAATTTGGTTTAAATTGGCTGAATTGTCTACGTCATTATGCTGCACTGAACTACCGAATACATGACCGTACCATACATGACATTTTTGATAATTTATCCGAAATTATTTTATCCGAAACATACTCCAATTTGAAAGATAATTGCCAATTAGCACTCGGGAATTTGGATCTCAATACACTTGACACATCTAAACTAATACCAAATAATGTGGATATCATAACATACAATATATTTACCTTAGGATTAAACTATAAATCTGATATTTTACTGAAATCGCGAGACATTTCCAATATTGTTGGACCAAGGGAGACAACTTTTTACAAATTTAAAATGTACGACTACACAAAATGGAAGCATCGCTGTCGTCACTGAATAAAGTTATTCAACGTTGATGTCTTTGGCTGGTGCGATTTAGTGTTGTTTCGAAATGTTTCTTTCATAAATTTCAGATTTGATAAGATAGTCCGTGTATCTCAAAGTCATTGCACGAGAATAACCACCAAACATGTGGCAGTCATCGGCTGTTCACACATTACAAGTATTACCAGTGTCTGAAATCTTACACAAAACCGTGTCGAAAATCACGGAGTCCACGCTTATTTGGTTTCTACGTTTCCCTGCAGACGAGCAGTTCGATACACGGGGTTCTTGTTGAAACGCGTGTCAAAATCCATACATGTAGACGGTAATGATAAATATACGTATAAGTCATACATACGAGGGGTGATCAATATATTCGAGGACTTTCCTTCTCAATTTTTTAGTACAGGAACTAGAGTAATGAAATTATAAGATGAAGTAGATCAATCAATTATCTCGCGATTTTTCTAATTAACTTTATGATATATTCACTATTTACTCGATGACGTCACTTTTAGTAACCATGGTGAAGCACGCACCGTCGAGCATCTCGGGTGTAACGTTATTTTTGAGAAACGACATGCTATGAAAATTAACGCGAAACTTGTAAAAACCACACGATAGCTCCAAAATGACATGACTAAATTGTTCATGGAATCTGTACGCTCCCAATTGGCCATTTTCATATGATTCCGTTGTTTATGTGATTGTAGGGTCTCTGTCAAACAGATGAGTCGATAAAATATGGATAAACAGCAAAAATAACACCGCGTTAAGGACACTTTCCGTTAAATTCTGCGAAATAGGACGCACAGATTTCAACCAAATGTAACTGGTGAAAACGAAGACTAGTATAGGCTACACAACATTAAATCGTTGACTCCAAATCAAAAGGGTTATTTCGATATTGCGTCCTAAACCTGATAGGTCGTGCTTCGTTCTGAATTGAAATAATCTAATTTTTTAAAGCCAACCGCCCTTTTCCGAGTTTTGTAACCAATAACGCATTGATATTCTTTTTATTCCACCTCACATTCCAGAATTGGCTATTAACTATTTATTTCAGAAGTAATAGAAAACCGGTCTCATACACGGGGCTTGGTATCAGTGCAGAAAGGGGCTATGTGATGCTCCGACGGTGACACTTGGAAATGACGTCGCGAGACATCAAACGTCACGCGCCCCTTGCATTAATCAAATAATTTTATAAGTGCATTCGGTCGGAGACATCTTACTCTAAATGATTTTATATGGCTTTGAGCCTTGTTGCCAATATAAAATTGCTGGATGAAAAGTCCTCGAATATATTGATCACCCCTCGTATATACTGCTTTATAGGCTATATCTGAATAGAAATTATTGTACAAAATGAAATTAGCAAGTTCGTTTTTTGTGAAAGTATTCATTTCATTTCAGGAATCATTGCCATTGATATGTACAAACATTGTTGGGACTGATTGCCAAAACGTCATTAAAAGTAGCATATAGGCCATTGGGGAGTATTCACTACAAGTGCAGGCAAAAGTGTAAGACAAAAGTGCAAGGCAAAAGTGCAGGGAAAAGTGCGAGGCAAAAGTGCAGGGAAAAGTGCGAGGCAAAAGTGCAGGGAAAAGTGCGAGGCAAAAGTGTCGGACGAAACGGCTAGGCAAACGTGCGAGGCAAAAGTGTCAGACAAAAATGCGAGGCAAAAGTGCAAGGCAAAAGTGCTAGGCAAAAGTGAAAGACAACATTGCAGGCAAACGTGTAAGACAAAAGTGCAGGCAAAAGTGCTAGGCAAAAGTGTAAGACAAAAGTGCTAGGCAAAAGTGTAATACAAAAATGCTAGGACAAAAGTGTAGGACAAAAGTGTTCGGCAAAAGTGTAAAACAAAAGTGCTAGGCAAAAGTGTCAGACAAAACTGCTAGGCAAAAGTGCTTGGCAAAAGTGCTAGGACAAAAGTGTAGGACAAAAGTGTTAGGTAAAAGCGTAAGACAAAAACGCTAGGACAAAAGTGTAGGGAAATGTGTTAGGTAAAATGTAGGACAAAAGTGCTAGGCAAAAGTATTTATCTGTTTATCGAGCAAATGCATTAGGTGACAGTGTACGTTCCTAGATGTTCAGTATGCAAGAGTTATAATTCGTGGTAAAAAGAAGTAATAAATCAACAGACGGGGTAAGTTCGATAGCTACGATAGATCCGCACGTAACACCGTTTCTGCTTTGTCTACTACACACATATGTCCTTCTGCATGTTCCATTCACGGTTTACTTGTTAGACTTTACAATGCCAATATATTAGACTCTGAAATGATTAATATTATTGTCGCATTAATTATTATAATAAACTAGTATTAAACTTTTAAAAGCATTTTGTGTGATATTTCTTTTTAATCATCATTATATTCTTATGTGATTGCTTTTTTGTTTGTTATTTTGTTATTTTTGGTTGTTGTAAATTCTAGCTCGTTACGTTTGCATCAACATTGCATTTTGTAGACCTGTATAGCTTGGCCAATTTGACACGAGCCTGACCTTTTGATTAGCATACTTTAACAGTCGATATATTGCCTACGTTTAGAACACCGATTGCATGTTTTCATAATCGGGGAGTATCACGAAGACGCTCGAGATGTAATACAAACACAAATTTGAAAAACCGATAGCGGACGATTTGCTTGCGGAAATTGATATATTCAAAGCAAGAACCTTGTAATATATTATTGCATAAAGGTCAGGCTCAGGTCAAAATAGCCAAGCTATACAGAACTGTAAGCGTCCATTGCTATAGTACATATTATCAGGCGCGTAGCCAGGCATACGCCCGTACGCCCGGGCGTACGCTTCATTGAAAAAATGATAAAATGAACTGACTCAAAAATGCAATAAAAATCGATGCCTCCCTAGGGTTAGGCATAAATGTTCATTAATGGAGGCAGTCTTCCTTTTTTATTCAGGGTATATTCTAGATTTTTTTAGCTCGCTTCGCTCGCTCATCAACTTTCAAAATGAATTTCATCTGATAGAGATCAAGTCTGTGTTGCATGCTGTCTAAATAGATAAACAGTACTACCACGCCCAATATTTTAAGAATCTAGTAATTTATAAAATATACTAAAGCATAGAGTTTGGGTGAATTTTGCCCCAATAAACATTTTTTCCAGCTCGCTGCGCTCGCTTAGTACTTTACAAAGTAAATATCACTATCTAGAGAACATGAAGGTATATAGCCTGCTGTTCAGATATAACTGCGTTTTCTAGCTCGTTTCGCTCGCTCAATTTAAATTAATTAGCGAATACCACCAAATAGAGAACATGTATGTATGACCTGCTGCTCAGGAAAACAGTGTTTTTTTTTATCTAGCTCGCTTTCGCTCGCTCAATGTTGTATTATGTGAATATAGTCAAGTAGGGAACATGTTTGTATGACTGTATGTCTGCTACTCAGGGAAACAGTTTTTATCTAGCTCGCTTCGCTCTCTCAGTACTGTATTTCGTGAATACAATCAAGTAGGGAGCATGTATGTATGAGTGTTTTTTTCCAGCTCGCTTCGCTCGCTCAGTACTTTACTAAGTGAATATCATTAAGAAGGGAACATGTATGAATGCCTGCTGCTCAGGTTTTTCTTAATCGTTTCGCTAGCTTCTAAAGTATTGTAATAAGTGAACATCATCAAGTTGATAATGAGTATACGTGTCTGCTGCTCAGGTTAACTGATTTTTTCTAGCTCGCTTCGCTCGCATAATACCTTTATCAGTTGATTTCACGTGGAGCCTGCTGCTATATATATACTCCCCAAAAACTAAATATAAAAACGGGCGTACACTCTGAATTGACCCAGCTACGCCCCTGATTATATTGTAAAATTAGAAACTTTCGCGAGGAATTAAGTTTTCGCTATACTGAGATTTAGTCAGAATATGTTAATAACGCACGATCAGCGAAAACGTTGCCCTAAGGTAGCCATAACTGACGTTACTATGGCAGCCATGTAATTGTGTACGACACACCCTCATATGTTCAATTCATAGTACACTATGTATCATGAATTGTTCTATTTCAATGCAAAGTTTGAAGTAATTTGACCATAAGATAAATATTATAGAGCACTTTTCCTGGAACTTTTGAAACGCCCTACGTATATATACTTTTTGTAAGTGTATTTTCGAAAACGGTAAGTTTGCGAAAATTTAGGTTTGTTAACTTTAATTTGCAATAAAATAAATAAAAAAGTTATTTCAGAGGTTGTTAGATCGTGATCGATTAAATTCACAATTTTGACTTCGCGATTCTTTCTGATTTTACCGAACTGTGTTTCAAAACGTTTGCATTTGAAACGTGAAATTTGGAAGCTATCCGGTCTGGTTTCAGATATAAGACATAATGTTGAGTTGGGTATTCGCAAGCCTGTTCTAAAGTAAGACACATGTCTATTGAATAGTTTATTGTATATCAATATAGTGATTCCTTATTACTTACCCCTTTCAGGTTTTGTTTTATTGAAAAAAAAACAATTACTTGTAGCTATAAATACCCATTCAAAACTATTTTTTTTCAATTAATAAAATAACCAATCAAGTTATGACTTTAATTGTAATAATTTTATTGTAACGGTTAAAGCCCCTCAGTATACAGCTCGGAAAAGAAAACGTTGGTTATTAAAAGTTTGAAGAGGCTTAAAGACTTTGTTCCTAAGTCTTGTAGTTAGATATTTATACCAAGGTTTATTTCCGGCAAGCCGTCGCCAACATGTCCAAATATGGCACATTGGATTTACCCAGCGATTCTACATTCTATTTATTGATAGAACAGGTCCTGGTTTACATACACTTAAAATAGACTGCACACCTCCGTAGGAAATGACTTTGGTGTTGAACTGACGAGATTGGATATTGTACATACATTGGTACCATTTTCAAAGAAACAGATGACGATTTCGATCAGGTAAGTCCGCATGTTTATTTCATTTTGTAAGTACAGGGTGTTACATAATAGCTGTCCCCATTACAAACTCATGCCATGAGAACATTTTGAAATGATGGCTTTCCATTGGTATAATTATGAAGATATTAGATGAGATAATGCACATACGGCATTCATTTTAATGGGGACAGATATTATGAAACACCCTGTACTAAGTAACTGTTTCGTTAGCATGCTTCCAATTCACGTCCCATGTTTATGCTTGTTTTAGGCACATCTGTTGTGAAATGCAATCACATGTATATACTAGTAATTTATGATAATTATGTCTTATTTACCATATTTGAAAAAAAATATGCTTATAGTTGTATATACACAGTAATTAGACGCTAGTGATTGTTTAATTCCCACTTGTAAAGAACGATTGATGTTCAATGCTAGTGCCACTACGCGTGTTGATTTATAGTTCAGCGCCATTGCTGCATGTGGCTTTCTTTCATTGTTGTGCGCATGCGCAAAATTAGGAATGTCTGTGATTTGTGGCTTTCCTCAATCTTAATGTTTCCAATAAGGAATTGGTGTTATCTTAACCACAAACACACGATGAACAGTTAGACCATGGTTCCAATTATAGAATAATCAGAATGCCACAATTCGCAACAGAACAGAACAGAACAGAACAGAACAGAACAGAACAGAACAGAACACACGTACAGTAGCACAACACAATAGAACAGTAAATAATAAAGTAAAATATTGTCATGGGTTGACGGTAAAAGCTTTACTGCTACTTTGTTCAGAACCGTGTCTATAAACAGTACATAAAATACGAGTTTTGTTCAATCAGGTAATTCGTTTCTTGTTGTATGGTATCTAAATGATTTTTTGAACAGGGAGCTTTGCTTCCTGGTCCGTGTAAGCGTTAAAAATATACTGGATATGATTGCGAGCTAAAAATAGGTCCAATTGCGCATTCCGCGGGATGACTTAGGACTTTATCGCCTAATCTTTAGCCGAGACAGTGTTTATAATGTTGCACTTTATTGCAGGAAGCTTGGTAAATATATCGAGGCAGCGACTGTATTATTTTACGTAAGCTAGGTTACCATACGGTCAGTGATAAACGCTCAACGTTTAAATACTGCGAGTAGTATAGGCAGTAGAGGTAATAATGTATTAACTAGATGCTGGAAAATACATATGGCGATGGGGTGGCATATGTCCTCATATGCTTTGTGACTGAATTTTTTTTCTGACGACAGGAACAATCCCTGTTCTTCCAGTGCCATCGGCGCTTTGATTTATTTGTTATATGGTGTTATGGTGATTCACCGGTCTATAATTCAGAGGAAGTTGGATAACAGGTCTAACAGAGATGCAATTCACGTTTCTATTACCCCCTTCGGTCAAAATTGACTAATTGACTAATACCGGAACAACATATATAATAAACATCTTCTTGTCTAAAACTAAAATGTCTAGCTTTGATACTTGGTATGTAGCATCATCTAGTGGTTCTCAGTACCAAGACTGTTCAAATTATGCCCAGGGGGTCAAAATTTGCCTCGCCCTGTGTGTCACCAGTTTTACATAGACTTATATATTGGTTTGATATATTTCATGTAACATCTTCTTAATGTTATCATATCGATGGCTTAGAAATAGAAGGTCGTAAGTGCCACTTACGACCTTTTAAGATTCATACATATAATTAGAATAAGCATCACAAGGTACTTCTTATGAGCCCAATTTCATTAAAATCTGAACTTGTCATGATTACCAAAATGAAGTTGTAAAAGTTTGTTTTACCATACGTAAAGAGTTAATGTCAGACAGTTTTTCCGTGTTTTCTCAAAATATCGATTTGGTAGTTACGACCTTCTAATTCTAAGCCATCGATATACACGTTCCATTTATGCCTCTTGGATAAATTATGAATAAATGTACTACATGGGAAACACGAAGTTGAGAACATTTTCAAAAGTTTGTCGTACGTGTACGTCAATTCAGTTCTGCAACCTATCTTATTGCTAAAAAATAACCACTGGTATGGCTGTCCAAACTTGTTCAATATTGGCCTTAAAATCACGGGCATATCTTTAACATTAACACAACTCATTTCAAATTAAACATTAAAAACAAAACTAACGTTAGTAGAAGAGCAACTTGAAAAAGGTGGTTGATATGCCCTTAAAGAGACGTTCCCTATAACTTTGATCGTTTAAATCGCTTCAGGAATATTGTACATCAAATGAGAATCAGTATTGCTTAAACTCCTCAAATATTCAACAAAAAGCTTCCATCAATTACCGAGAAAATAATGAAAACATAGTTCCGTAACGAGCCAAAATAGTCACGAGTTGTTTCTCTTTAACCACATAATAATAAATCGCTGGAAGCGATAAATTATTATTGGTGATCTAAATATATTTTTGACATTATAGAGACATATTAGCACACACTTTCTTCTGACAAGTTGTGATAACTGATAGCGCTTTGTACATTTAGCTCATTTAATGTGATAGTAGAGAAAAAATATGCTAGTTACGTGTATAGGGAATGCCTCTTTAAATAATAAACTGAAATGATGTAGTGTTTCCCAAAGTATTTTTTCTACTGCCACACATAATCACAATAACAATATTTAAAATGGCCGCCCTCACATTTCCACAGGACAGGATAAAATGCTTACACATTCTATATATGAAAAAAGTTTGACATCAAGACAGGAGTTTGGCAAGGTTATCTTCTCCAACCTTTTCTTATTCCTGTTAGCCATGGACTGGTAATTGAAAGAATCAACAAAGGATAGGAGAAATGGAATTCAGTGGACACTCACGAAACAGTTAGAGGATTTAGACTTTGCGGATGATCGGACTCTCCTATCACACACACAGCAACAAATGCAAGAAAATACTTCAGCACTGGAAACGAATGCAGCAAAGATAGGCATGCGAGTCAACAAGGATACGACAAAGTATTGAGAATAAATGCAAGAGGTAATGAAAGTATAGAACTTACAAATAGAGCAATAGAAGATGTTGAAAGTTTTACATATTTAGAAAGCGTTGTAAATGATACCGACGGAGCACAAGAAGACATCAAAGCAAGAGTAGGTAAAACAAGGACAGCATTTAGTTTACTCAACAAACAGTGGAGATCATCAGAAATATCAAAAACAACCAAGCTAAGAGTTTTTAACTCTAATGTAAAATCGGTGTTATTCTACGGAGCCATGACATGGCGCACTACAAAAACTACAGACCGACACATTCAGTTTGTTTCAACAGATGTCTTCGTAGAATCATAAGGATATGGTGGACAAATCGAATCAGCAATCAACACTTATGGGAGAGATCAGGTCAAATTCCTCCCACGACCCAGATAAAGAAGGGGAAATGGACATGGGTTGGATACACATTGAGAAAAGAAGAAACAAACATCACACGACAAGTACCGTAATGGAACTCTCAAGGTCAGCAAAAGAGGGATATACCTAGAGCTACCTGGCGCAGAACTCTAGAGCAGGAGATGAGGGAAGGCAGACATAGCTGGCACACCGTTACGACAGAAGCACAGGACAAAGATGGAGGAAGATTGCTGGTGGCATTTACTCCGTTTGAAATATATCTAAACAATACAATATGAAACAAACATGGTGTGTCGTGGTACTATTGAAGTTGTCGTTATAGTCCCGTTTGCCGTTCGCCACTGTTCTAGATGACAATTCATTTTTGAATTAAAATTTTTATTTTTTATTTCTATGCCCCGGCATCTACTGATGCGGAGTCATACAGTGATTCTCATGTCCGTCCTTTCGTTCGTTCGTTAGTTACAAAATGTTAAACTCAAATATTTGTAAGTCGAACATTGCTTTCAACGTGTTTACCACCATAGACACAGTGCACTATCAACGCCAGGTAACACTATCCAACATTTCAACAGAATTATGGCCCCTGATTTTCTTAGTGAGTTATCATGGACAAGTCTTCTATCGTAGCTTAAGCTTTTACTTAAGGTATACAATTATTGCTACATTTTCATTTGAGCGGAAGGTTAAACATCGCAGTACCGTAGACGTATATCAAGTATCTTAGTAACATGATCAAAACGTATGCAAAAGCTTAAAATTGGTGTATCAGTACCATTTCACGTCTTAAAGTCGAGATAATTCTGAATATTAAATACTAATTTACATTATTGATAAAAATATCGAAGAAACTATTGATGCAGCCTTGCTAATGATTTATTCAAAATGCATTTAAACACCAACTATCAAGGATTGGTCGCAACGTTTGTAAAATGTAGTAATTTATATGTACTCATATCAAAACTATTTTAAATATTTTAAACGGAAGAACATTTTAGAAGAAGGTTATTTTGTCTTTATTTCTTAAGGGTATTGACTTGCAAATGCAGAAGAAACAACCCTTGAAATGTTAACTTATTTGATTATAAACATTTACGAAACTCGGATAATCGCGAAAACTACACACAACGGATGCGAAACGTTGATTTGTTTTGTAACCTCCCCTGTTTTGAGCATTTCTAAAATTACTAGAAGATAAATTTAAAATTCAAGCCGAGCAATCGTCATGGAATTTGCTATGAAACTTCTATAATTGTTACTATACTTGTTGCATATACGAAACCAGTATGTTGTTCAACGACTTTTCATGTTTAACATATTAAAACAACAACATATTTTACAACATTATTTAAAAATGCAAATAATTTACAAAGTATATTATAAACGTTACTGTTAAATTCCTTACATGCAAAAGTTCATGTATGCCAAGTTTTATGCTTTTTGATCCAAACCTTTTTCGTTAAATAGTAAATACATTTTCGGTTTTTTGGATTGTCCCCTTAATCTAAGAATATCCTAAAACTAGTCGAGCAAAACTGTTGGTAATTTTCCTAAGGATCGGCATCAATCTGATTTTCAAAAAAATAACAGGTTTTATATACAGTGTCCACCAAATACGTGGGTATATCCAAAAGTAATGTCACTGATGCTATAAAATCGTATATAATGTCAGTAAAACCACGAAATTTTTGAATATGATGACCAAATTTCACAACAATGCACATGCTAGTTCTGGAAATATGAACATTTTCATGAGACATACTTACGAACATCGCCGCAAGTCTGACGTCAACGACGTCACAATGACGTTACTTGCTGACACCTACTCATCCAGCAGAAGTTCATCCCTTGTGATTTCTAACGACTCATAAACCATGCAGTCATTTCTAAGACCTTTACAAATGTGTAACCCACCCGACACTTACTCTCTGCGAAATCAAATTATTTTTAAGTGTCCCCTAGATAGTCCCACAGAAAAATATTTAACTCATCACATAATGATTGCAGTTTTGAACGTCGAATTGAATTGACGGCGTTAAAAATACTATGGGTGTTCTTTTCGGATCTACCAAAACCGTTCATATGACTCTTTATCGATAATGATTTGGTGATATACGCCCCCTTAAAATATTATACTACATACACATGAGCCTATGATGCGGCCTTGTGTAACTAAAGTTTAAGTAGGTGATTTCAAAACATTTAGTAAAAGTGCATTTCTACGCGTCACAAATTTGACGTGTTTTTGCTAAGTAATCAATGCGTTGAAGATATATTACGAGTTTCAAAGTTGAGTGACGTTATTGAATTTTTAGCAACAGACACAAAACATTTGTTTCATCACGTCACAAAAGTATTGTCTGCTTTCAAGAATTATTTTTTTATAAAAACGCATAAAAGAAAATTGTTATGATAATGAAAAACAATCGTAATTTTCGTGTGCGGCGATATGACGTCATAGGTATATTTTAAATGTTCATATAATCCAGTTATGAAAATCGTATAATGCAGCACGCTGTTTATTAATCAGAATTGAATTGCTGAACATTTTGATATCATATTTATGCATATCGGCCTATAAACAATTAAGCCACGGGAGGAGTGACATTACTTTTGGACATACCCTCGTATATGGATACAGTTTTTGACAGATGCAGAATTATAATTAGTTTAATCATTCCATATCTTTTGGTCAGACGGTAACAATGTTTGTAATTTCTGAAACTACAGTTAATGAAGCAGTAAAAAATGTGACAGATAGAAAGATGAACATTTTCTGATTTAAAAATAAACTATGGGGTTCAAAGGGCTTAATTTGCCATATTATATGATCATGTTGCCGTTCAAAACTGGCAAAAAAAAAACTTTTCCATCTAGGGTACCGATCAATGTATTGTCTTTACACTATATAAAAAAATATTCCTGGTCTTCAAAAACATTGTTGCTTCTCAGGCAAGTAAATGGGGGAAAACTCTCTGTATCCATATTTTTGGTGGGCACTGTACCTTTCACAGAAAAAAATCCAAAAGGTAGCAATAACCTTAACATAGTATTGTTTGGTTCAATGCAACGTAATGTTCAAACAATCCTGAACATTTGTTAGATTTCTGAGAAAAGAATTGTGAAGACACACATGTTAGTGTGCTGTTTTATAAATCACTTCAAAAATATATACAGTTAGAAAAAAGAGAAACATACCCAGTAAATCACTTCAAAAATATATACAGTTAGAAAAAAGAGAAACATACCCAGTAAATTACTTCAAAAATATATACAGTTAGAAAAAAGAGAAACATACCCAGTAAATCACTTAAAAATATATACAGTTAGAAAAAAGAGAAACATACCCAGTAAATCACTTCAAAAATATATACAGTTAGAAAAAAGAGAAACATACCCAGTAAATCACTTCAAAAATATATACAGTTAGAAAAAAGAGAAACATACCCAGTAATTAAATCACTTAAAAAATATATACAGTTAGAAAAAAGAGAAACATACCCAGTAAATCACTTCAAAAATATATACAGTTAGAAAAAAGAGAAACATACCCAGTAAATCACTTCAAAAATATGTACAGTTAGAAAAAAGAGAAACATACCCAGTTTATTAATTAATTTGTGTAGCAATAATATTTTTGAAGACAATGGTAGGAATCTAAAAACTTACAAGATGATCGCGGTGCACGTAACAAAGGTTTACAGCCATGTCGTGTAAAAATGAAACATATAAGTAAGTAAGTAAGAAAGTAAGTAAGTAAAGTATTTATTAAAGTGACATGTGCAATATTACAAATATATACAAGATATTATATCACAAGATTACAGCACCCGGCCCCATGGGCCTACAAGTCACTGACAATTGAACATAATTACATATTTATACAAGAAATGGTATGAATGCAACATAAATGATGTAAATTATAAATATAATTACGTTATGAATTAACACTTACAAATTTGATATACATATACATGAACATTTAAATATGCAATATAGTATATACAGGAACCAAATTCATTGGATTTAATAAGTCATGCATTTTTACTAATAATATTAAATCAGTGGTAATTATTATTAATATAAATAAAATATCAAGTGTAACTTAAATCGATTAATAAAAGTATTTGATGTTACGAACAAGGACGAAATTCTGACACTTTTAACGATTTGCTTTGCACGGACTTACGTATAATTTAAAAAATAAAACAATACGAAAACAACATGCCTAGCATACACACAAGGACACCTATCGCGATCTTCTTCATTGTAGTTTGTGTTGATTCTATCTAGTGTAGTCGAATAGAATTAAAGATATATAGAGGATCTATCACGAGTTGTCAATTGATATAAATTTATATTAAACGAGTTTTGGAAATTTTATTAAGCGAGCCTCTGGCGAGCTTAATAATATTTCCTGAACGAGTTTAATATAAATATATCAATTGACAACGAGTGATAGATTCTTTTTATCATATGACACTAAAAACGCAAAATACGCATTGATTTATTGGAATAAATCAATATCTTATACTATAGTTCGATTTCGAGCATTGAGCCGTGACTCCACTTTTAAAGTTTAATCCAATCGCCGATAAAGGTTGGTGCGGAATCGACTATTCAGATATGTATAACAAAAAAGTATCTTTAAATCATGACTATGTAAATCAATAAATCACGGGTTACCCGCCCAAATAGATTCGTCTGAAAGGTCATGGCTCAGGGTTCAAAATTGAACTATACACGTGGTACGTATAACTTTATACGTACTGGCTATACTAACCTGGATACAAGGAAAGTCATGTGATAAAGTTCTATACTACCCTCAAATGAAATGTAGTTGTACAGTCGTGTAGTTATTCCATTTAATGATTAGTTTAATGATGAGGTACCCTGTCACCTGCTACAACCCAACCAATCATATTTAAGTTTATGGAGTGTCGAAATTGGATGCATCTAAGCACATAACAGTACATTTTTGTAATTTATAATGAAGAAAGAAAAATAAACACCAGCATTATTCTCATGACATAGAAATGCAAATTTCTGTCTGGTAATCTGATTTTCATGTACATTAAAACTTGCAACACTTGTTCCTCAACAATACGTGACTCTATAAAGCAAGATAATGATACAGCTGAATCATGCTTTTTCTAAGAATAAAAACACCTTTGAACTTTTGATAATAAAATAACTTGGTTAATGTGTCTGCTTAAAACATGTTTCCTTAAAGTGTTTAGAGCTATATCGGAAGATTAAAAAAAAAAGTTTCAAAAACGGAAAAACAATTATGCTTTCCTATCCATTAGATCATTTTTCGCTTCAGTTTAAACAGAAACTCTCTCTGGTATTTATTGGACATGCCGAACTGTCCATTTTCGTACGAAAGTGTTCTAGAACACCCTATGATACTATAAGAATCGTTAATTTTTGACGATTGAATCGTACACGGAACCCATCCAAAGTTTGCAATTAAGGTAGTCTAGTATCATACTTAAAACGATGCAAGTAATTATTTTGACATTGAATGACTGTTAAAATATAGCTCTATACACTTTAACTTTCCTAGCTATTGACACTCGTTCGACATCAGTAAGATTAGATTCTGTTTCTCCGTAACTATCTAAGCTATTGACTTCAAACTTGCTACACTCGTTAGTCAACAGAATCAGACTCACTGTGTAAAGGCATTTAACCCAATTCCTGCTTTGCGCAAATGTTTTAACGCCTTCTGGACTTAGAACATGAGATTTGAAAGTTATGTTCTGTGTTTCTGTGATTAACTAAGGTTATTTCTTTTTTACTGGTAAAACGAACCAAACAAACATACCAAGAACACAAGGGTTCCTTAATTTGACCATATGGCTGGACAGAGAATTTTGGTGAAATTGACACAACAATGGTTGATCAAAAACATAAAGTTGTTTAGTTAGGTTCGTCTGAAAGAACATGTCAATCCCGTGTGTATGTCATAAAAGTAGTTCTTATAGATTTCTACTAAAATAAATAAGTGTGGTATCGTATTGTTCCCGAAGAAGGTTTGTTTATCACTAGTTTGTGTATGTTATGTGTAATACAGTCTATGTCAGTACCTGTTGTCTGTAGACTGCTCATCAACCAACATCCTCAGCATGGAGTCCGCCGTCATTGGGTGTTTCGGCCCTTAAATCCATGAACACTCTCGCGGCGGGTGGGCCCAAAGTGGTGATCAGTCAGTTATTTATTATTCTTTGAATATGTATTGTTTCTATCAGATTAAAGTGACCAAAGTTTGTATGAGATATATTTGAAACATATTGCATGAAAAAGACATAAATTGATAAAAATGTGTCTTGTAACTTATCATATTTATCGTTCTAACCTATTGGTAATTGCAGTGATGTTGCATCTCTATTGTAATGCATTGTGTATTTGATAATACATACACGTACATTAAAATTACACAGTAGGTATTGACTACATGAAATCTACTTCTATGAAAGATTTCCTAAATGTATGTGAGTTTTTTTGTGATGGTATAAATAAGGCTTTAAAGTAAAAAATGCCTTGATCAATATCACTTCGATTGATACCAAGAACTACTGAACTTGTATCCATAACAAAGCTTGTCAAGAATTGACTGACGTTTTAAATAAATACTTTTTGAGTTTAAATGAACACAATGATTTGGATATCGAGAGTAATTTAAAGCCATTATTTTTTATCAGACTTTAAGATTTTATAGACATTTAGTACAACATTTGTATTATATATTCCTAGAGCTTATATGTTTACATAAAACTAGTTTTGTCTAGAACCGGTTAGAAAAACTGCCCATTTGCTTCTTAAAACCGGCTTTACAAAACAGAATTAAACTAGTATTTGAAGCCGACCAAACTACCTAGATGAAATTTAAGTTGTCAGTAAAATTATTATCAGGACTGTAGACTGTTTCATTTTTGACTTTACTTACAACACGAACAGTAATTATGAAGATCACGATATTTGTTCTTGTGTGTATGATCGGTATGTTGTTATCTAAATTACATTCTTATCACACTATATATCGCTGGCTTAGAATGAGAAGGTCGTAAGTGCCACATACGACTCATGCATCTTTGAAATCTGCATCATAAGGTGCTTTTTATGAGCCTCTTGTCATGAAAATCGGAACTTGTCATGTTGACCAAAATGAAGTTGATAAAGCTTGTTTTACCATAACTAAAGAGTGTTTGTCAGACATTTTTTCTTGTTTTCTCAAAATATTGATTTTGCACTTACGACCTTCTCATTCTAAGCCAGCGATATATACCTCAATATGACAATCTGTGTCTATTTGAATAGTAAAATATAAAATACTCGTTATATAAAATATCTAATGAAATTGCCATATTATGTAAATAATTAATGGACACGAGGGTCATCTGTATGAGATATTAGATAATTTTATGTCTGTACAATTGATATTATTCGTGCTTTACATTTCCTTTTGCTTTTCGTTGTTTCTGTGTATTGCTGGCTTAGAATGAGAAGGTCGTAACTACAAAATCATTATTTAGAAAAAAGAAGAAAAAAACCGTCCGAAAATTACACTTTACTTATAGAAAGAAGTATATGAATGCAATTTTTTAATGTTAACAAATGTTACCATTATCCAAGTACATTATTTTGTATTTGTCATAACAAAAGGACATTGGTTTTGAACGGTTCTTCAATAGCGACATATGCAAGACATCAGCATGTGTCTTGTATTCTATCTGTTTTGATCTTAAATATCTTTGATTTCATTTTATCCATATCATTTTGGAACAGTAATATCAAATCTACTTGATATTACATAGAAATGATACGACAATTCAATAGTGTTAACACATTGACGTCTTTATGTGACTGGTGACATGTAAGCATTTTATAAAGAAAGAACTCACACGAACCTAACGTACCAATTCACGTTGCGCTGATCATATTAATTTTGTGAGGTCATAGCTAGTCAACCAATATGACGCCACGTATAATGGTCACGTGTCGTATGGGCCCAAATGAAAAATAAATCAAAACAAATATTGTTGATATAAGTCAAGAATTAAGAGTCACGAACATTCAAAAACCCGTTGTGGTTGTGAAAATCTATGTTAAGATTCAAGTGGATACCATTGATAGTATTTGAGAAAATGACTCTAACACTAAACTTTAACAACGCACACTTAGATGCAGATACACACGACCCAAGTACGACAATAGCTTGACTCTACATAAATTATCTGATGTAATCACCCGATTAATTCATAACAATCAACCAACACGACATGTAATTTAAATACATACATTCTCGTAATCTGTGTTAGGAGTTGTCTTTCCAAAGTTTTGATTTATTTTAGCATTCATAAAGAGCGTCAATGAGTTCAAACTATCGAAAGTGTAGGATGCCTATTTGGGTACCTTCTTCTCCTTATATTTTTATGAAATGCATTTTAAAATATCTACATTTTCAGGACACACAATGTGTTATGCGACATGTAAAACAGATGTTCAATGCTGGGATCTGTGTAAGAAACATGGTGATGAACCATATTGTCTTAGCAATAAGTGTTTGTGTGTACCTCTAGTATATCGTAAGTGTTTAGCATGGACTTCGAGTTTTAATTGTTTCTTTGGCTTACTAGTATGTATCATCGACTGATGATGGATGGACAAGATCGCGATACATTTCTGATATAACTTAAAGTGCAGTACAACCTTTCAAGACTGACACTTTGTAGAGCAGATATCTCTCTTCAACATCATGTTCAATAATTATTATTTCCAGTAGTTGATATTTACTTTAAATTTAATCTTTGTTCAGCAACATTAAACGCTTGATATCTGATGCCACCAAAATGTCTTCATTAAAATACCATAAAATATTTCGTCATTTCAGGATTAACACACTGCAAAAACGCTGCTGAGTGCGAGACGACCGCATTTGGATATTGTAAACATTTCAAGCACAAAAAGTGGGATTGTTTGTTAACTGTTTGTAAATGTGTAAATGTGTAGAAATGATGAAGCAACATATTTAACAATCAATGCAAACATTGAATTGAATAAACTGATACTGATAATTGATTCTGTTATAGTTGATTCAAAGATCTCTGTCACAACCGTGTCAACAAACATTCACCTCGGTTGATTATTAAAGGCGTTTCGGGATTAAATTATTCCATCAATAATACACTGAAATGATTAAAAAGCTAATGGTCCTATAGCGTTGTTGTTATACTTGCTGCAATTAGCTATTCAGAAATGGAACATTATGGCGGTTTTGACAGACATCTTTGAATCGACAATAGCATGGATCAGGTGTTGTCGTGGTTGTGTTTCACAACAAGTATCCCTATAAGTATTCCTAAATATACAGACATAATAACAAAATGTGACGAGTTCTATACAATTTCAACTCTGCTAAACTCGTAAGATATCTGTATGTACACATTCGACTTGTTCTAACATTTAACTTGTATATTACACAACACTTCTAAGTTTACAAATCTTTCAACACATCATTGAACTTATTAGTTCTTGAGATATCTTAATAAAAATTTGTAAGCAAGCTTCTTGTTACATTTTCGTTCGAAACTAGTTTGGCAGAACACAAAGTCAAGTTCCACATACCGGTTTAAGGTTCAAACAAGTTTGTTGCAAACAAACACGCTGTTATCTATTTAAACTACCAAATGGAATTCTCGATGTTGTTTAGATGGGGTTTACTACAGATAATGTAGCACACAATGAGCATAGTCAACATCTCTTATAACTGTCTGTACTAATTGACTTTTAATTGAACACCATCTGTCGTGTTTAATCAAACTATCTTCTGATACAAGATTTCTTAAATTATTAGTACTTAGATAATATAAGATTCGTCACTCCGGTCTGTTTAGTTGGACCGATGGAGGAACAACATTATTCACGAACTTGAATAGGTTTGGTTGGATATTGCCATGTGGGAGGTTACCTAATTGGTATGGAAGTCTCGATATAACGGTAGTTACGGGGCTGCAGACTCATTACTATCAGATTTTACCATTTCATTATTATCGTGGTTCGACAGTACATTACTTGCCGTTATGGTCAGGACGTTGTCTATAAACAGTTTATAAAATCCTTGCTTTGCTCCATCTTGTAATCGTTCTCTTGTACGGTATTTACATTATCTTGATGTTGGTGTTATTATTTGGTATTAAAGTGATTCGCCGGACTATATTTTAGAGGAGGTTGGAAACCAGGCTAACAAAGAGGCAACTCTTCTGTCTTTCAAAGTGTGTTTACAAACATTGACCGGATTGGTATACTGCTGCAAAATTTGTTACTTAAATAATGGTTAAAGGTCCTTCGCCATGGCTCTTTCGGGTTTCTCCTGTCTCTTTTCCCACCCGAAGATGTCCCTTTTATCGATGTCTTTGTAAATGTTGTTTTGGAATCATTGTCTATTTAATACCCCAGGGATACGTGATGATACATCAAATACTACAACGTCTAACAGTCAATAACTAGATTGATATATCAGATGTCAACCTATTATGACAAGACTTGGTGATGTCTTTGGATGGTTCTGATCAAAGGTACCATATTGAGCACGTGTGTTTTCGTCTGCATTTTATTCATTCTTATATAGGAAGGTTACACAGTATAACACTACAAGTGACATAATTATGTACACGAAAACTAAAATACAAATACGTACATTTACAAATTATAAATGTCAGCAATTTCGAAAGTGTGTGAAGTGTAAATGTAAAACAAATCCACATTTTAAAGCTTCTAAGATAAAATCAACAACTTAACTTCATCAATATTATTGTATTAACGACTATACAATTTTGTTGATGTTCACTGACACCCGATTTGATGAAACACAAGTTAAGTAAAGCCCGAATATGAGAGAAAATAAAACTGGATGAGTCCATGTTGCACAAAATATCGCAAATATAAGGTTATTTCTTTTTTACTAGTAAAATGAACCAGAAGAGCGTCCACACACGCTAACTAGTGCTCTTGTTGACTAGTCAGACTTGTATGTACATGTATATGTCCATACATAAAGTACATTTAACAAGTCAAATGGTAAATCTTGCGTCAATATCTACATATTTATTTTACGTTTGCAATCATATTTTAGAATTTTGTACATAGTATTTCGAAAGAGCTGGACTGGTATTAAAACAATTACACAACTTGTAAGTTTAAAGAATCAAATAATTGATCAATTTGACAAAATCTTCACCATTACAACATACCACGAAAAGAACGGTTCCTAGATTTGACCATATTTCTGGTCAGAGAATTTAAGTGAAATTATCAGAACAATGGTTGATCAAAAACATAAATTTGTTTAGCTAGGTTTTTCTAAAAGAACATGTCAACCCCGTGTGTATGTCATAAAAGTAATTCATTACTAAACTAAATAAGTGACTGTGTAATCGTATTGTTTTCGACGAAGTTTTGTTTACCACTAGCGTGTGTATGTTATTTATTATTATTTGAATAAAATGCATATTTATTGTTTCCATCAGATTAAAGTGAAAACGTTTGTATGAGATGTATTTGAAACATATTGCATCAAAAATACATAAATTGATATCACTGTATCTTGTTATATAGCATATTTATCCTTCCAACCTATTGATAATTGTCGTGATATTACATCTACATTGTAATTCATTGTGCAAATGATAATACATGCACACAGTAGGTATTGCCTACATGGACTCTACTTCTGTGAAATATATTCTAAACAAATGAGAGTTTTTTGTGATGGTATAAATAAGGCTTACAGGTAACAAATGCCTTGATAAATAAATATCACTTCGATTGTGACCAAGAACTACTAAATTTGTATCCATAACAAAGCTTGTCAAGAATTGGCTGACGTTTTAAATAGATACTTTTTGAGTTTAAATGAACACAATGATTTGGATACCGAGACTAATTTAAAGCCCTTATTTTTTCACTTGGTTTTGTCTAGAACCGGTTAGGAAAACTGCCTATTTGCTTCGTAAACCGGTTTTAAATTATTACACTGTGCACTTGTTTGCAAAACAGAACTCACATGGTTTTTGAAACCGACCAAACTGGATGAAATTAAAATAGTCCGTGAAATTATTGAATAAGTAATTAATAATAAATAAGGATAGTTCAGGACTGTAGACTGTTTCATTTTAGATTTTACTTACACCATCGGCAGTAATAATGAAGATCACGATATTTGTTCTTGTCTGCATGATAGGTATGTTGTTATCTAAATTAAATTCTTGTTACACTATATACACCAATATGACACTCTTGTCTCTATTTGAATAGTAAACTATTACATAATCGTTATTCAAAATCTCTTACGAAATTGCCATATAATGTAAATAGTATATTGGTATTACATTTCATGTGTTTAAAGATATTGGATAATTTTATGTCTGTACAATTTATATTATTCATGCTTTACATTTCCTTATGCATTACTTTGTTTCTGTGTATCGCTGGTTTACAATTAGAAGGTCGTAACTAGAAAATCAATAGATTGAGAAAACAATAAAAAACTTTCTGAAATTTACTCTTTACTTATGGAAAAACAAGCTTTTACAATTTCATTTTGGTCAACATGACAAGTTCCGATTTTCATGTTAATATGCTCATAAGTACGATGCAGATTTCAAATATGCATCAGCCTTATCAAGTCGTAAGTAGTAGTTACGCCCTTCTCATTCTAAGCCAGCGATATATTTAACGCCAACTATTTGTGGCTATCAACGTACATGTACATTGTATATATCGCTTGCTTAGAAGGAGAAGGTCTTGAGACATGTATACTTGAAATATGCATCATAAGGCGTTTCTTATGGGCTTATTATCATGAAATAAACGACACGTGTAATATTGACCAAACTCAAGATGAAAACGTTTGTTTTTCATTGTGTAAAGAGCAATGTTCGGACAATTTATTTCTTGTTTTCTCAAAATATTGATTTTGTACTTATGACCTTTTCATTCTAGGCCAGTGTAATAGCTTGGCTATTTTGACCTGAGCCTGACCTTTATGCAAGAATATATTACAAGGCTTTGAATATATCAATTTCCGCAAGCAAATTGTGCAATATCAGTATTTCAGATTTGTGTTTGTATAACATCTCGATCATTTTCATGATACTACCCAATTATGAAAACATACACTCGGTGTTGTAAACGTAGACAATATATCATCTGTTAAATTAAGGTAATCAATAGGTCTGACTCGTGTCAAATTAGCCAAGCTATATGTTTATGCTATTAATATATCTTTAACTACGAGGGTCATTCAATATAAAATGCAAACTATAACATAACTATTTATAATGTATTTTGATACATTATACTCCGTCATGCCCACTGACTCCATTCATTAAGTGTACATTATTTCTGTAAATGTACACTTTTGTGAGACATTTTCTCAGAAAATGATTGGTCAATTTAAGCTTCAAACTATTTCAGATTTGCATAACCACATACAGTTAAATAAATGTCACTGCTGATTGCCTGAAGAAATTTGTAAAAACACACAATGAGGGATTAACATGACTGTGCTACTGTAAACTAATCTAGTTTGCAGCATTACATTTTAATTAGTGTCTTTTGTGAAACTTAATAATAAAACAAAAAACTGTAGCGTTAATTTTTTATATTATATTTTTTAGTCTTGGTTGAACTAAATACTAAAACAAAATAATCACAATTTATCTACTCCCCAACAATAATAGGGCAATGGCTAATCCTTTAATATTGCTGTCCACAAAGTTGGGAGCAAAATCTATCAAAACCGAATGATTTTACGTTATTGGTTATCAGGAGGAATACAGCAAACCTTTAAACAATGTATAAAAAATAATACACATTGTGAAACCGGCAAGACTCCTGAATTATTAATAATTTATGATTAAACAATGATCGAAAGCAGTTATTACTTTCTACTTGTTTTCATGAGCACACGTGATGCCACTTAGAATCACTCAATGCAACATTATATTGTAGTTAGTAATCATCAAATTATGTAACCCTATGAAAATGAATGTTTAAATTAGAACATGTGTCAATTCATTACGGCGCTATTATAATACAAACATTTTTTTTAATATCTATAAAATAAAACATACTGTCTTAACATCAACTGAACAGTTTTAGATATATACAAGAATCGGCTTACATGATCCTGTTTGAAAATAAACATTAATTTAATAAATAAATCCATGGAAATGACAATCGTCTATTTAAAAAAACCCAAATGAAGACAAATAATATGCTATATATATATATATATATATATATATATATATATATATATATATACCTTTGTTCATCAAGCCTTAATCCATGAATGTGGAAAAATAATTGCTTGTGTAATCTTAGCTTTTATATGTTGTATTAACAGTTTCTTGATTTGTACTCAATCTATATGACAGTTAATCCCTCAGATGTGTTAGGCCAAGGTTATTATGTTACATAGAGTCATATTTTCTAAAATTCAATATGTGTTCTTCTCATGAATTGTGCGAGAATTCATTGTGCTAATCATTGTCTCTCTGGAGATCATTTATTTTTTGCCGGAGTATAAGTATGATAAGGTAATTTTTTGTCAAAAGTGTCCTCTTACAAGCATTATAGGATAGTTTTGTAAGGACTAACAAGAAATTGTCCGAGGCGAAGTCGAGGATAATTTGTTGTTCGTCCTTACAAAACTATCCTATAACGCTTGTAAGAGGACACTTTTGATAAAAAACTAGTACTGTATCTATTACATAGCATCTTGAGTAGTAGACGAATATTCGAAGTATTTGTAAAAATATTTCAGTTGTTTCTTGAGTAAACTCGACGAACGGAAAATAAACTATTCGCTGAAACATAAACAAATTTTAAATGGAAAAATCCTACCTACATTTCAAACTAGTTTGACGGAACATAAAGACAAGTTTCACATACAGGTTTAAGATTCAAACCAGTTTGACATGATATACTCTGTACTGGATGACGGAAGGTATTTTTAGTGTTGCTTTGTACATATCAGACAGTTAATGCTTTTTACATTTTTTCTTAGACGTGAGATATACTTGTAATTTTTCAAGTACAAAATGTTACATTAACTCAGGCAAGGAAGGCATCACTCAACTAAATAAAACAACCAAGCACAGAATGCATAAGAACAATACAAACTAACATTACACTTAACAGTACCAACAAACAATTGAACGAGCACATGAACTTAAACAATTACCTAATTCCAGCTATAAAAACCCCGAATGACCTAATTCCAGCTATAAAACCCCTGAATGACCTAATTCCAGCTATAAAAACCCGAATGACCTAATTCAAGCTATAAAAACCCTGAATGACCTTGTTTCAGTTGTAAAATAGCTGAAATAGCAAGTTTTAGCTGTCAAAAAAGCCCAAAAAGTGCAAGAAATCAGTAAATGGTATTAACAGTCTAAACTCGTATTGAGGTCCTTGATTGAACATTATTAGTTCCAATCAAGTGTTTTTTTCATACTGGGTGAAAATTTTTCATGGTATCCCATAGAGTCGAGAGCAGCACTGACACCGTACTTCCTCGAAAACAGCTCGTGCTTCCATCGTACAGTGTCGTCATGCATCATGATTTTTTATTTTAAATTACTTTGTCTCATGAGCTATCGTTTGTTTCTAAGTAGAAATCAACTTTTACAACTTCAGAATTACTTTTTATTTCCTATGTACTATTTTCTCGTATATGTTTAATATTTTTTTATGATTGTGGTTGAAGTGATTTCTATGTTTCTCATGAATGTTATAATACCATTCGTCAATTTGGATGTTTAAGATATCATTTTGGATGGGGGGAGGGGGGTAAAAAACACTTAAAATTGTATTTTGAGAGTTTTACAGATAAGTGCATAACACTAGTCTACAAGACATTTTGCATGTTAGTCAACAAGCGTTGAAATTAATATAGACTGATGATGCCATTTGAAATTATAAAAATAAGTTGTAGAAATATTTTGTTTTTAATTTTGGACCACAAGTGGTCTAAACAAAACGTGTTTAAACAATCTATTTGTTTCGCACTTGTAAGCAATAAAGTGGAAAAACACTGAAATAAATATATTTCAACTACGTGTAAATTACGTGGCGATTCTTTAGCTAGAATTTCAAAATCAAAATTGTATTCATTCAAGAAATGCTAAAAAACATTGGAGCTTACAGAATGCTTTTCTTGCATTTACAAGTTTTAGTTTAATATATTCCTAGATGAACGACAGACGCTTTACAATGAGTATTCATCGAGACATCAATAAAATAAGTTTTTATTTCAAATGTAATATGTATCCTCTCTCCGTTTGCGGAGTTTCATTGTACTTTTACATTGCTTTCTTATGTCAATCATTGTTTTGTGACATGTGGTTGTAATGGTTACACATATTATGCAACAGCAATGCACAATTGTGCCAAATTTGGTACTTTATAAACCATGTGAACGAAAATCGCTCTTTAATGACAGACAATTAATCCATATTTATGACTGCACTGTATTGATGTAAAAAGCAATTATTGCACTCAGTTTAAGATTCGCACCAGAAACAATGTGGCCGTTTTGTAACTCCAGACACCGCATAAAAGCAATACTAGTACTTGAACGTCTGGTTGTTTAAAAATACCAAGAGAAGTCGAAACTCCATAAAAGGCATTTTGTTAAAAATGTTATAGCATCAAGATTAACATAGAACAAGCATACATGTAGTTGAAATCAGATTAGATGTAACCATGTGACGATTGTATGTGCGCAGTGTATGTGCGCAATGTATGTGCGTAAAGGAAAAAACTTGGCTGTCAGATTAATGGTGACTAGTTCAGAAGGATCACGTGACGCGTTCTATGGAAACTATCGAGGATACATTCTTATGGGATTAGATGCTTTACTTTTTGAGCAATCCTCCTTAACTCCGGTCTGTTAAGTTCAACCAATGGAGGACGAACATGGATGTTAACATGTGGGAGGGTACATAATTGGCATTGCAGACTCTATATAACGGTAGGTACGGAAATGCAGACTCATTATTTCAGATTTCAGAGTCAAAACGAATTACCGGTATAATGATGAAGATCGTGATATTTGTTCTTGTGTGTATGATAGGTATGTTGTTATCTTGATATTGTAATTTTCAAGTAACTTTGTCTCATGAACTATCGTTTGTTTGAAAAGTATAAATCAATTTTAACACATTCTAAATTACTTTTATTTCTTGTTTACTTTATCGTTTATGTATATTATTTTACACGGTTGTGTTTGAAGTGTTTTCTATTTTTAAAATACTGCAGTAACGTCAATAAACACTGAACTTGCAGACGTCGCGTTTGTTAGCATGTACATGGTGCTAAGAGAAATTGCTTAGTATGCTTGTTAACATCACAATATTCTCCGTCCTCCGTTAATTGACCCATAATCATTTTATCTGAGTAATTGATATGGTATTATGTCAATGATGAACATTATATTTTAACATACAAACGTATATATAAGTACAATTTATATCTATACATAAAGTTATTCTTACAGCACTTAATCAACACCCGGTTACGCCTTAAAATCACACAATAATCCAAAGGACTTTCACGATTTTTTTCCTTCGTTTAGCAATCATAATCCTCATTAATTTCTAAAATATGTTTAGCCATTGAAATGAATAAGAAATTAAATGCCTCTTTTAAATGTTATCAGATAACTTGGCTTTGACATAGACCAATAAACCAAAATATTGATATCTGCATTTTCAGGAAACTCCACGTGCAATGTAAAGTGTAAGGAGGATGTACAATGCTCGGGTCTTTGTTTTCGTGGAACTGAACCAACATGTGTGGCAAACTCGTGCATGTGTATGCCACTAGTAGCTGCTACTCGTAAGTAACATGTAAATACGAGGGGTATCCAAAATTAAACGAACTGGGCTGATTGTTAAAATGCTATTTGAAGCAAAGCATAAAACACAACATAGAAACATTATACCATGTCTTATTGATAGTTCCGAAAACATTGAACTAATTTGCTCAAATAATTAGGATATTCTGAACATGGTAAAATATAGCATTAGTCCGGTTAATTCTGGATTCCTCCTTGTAATGTACATAGTGCAGAGACAACCCCAAAACACATTTATGGTGGCATCGCCTACCCACTCACGCAAGACTCATATATAGAACGAACCATAACATTGTTGTAAATATTCAATAGTTAAGAACGAACCGTTTATTTAGAAATCTGTGTTCTAAGCTAATTGCATATGATAAATGTACATAGTAAAGCTACTTACAACGTCGTTAATCTAAATCCGTTCTCTGTACATGTTGTATCTTGTTTTTTTTCCGTTTCGATAAGGTCTGTTTACAACGGATACTAGATATACATAACCACATTTTCTGTTGCTATTTATACTATATTTATTTTATTGTTTATGCTACTTGTTTTGTTATTTAATGTTATAATTGTAAATGTGTTATACTCTTCAAATATGGAGAAAATTAAAGAATCTATCTATACCGTCGACTCTAGTAGGGTCGTCTCGAGTATCTAAGTTACACACTCACATCTCATGCGAGAAAAGGATACCCATCATATGTATGCACAAGTGAAATGTTGATGCTGGGCATCAAAGATGCCGCTAGTTCTTTTTAAGTAAATCTTTTTATTTAGTAAAAGGTATTGGTAGAAACTTGTAAACAAACTAAAATTCCGGCGTGATGTGTGATGCACAAGGGAAGTTATTCTCATGTGTTGAGTGTACGCTGCAAAAACTTAAGATTGCTGAAAATGGGTATTTTTCACTAATTCAAGGGCAATAACTCTGGTTGTACTAAATTGAAAGGGGAGTGAAACCCCAGGTGCACTAGAGTACATGCTGTCAAACATTTCTATAAAGGTTTCATGATCCTAGGTCAAATACTTTTTGAGAAGCATGTGAAACAAGTCAAAAATGGCTATTTTACACCATTTCAATGGCTAATAACTCTGGATGTACTAAACTGAAAGGGGAGTGAAACCCCAGGTGTAGAGAAAACATCCTGACCATTTCTGTGAAGGTTTCATGACTCTATGTCGTGTACTTTGAGTACCGTGCGACATAAGGAAAGCGGCCAATTTTTTCTGTTTCAAGGGCCATAACTCCGTCAAAATTGGTTGAATCATAAAACCCTGATAATATGCACCAGGTCACATGATGACAATCATTCTCTGAAAGTTTGGTTGAAATCTATGAAGAAATGTAGGAGGAGTTGTGCACAGAAGAAATTGTTAAGGCCCGCCGACATTCAGCAATCTAATAACCAGAGTTTTCCTTTGGAAAACCTGGTTAAAAACTTGAAGGCAGTGAAACACCAGGAAAGAATAGAAAACATGAAAACATTCTATTTTCTATTGAAATATTTATTCAAATGAACATAACATGTTTTAGAAATATGAGCACCATTATAATATTGATTAATGCTTCACAGATGGCATTTAGCATGTTTCATAAAATAACAAAGTGTATTCCAATAACGTGGTATAGCCTGACAACGTGAAACTGACACTAAAGGACATTGTTATTTCGTGGTTTGTGAGCTTGATAAGTAAATTTATTGCGAATTAATACGTTCAACATAGTTTAAAATATGCATAGAACTAGTTCCATTTGGCAGGAGTATAGGAGCGCATATGAATATTTTGTAAATAAGAAGTGTCAGTTCAATGTTGGCAAGCTATATTTACCCGTTTAAATTTTGGCAAAACAAACTATTCTGACATACATAAATAAAGAAACATAGAGATTAAAAAAACACTTGCATTTATCAAATTTAGATTAAGACAAAACCTAAGAACTGGAAAAAATCGAAAATCATAACTAAAAAATATCTGACAGACATGAAAGTATTTAACATGTTCCATAAAAGTTCGAAAGGAAAATCGCCGCTCCGCGCAAATAGTTTTTTTTTACTTTTTAATAGCCCCTGCTAAGACCCGCAAATTGCAACATATGTAGCCGTTATATAAACACCCGTTCCGAACTGATTTGGACTTTAGTACCTACCAAACATTTATCATCCTATTTTACCCCTGACGGGCGAGTCCAACAGCGTTATAACCAATCAAATCTTGTATCCTCCTGGGACTTGGACTTTAGTACCTACCGAACATTTATCATCCTATTTTACCCCTGACGGGCGAGTCCAACAGCGTTATAACCAATCAAATCTTGTATCCTCCTGGGACATCTGCTTGCACCCTTTCATACTCGATGCCGCCTCCTGGCGGCATCGAATAATAATTTTGGACGAGTTCATATATCATAATTTATGTTGATGTAACTTACAGTTCATTTCAATAAAGACTAATATTGTCATTTCAGATTATACTTCATGTCGTAATGCCGATGATTGTAGGGGCAACCCCGGAGGCTGCGAATATTTCAAATACAAAAAGTGGATTTGCATTTTTCGTGCTTGTAGATGTGTAAATGCTTAACAATAGAATATCATACCTTACATATCTAAATAAAATACACCAGCTTGAAACAAGTGTTGCTGTTTTTGCTGAATATGGTATGAGTATCCCTTATAACCCAAATACAAATGTATGTCCTCACTGCATAAAATACATTAACATCGACAGTACAAATTAAATAACAAATGTGTATGACCATTTAGACCTCATCTTATATTTGTGTAAGAACAATATAAAACAATATGTGGCGGTTCAACCATTAATCAAGAACACATAAAATCTTGACATGTTGTACTCGGCACTGGACGACAGAGTGTAAACACGTTGCTTGGTACATATCAGACGGTTAATGCTTTCCAACTTTTATTTCTTAGGCATGTGGTAGATCTATTCTTGTAAGTGTAAAAAATGTAACATTAACTCTACGTGCTCCAAAAATGATAATATGAATCAGACAAAGTAAGTACCATTCAACTAAATAAAACAATTGAGCACAAAACATAAGAACAATACGGACCAAAATTGTTCAATACCAAACAAACAATTGAGCGAGCACATAAACTAAACCGTTGAATATCAAAGCCAATGACCTAATTCCATCTTTATGAACTCTGAATACCCTAGATTCAGTTGTAAAAAACCTAGTTTTAGCTGTCAAAAAGTCCTAGAGTTGTACGAATAGCGGTAAATGTAACATTTATACAGCATGAATACGTGTTGGACGTTTTTGATATTGTTAAACTATTTTTTGAAGTTAAAGTTCAAGTTCACGTTCCTGGTGCCAGTACCGCATATGTGCTACATCATTTCCTTCACCAATATGTCAATTAAGATTTTGAGTGAAGTGAATATTAAGTGAAAGGGCATTCATATTCTGACCCCGTGTGGAGATCGTTGACTGAACATTACTAGTTTGGTTTGAATTATGTGGTTGCTTTTATTCATACATGACTGGGTGAAACATTCTCATGATACCTCCAAGAGTAGAGTAGAGAGCAGCACTGACACCGTATTTGTTTAAAACAGCTCGTACTTCAATCCTATGATATCCTCGTGCATCATGAATTCCGCATTACATACTGGTGTACGAGTGTCTATATGATCACCATAGGAACAAACAACCCGCATGCGTGTTCCCCATGACTTATTGATGATACCCACAAGCCACAAATACAACACAAATATTGCCGGAAAAAAGCTTCTGAAAAATGACAACCTGCTCCCACATTCACCCAATCAGACAATACACTACGGAATAAAAGCCACAGACAAGAACGAAACGAGAATGACAACATACCAAACACCGTAAATGAAACAATAACAGAACATTGTGTGTATACTAGTATATGCCTTTTTGATAGACGGTTGCTAAATAGCTACCACAAAATGAACAAAGTATAAAAATGACACAACAAACATATATTCTTAACAACATCAGTATACTCAATTGACCATATACTATTCACCATAACTCACACATCTCACATACTTTCTAAAAGACAATGTACATGCTAAATAAATTTTACAAACTGTGTATATGAACATAAAGAAAAGAGCCATGCGTCCCTAAAATCATGTACTAGCATACAGGCATCATACACTGTTCGTGCCCCAAACATCAATGAAAACGTTGACAAATGTATTGTTCGATACCTCAATTCTTCTACAAGTTTAGCTTAGCTAATTTGACCTGAACCTGACCTTTATGCAAGAATATAGCACAAGGTTCTTGCTTTGAATATATCAATTTTCGCAAGCAAATCGTGCGATATCGGTATTTCAAATTTGTGTTTCTTATTACATCCCTAGCGTCTTCGTGATACTCCCCGATTATGAAAACATAAAATCGCTGTTGTATCGTAGGTATAATATATATTAAATTATGCTTATCAAAAGGTCAGGCTCGTGTCAAATTTGCCAATCTATTCATCTATAAGGGAGATTTTATAAAGCTACACAAACATTGTGCTAAATTAACACAAGTAGCATTCCTTACTTTACCAACACACTATTTTCTTTATGTACAGTTAAGTTTGTTAGCTCCCAGTCACAAAGGTTGACTTTTGTGATTGATCTGCGTTCGTCGTCCACCTTTCTAACGTTCGCACTCGACTGTGTCGGCACAACATGTCGCATGTTTGGCATTTTATGAAACTGGATCACAAAGAATATCTCTTATCGTATCTCAATCTTATTCGGTACATTGTATGGGTTTGCCAGGGGTTGGCGAAATATTGGTACTAGCTATGTCGTAGAAAAAAAACCATATGTAGACACGAAGAAGTCGGATTATCTTCACACTAGATGAAATCTTAAACAAATAAACAAGCGCCAAATTTTAATCATTGTTTTCCCGATGTATTCCTTGAACATTACATTTGATTATTATATCATAATGTGCAGTTCTAAGCAACTCGTGTTTCGTACCATTTTTCAAAAGTAGTAGACACACATTCTTATTATTTGTAAAAAGGTTTTCAGTTGTTTATTAAGTAAACCTGACAAACGCAAAATTGACAATTTGCTAAAACGGTATTTCTGTTTTGGTATTTGTACATAGCGGAGACCTGGCTAGCACTAGGCACATGAACAGGAGGATGTGTTATTGGTAGGACTTGTTAACAAATGTATAGTTTACTCATGAAGCAACAAAAGCTCCAGAAATAGTTAAAACAACCACACAAGACAAATGGAACTAGGGTCAAAGAGATATGTGTTAGATTAACTAAGGGATATTAAAACGCTGCACGATAATTGGGTAATATCTTCAGATTGGGTAGTTCGGCTACATACAGCGTGCATATTTTCTTTAAAATCAACCTTTCAACGAAGTATACATACTTTTTTATACTATGACTAATCTTATAAACTATGTATGTTTTATAAGAGCTCTGCTCGTATACATTTAGATAATCGTATGGACAAGATATGCACCTAATGCAATAATATAAGTATCAATTAAAAACAATCAGTGAGAAAAATAATACTAAACATAAGTCATTTGTTGACTTTGTTATTAGAGAACATGCATTGTTGTTTTTTGTTCTATAGTCTCCTATCAACCGATAACCAGGGTTACTGTTATGTTCAGTGTATTAGGTGGTAAAGTATGGATAAATCATTTTTTCATCCGATGATATATATATATTACACAGCACTTTACTGATTTGTATTGAACTTTTGCACATATTCAAACGTAGGTAATATGTACTCTTGCATTGCTTTATTAGTTCAAGCTTTGTGTCGTGGTGTGTGGTTGTAATGGTTACACATATTATGAAACAGCAATGCACAATTGTGCCAAATTTTGTACTTTACAAACCATTTGAACACTAAAGGCCTTTATATCAAAGACAATAAAACCATCTTAATGACTGCACTGTATTGGTGTGAAAGGCAATTATTAAATTCAATTCGAGATTTGTATCAGAAACAACGATGTCGTTTTGTAACCCCAGACAGCGCATAATAACAAAAATACTTGAACGTCTGGGTTTTAAGTCGTAAAAATACGAAGAGAAGTGGAAACCCCATAAATAGCATTTTGTTTGGAATGCAGTCAGATTAATGGTGACTACTTCATGATGCGTTCAATTGAAACTATCGAGGATACATTCTTATGTGCCTAGATGCTGTACTATTTGAGCACTCCTCCTAAACACCGGTCTGTTAATTTCGACCAATGGAGGACCAACATTATTGATAAACTTAAAAAGGGTTGGTTGGATATTGACATGTGGGAGGGACCTAAATGGCATAGCTGACTCGATATAACGGTAGTTACGGGGCTGCAACTCATTCATTTCAGACTTTACTGGATAGAGTCAAAACGAATTACCGGTATAATGATGAAGATCGCGATATTTGTTCTTGTGTGTATGATAGGTATGTTGTTTTCTTATTATTTCAATCTTTTAAAATCTGCTATATTGTACAATATGTTAAAGAAATATTTAACTTACAAATTAATTCAGCGTACATTTCAGTGCTGCAACTGATATCAGATAATTTTAATTACAGAAATGAGAAATAAAAATACATCGAACTATCGGTGTACTTACCCGAAATTCGATAACAATATTGTGATATAATGTTGATCCGTTATTTCCTAAATACACAACACAATTCATGTCTACATTGTAACATTTAATCTTTAAACATCATATTTTTTACCATGCTACATTATTTTTCTATAAATGTGCGTGTGTTTACATTATAATTTTAGATACAAGGCTCTTTCTAATTACTTGTAAATAATGAAACTATTACATATTGTAACATTTGCTAATGCAATTGTCATATTATGTTGTAAATAATTATGTAAAGTATAATTCATGTGCATGTGTGTGATTGATCATAACTATTTGTTTGCAATTAATCTTATTCATACGTTTCGTTTTTTCTTAATTAAAGTATTTATCTGTAATTGTATAAATAGAACGCCAACTAATTGTGGCGACAAACATGTATATATGTTTATGCCAATAAAATTTCTTGAACTTTTATAACTTGAAGACGAGTGTCTGCTGTTTGAGTTGAGTGATGCCTTCCCTGTCCTTTTTGTTATTATTTTTATCAGTATTTACTCCAATTGAATTGTAGATAAATTATTATTAGTGATTTGAATATATTTTTGACATTATAGAGACATATTTGCGCACCTTTTCTTCTGACAAATTATGATAATTGATAATGCTTACGTATACGAGGGCTGTTCGATATGTATTGTCTTTGCACGTTAATCTGGAGCTTGTTCAGCCACAAAGATTTACGGTTTACAAAAATTGATATATCGATTCATTAGCTTTACATTGGTACCAATTTCATATAGGTTTATGTCTTTTATCGCAGTTTAATAGGAAGCTAAAATGTTCCACTTGTAGACACTAGGAATAATCATGGCCGACAAAACTTGATTAAAGTAAGCCAAAAAAATGAGCCTATCTAAAGCGTCGCGCTATGTATAATATAGTGCATGGATTTTAAAAACGAAATTGTTAGTGCGTAAATAGATGGTTCATTCTCATAAAGAACAGTTCGTAAATAGAAAATAACTTTAGGATAGGAACCGCTTCGAAAATGACCCGAATTCTGACCAAAAGGCGAATATAGCAATTAGGAGATTTCATGTACGAAGGGCTTTGTGTGCATTTTTCATTACCATTAGAGGACCGGCAATACTAGTTCCCGATGCCTAAAGGTAAACGGATGAATACCATGTCCCACCGTGACAAAGTTTTGAAAAAAAATACAAGTTACTTTTCTAAAATCTGCGAAACGACTAGTTAGCACTTCACGAATCGGCTGAAAAATCACGCTTTTTGGCCACTGTGCGGTTAATGTTACTGACTTTTTAAAGACACGGGGTGTGGTAATGTTACAAAATCCTCTTTAATCTCCAGAATGGGCACTTTTTTACCGTTTCCATTTTATAAAACTTAAAATAATGTTTGCGGGGCGAAATTATGCTACTGAATATTTTGATGGTTCAGCAATTTCCTAGTGCCCTATGACTATACACCCAAAACACGATTTTAATGTATTTCAAATATGGGTCAAAATGGTGAAAATTTGTATATAACTTAGTGAGAGTTGTTTAAAGGAATGTTATAATAAAATTTCAGATATCTGGTTTTGTTTGTTTTTCCAAGCCCAAGTGACAATATATATCGAACAACCCTCGTATTTAGCTCATTTAATGTGATAGTAGAGAAAAATATGCTAGTTATAGGAAATGCCTCTTTAATTGTCATACAGTACTTTAATTGTGAATACATCATATACGAGGATTATTACTTTTCATACATAAGGCTTGACATAAAATAAGTATTAGTTTAATACGAACTGATAGATCAACGTACTTTAGATTATTTCATATAAATGATTTTGGTATTTATCAACACAAATATTGATTAACTTCTTTTTCTTTTTTAACAGGGTATGCTATGTGTTATACGTGTACGTCGAATAAGGACTGCTCTGATTTGTGTATATCTAATTATGAAGGATTCTGTGCGGGAATAATATGTATGTGTGCACCTTTGGTGGAACGTAAGTCTTCACGAACGATCTTAAACATTAAAGTAGACTTTAGCTCTGGGTTTGGCATAAATTTTTTAAAATAAATTATATTAAATGCATCATCATGATTCGGAATCTATTTATGACCAGTGAATCAAATACGGTATATCTATAACTGACATATCATCATATACTTATAGCTTCTCCACAACAGTCACCACCACAAAATATGTAAAATGGGTTCATCATTTCAGGAAAGACAGTTTGCGATGACAATGCTGATTGCAGAAAGCACGCAGCTGGGCAGTGCGAAATTTTCTCCCACAAAAAGTGGAAATGCGATGATGCCACATGTATTTGTGTAGACGTAAACGGTTAAACGATTAGTCCGCGAATGATCTTTATATGTTTTCAATTATAATAAATGAGAAAATAAATACTTCTATCTTGACGCATGTGTTGTTTTGTTGCACACATTCGTTAGTTAATCCCTTTGGTAACATCGTATCCTACGAAATCAGAACAACTTTTATGCCAGTTGAATTCTGTTACACCCGTACGTTGTCCAAATGTTTTGGAATCATGCTATTATTGAAAATACTTCACTTAATATAACTCAAAGAGGTTGATTTCATCACATAAAGCGAATACGCTCCCGCAAGCTTTTATTAGTGGGCAAGTTGGATAGTAATTTTTTTCGGGCCCCAGAAGGGTAACCCCAGTTATTTTCCCCGTCCAATGGTTAAAATAAAAAAAAAAGTTTGATAGAACTGAAACTGCAAGACAGATCAACCATGTTATCCTTGTTTGTGACAAATGTATTACAAAGAAGATTTTGACCTAATATAGTATGCCGTTTCACTTTAGTGTTGTTATCAATCATAATTATTTTTATATCAATAATTCGTGATAAAAATCCACAGATTGCCATTTATTGCGGAATGAGTATTATAGGCTCGCGGAATGGCTCTTGCGGGTGGTTGATTACAATGCCATAGTGCTGCTTCTATGTGTCTTGGGGTTGTCTGTGCGTTGTGGTATTTAACAGTACATGGTGTTTATCTTAAGGTTTTTTTATAAATAATGCAATATATCTATGCAAGTTCAGTCATTTTCACTGTCTTTCATTTTTTCATTGATATACAAAGTCTCATCAAAACGACATCAACAGAACAAACTACACTTGCCTATATAAATCACAGGCCTAAGAAATTGTATCACAAACAACAGGTTTTACTTTCCCAAGTTTTCATCCATTCTATATAGTATAAATTTTATCTAATCAATTAGTGATTATGTGGGCAGGTTAAGGAGATTTGACGCTGTAAGAATTTCTTGTACAACAGGTTTCACAAGTGGTATTATTGGAAAAATCAAGTTTTAAGCCAAAAATTCAAAATGTTTTCACGGCTAGTAGATGTGTAAATGGCAAACAATATAGAAGATTAAACCTTAAATATCTAAATAAAATACACCAACTTGAAGCAAGTGTTGCTGTTTTGCTTTTTAAATATGGTATGAGTACCACTTATCACCCAAATATGTCCACACTGCATAAAAGACATTAACACCCACAGTACAAAATTAAATTTTTAAAAATGCGTATGACCATTTAGACCTCATCTTGTATTTGTGTAAGAATTTTTAGAACAATATAAAACAATATGTGGCGGTCCACCCTTCAAACATGAACACATAAACAAGTTGTACTCGACACTGGAAGACAGACGATAAAAGCGTTGCTCTGTACATATCAGACTGTCAATGCTTTCCAACTATTATTTCTAAGGCGTGTGGTAGATCTATAATTGTAGGTGTCCGAGTACAAAATGTAACATTAACTCTACGTGCTCCAAAAAGGATAATATGAATCAGACAAGAAAGGTATCACTCAACTAAATAAAACGATGGAGCAAAGAAAACATAAGAACAGTACATGCCAAAATTACACAATACCAAACAAACAATTGAATTAACTAATTCCGGCTAATATTCGAGGATTTCGTGGTTCACCTTCAAAAAAGGTTTGGCAGCGCCAACCTAACTAACCGGGCACAGAAATCAGTAACACCACAACACAACACCACTGAGCATTGTTAACACGTAAGCCAAAGAAACAATTAAAAGTCCAAGTCCCCGCCGAACAAAATTGCAGGATGCCCCAATTTTACAAAGAAATTATAGAATAGCTGTGATTCCATGAGGCCGAATGAAACACATCCAAGACACGACCAACTTCCCCAAGCCCCGCTGCAGGACGTCACAAGTTCACAAAAACATGCAAAACGGCGACCAATTGAAGCATAACCTACCCGTGACCTACTTAAAACACCTAGGACAGTGACCTAACGTTAACGCGACCTAAAGAGGCACACCTACGACGTGACCTAGTTTAAAATAGAGGACAAGGGAGGAAAGGGCTTGCAATAATGTAACATATATCTAGTTGCATGTAGCTCCAAAATATACCAACGAGGTGGTCCCAGCGACTAAACAAGGCACAACCACACCTCCCAACAAACAGGGCAAACTATAACAATAAAAAGGGGAACTACATAGCCTACTGTTAAATCCAGCTACAAGTAGTTCGAAAATATATATGCCAATAACATTGACCATGGAGACCAAACAGCACAGTGACATAATTACAAAGTAGCTCATCCAGCAACATCGACAAGCTACAACTATTAAAAAGGGTGCGGTAGACATTAAAAGGAGGGTGGTGGAACATTCGTAGGTACAATGTACATGAGAGTGGTGGAAAATATGAAGGCCTTTAAGGCTGAAGCGTATGTATACAACCAATAAACAGTAATAGAAAATCTGGCAACGGCGAGTTATATATCAGAGGAGGCCAACTTAACCTTAAATATTAATAAGTCTCCCATGGGCGTAGAAAATACTAGCCACATAATCTACGTTATCAAATCTGCACCAGCATTTAACTGAAAGAATATGAAAGGGTACCAATAGTGCACGGACGAATAACATGGAGGACGAATAATGGATACGAAAATAAATATCCAAAATGCATTTTGTAAAATTTACCCTGGTGAAATGACGATTATGCCAACGAGGTGACGAATATCCAGTAGACATAATAGGATTAAAAACATCAATATAAAATATAAAACCAACACCATAACATTGAATAAATTGATTTTAACAAACTACGAAAGTAGTGGTAGAAGCAACTTCCACTGGAAGGAACACGAGGAAACAAAATTGCAACGACAATGCCCAGTGCAGTTAAAAAAAAGGGCGGGACACTGCTCAACAGAAACAACTTTAACAAAATACAACTTGATGACAATCCGGTATACAACCACAAAATCAAATCCAATTAATAATAATTTTGATACTCGTATTTATTTCCTGAAATGCAAAAATCCACAAAGTACAACGTTATCATTTTCGTTTAAATACACGTATATATCCTAATTTCCACAAAAATCGGTGAATTGAGATTTACATAATCAGCCTATAAGTGCACATCCAATTTAAGTTTGACATGTAGACCTACGCGTGGGATAGCAACTGTTGTACAAATCTCGGAAAAATCTGTTGAACCCACGTCGATCTTAGGATGTGTCGGTTTCTTTGGCATCTTTTATCTGCAGACATTAAACGTCTAAGGTGGTATTTTCAAACGACTGAGAATGTTGCGGGTCGTTTGTGAACTGTTTTCTTTTTATTTAATACCCCGCACACACTGGCGCACAGCTTCCATCACGATATCTTCTTAGTAATATAGCCATGGTGACGAGATCTATATGGTTCATATCACAATTGACATTACACCAGTAGTCAGTCAATACCCTTGAACTGTTCTTACATACATTTTATCATTGCTGTAGAAAATTGAAACGGCGTCGACTGAAAAAAAGTGACGTCATCTAACCATTTTCCTACAAAACATGACGTCTTTAATGCTTTATAAAGTTAGAAATGATCAAGTTACACCCGATATTGTATACAATTTTGGAAAGATGAAAGAATGAAGATTATTTTGATATCAAAACATGAAAATGTAAAAAAAAACATCAAAAGGTACCTTTTTGCTTGACGCGGCTCAAATAAAGTTGGACATACGAGAAAGAACGACTCGGTTTATCGATACATTTTGCTTGCTTTTTTTAAAATAAGAGTGAGAATCCCAACAATTAGCAAACATCGGGTTCGCAACAGCGTTCCCTCTTTTAACGCCATCATACTGAAGCGACTCCCTCCTGTTCTAGTTTTTGAGCCATTGCTAAAAAGTTTATCTTGATAAACAAAGGGCAACGGGGTGCAAAATCTACCCCAAAATGTTTAACGCAATAAGAATGGCTTAAAACGTGGAATATTAATGCATCGATCTTGTAAATAAACTTCAATTATAGTAGATCTAAAACTCGTGTAATAAACGATACAACGTGAACAAAAATGCAAACAATTTTATTAAAATTATTTGTTGTCATTAGCAAATAAGAAGGAATGAACTAATTTAGCAGATGTACAGTGTAATTTGAATCGCATTAAGAATTAGATAATAAGAAAACATTATTCCAATCAACACAAGAACAAAACAAATATTGAGATTCTTATTCAAGTAGCCAGTTATTTCTGTCATTGGAAAAACATACCTATCATACACACAAGAAGAAATATTGCAATATTAATATTGCAGATCGTGATGCTTACATCGAATTTAAACTAATATTGATGCGTCTGTAATCCTTATATACAGTCTGTTGATCATTCTTGCAATTAGGTACCTTCCCACTTGCTTAAATCCACCCAATCAAATTTTTAAAATTTTCATTATAATATTTTCTGTCTCGAAGTCAACAAGCAATGTCAACCTTATTTGAATGTATCTATTCAGAATATAAAATCGAACAGATGCCCTTAAAAGAATTACATGAAAAACCTCCCTGTCGTATGCACCTGTGTGAAGACACGTCGCAATGCAACAACAGAATGTCCCTCAAACATGCTGAGTTGTCGTGCCTCATTTGGTCGCCGTTTTGGCATGTGTTTGTGTGGGCATTGCTCAGGGTAGTTGTGTCGTGGTGTTTCTGATTTCTGTGCTCGTCTGGTAAGGTTGAGTGCTGCCTTCCCTGTCGGATTTCCTCATGTCTTTTTTCGGTATTTGCTCACACAATGTGCCATGTTGATTTACGAAAACACTGGTAAACATTACGTAATGGTTATTGATCAAGTATGAGGTATTCCTTAATATGAACAACTCACGTGAACACCGAGAACACAAAAACTTGTTTTTTGTCTAAACCGGTTAGGAAAACTGCCTTATTACTTCGTCAAACCGGTTTTAAACTATTATATTTGTTTGCAAACCAGAGCCTAGTTTATGAAGCCGACCAAACTACTTAAACGAAATTTAATTTGTCAGCACAATTATTGATTAATAATTATTAATACTTTTGCGTATATAACGCAATTGAGTGCTTATAAGGGTAGTTCAGGACTGTTAATTGTTTCATTTAAGATGACAGTAATGATGAAGATCGCGATATACGACACTTCTAAGATTACAATTAAGTCAACACACCTTTGTTATTTCTTGAGATATGTTAATAATATTAGTAAGCAAACTTCAGATTACATTTATATTTTCCTTAACATTGTGGCAATACCACGTAGTATGTGACTTAATGTTTGCCTGACACCGAAAACGGACATCAGAGTTAAAATAATGTTCGAGGGTTGCCCGCACGACTGTAGTAATTGCTTATAATTAAAAAAGGAAATACTATAGTTCTTGCAGGCAACCATTCTTATTGGATTCTGTCAACACAATGTTAGAAATACCCTAAGTATTTCAATATTTCACTCACTTACAAATAACATCATTGACACTCAAGCTGAACAAGATATAGTACAAACAACAATAACGTCAAAATCATATCATAAATGTAAACCGTAGAAATTTTAACAATTTTATATTCATTACAAAAGGATCTGGCATTATACACATTATAATTGACATGTCACTATTGTGTAATTATCGAGAGCGAGAGCAATTATGTTTGTGAAGAACACCTTACACATAAACGCGGATGACTATTATATAAGTATGACAACATTGTTATTCGTGGATATTGGCATATAATGAAATAAATACGAGGATCAACATTATTGTTCATGTGATTTGATCTCGTGTATGTATACCTATTTGTCACCACAAGTTGTTCTCTGTTATAGTTGTTTCTCTTCAGCAGTGTATATGCCCCCTCACCCTTTTTAACCGCACTGGACATTGTTAGCGCAATTTGTTTCCATGTGTCCCTTCCTGTGGAAATTGTTTCAACCACTCGTTTTGTTAAAAGAAATTTATTCATTACTATGGTGTTGGTTTAAAATTACGGCTCCAAACCATTTACAGTGGATTTGTTTTTAATCCTATAACTTCTACTGGATATTTGTCACCTTGTTGGAATATTCGTCATTTTGACCAGGGGAAATTTTATAGCTATTTTGGATATTTATTTTCGTATCCATTATTGTCCTCTATGTTATTCGTCCGTGCATAATTCTCATCCTTTCATATTCTTTCATACAATGCTTGTGTAGGGTTATGTACGCAGTTGTTGTGGCTAGCATTTTTCTACACCCAGGAGGACTAATTAATTATTGAAGGTTTAGTTGGCCTCCTCTGATATATTACTAGCGGTTTTCTGTTACTGTTTAATTGATGGTATACATACAGTTCAGCCTATTAGGCCTTCATGTAACTAGAAATTTCCACAACCCTTTTTTTAATGTCCGCCGCCCTCATTTTAAAGTTTTAGCCTGCTGGGGTTGCTGGAGGAGTTTTGTTTATTATCCCACTCAGCTGTTTGGTGTCTATTTTCAATGTTATTGGAATGTACATTTTCGAACTACTTGTTGCTAGATATACCATGAGCCTATATTGCTCAACCTTTTAAAGTGCTAAAGTGCTAGTAGGGTGTTTGCAGATGAAACATTGTCGGTTCATGACAATTTAACCATAATGAAACCTCCCTTTTGATGTATTCCGAAGCATATTTATTTTTCTTTTTTCCTTTGACAAACCTTACAAAGAAGTCGAAGCAATATACACCAAAATATATCATGCGTAAATGGTGCATGAGGAATTCGTTAGTTTTGTGATTTTCTTGACGCAAGGCTGTTGCGTAACCTGACCAATAAAATTTGGACAATAGCAAATTTTCTAATTGATTATACAATATCACAGTGTATAAACTCCTGTCCGCCTAAACCGGATGTCGCTCATAACTAGGCGGCCAAAAAAAATTAAATTGCGTTTACGGTCTCGAATGTTTTGGATTTTATTAGTTTATTCGTTAGCGTGGCATACAGTAAGTATATTATTTTGTTAAATATGTAGCGCGTTAATTACTGTTTACGTTGATACCAAACAGTCCTAATAAAACCCCATAATAACTTTATCTTAAAGTAAATTCACAGTTGGTTATTTGCCAGATTTTACAAAGAACCAACAAATTCTTTAAAAGAAAGTTTATGTGGTACCCAACGAGTGTTGCAACTTTTATAACATTGTAAATAAATGTATAACACATCGATAAACACTAACTTTTCCCTACTGTAACGGTTTCTTTTTAATATAAAATGCTTTTTTCGGGGACATGTATGCATATTACACTGTACGACTATGCGATTCAGTATAGGCCAACTAATCGTTTTTTGTCAAATTTGGCCTGTACGCCTAATTGTAAATTTGTATGTCGATTTATCACGTCTATTCATACTTGAATGTAAGTTGTTCTGGCTTTGTTATGTGTAAAAACGGTAGAAAATTATATTTTTTATTCATTTCAATTCATGGACGACCAATATCAATGCTACTACTGCAGTTTTCACTCAACATTTCCAGACGTTATAGATCATACTTTAACACTCCATTCTGACTACATGTTAAAAATAAAATAAAAAGTACATTTAATTGAAAAATCTTTTTTCTCTTTCAGCAAAAAACTTTCAATCATTCCAGAACAAATATATATGCATAACCAATTTACAACCTGTTTCGAAGAAATAGGGACGTGGAATCTAACATTTCTAAATGTTTACCGGATAATGATATATTCACGTCTCCAGAAAAGAAAGTTCTAAGACTGTGTTGAACGCCTGTGAAAGGAAATTCGACACAGGTGTCACTGGTAGACAGTACCGACGATGAAGAAGCTAATCTGAGTTTGTGTTTCGATGATATGCACATTCTCCAAACATCTGTCGGTACACAGACGAACGATTGCTTTGTTTTTGACTATCACAACAATCGAATGGATGAAGAAACAAAACAACTGTCGCAGCAAATCGGCTGGACAGCATGACCTATTCTTGAAATTTACAACGTTGTTAGCAGAGCGTCGTTTACCCCTGTCTAATATGTGTGTTATACTTTTCTTTACGCAAGTAGATCAGCAATCTTTGTTCAAGACAGTAAAACTCATTATAGGTTTTAGCAAACAATTCAGTGGTTGGAAGAACATATTTCTATGGAAAGTACAAAATATATGAAATAAAAAGCTCATTAGCCTGGCAATGAAATACCTTTGATAGATTTAGCATTTAATTTAGGTTCACTGTATAGATACAGTCTCTGCTAAAACTATTTTTGTGGGTAAAGAGGCAGGGGATCATGGGTTCCTGACTACATATCAAGCACTTGTACAATGGAACACGTTTTATACGTTTTATGCTCATTTGTTTGTCTTAATTTGCATGTACATTCTGTGACGTATAGCATGTAGCTTTATATACATAAAACTGCATGAATTGTATATTGAATTCTTTTTAATCATATGATTGCAACTATTCCATTGAACATGTCTTTTTTGCTATTTATTTTAGTCATGGCCATTCTTTAAATGCAGTTTTAATTTTTGTGACTGTGTTTTTATATACATTTCTACCAATGCTCTTGTTGTTGTTTATCTAGATTTGTTTTCCAATGTTCCTATTAATCTGCTTAACATGTGTTTACATTCTTTAAGATGCATGTCTTAGTTTAGTTTGTACCCATGTCTTTCCTTGTGTATTCAAATTTTACCTATCTATATATATGATAATGAGCGTTGAGTGTGATACTGTCTTTAATATATTTAATCTTCTTTTATTTTATAGATTGTTTGTGTGTATGTTATTGGATAATCAATGTTTATGTAGGATACAAGCTTCAAGCTTATGTTATTATGTTAAACATTACCGAAGTTAAATAAAGATTATCTTATCTATCTTATATTAAAATAGATATTGCAAGGGGTGATTTGATTAAGGATGTAATTTACTAAAATTGACAGTTTCCTTGTCGCAATTAAAGATACAAACCAAACATATTATGTATCATTTAATGAGCTCCTTGAATAGGCTAATACGCGTAAACATTTCGTAATTATTTTATAAATTAGGCTGACAGTAGTGTTGCGACTATTGGGGCAGTCGGAATTCTGAGTTATCCGAATAGGCGTTTAGTGCATGATTCGAATACATGTTGGATTAAACAGTATTGTTACTGTTTGAGTGGCAAATACCACCTGGCTTATGTAAATGCATACGTATAGATTCATAAAACGATCATTTAGAAGCGATTAGTACTCGATTTCCCATCAGAATGTCCGAAATAACGGTGATTTTAGCGTGATTGATTCATCTGTCACTTTGATCAGCGGTGTATTTTGATGAAATTCGTGTTCATTTGAAATGCTAGTGCCTAGTAAAGGACTTTCTGTTGCAGAGACGTTTATTAGACGCTGATACAATGTGTAAAACAGGTTTATTTAATGCAAAACGATTGAAAAAAACACGAAATACTTACTGCTGTTTACTTCGAAAAGCTGTCGAATATGAAACTGCACGCTTAGTTATGAGCGACATCCGGTTTAGGCGGACAGGAGTTTATACACTGTGGAGTATATAATGTCAGATTGGTTTAATGATGATTTGGCAAACATGTATAGAAATGAATAGAAAACTGTACAACCTATAACGTCATGTTGACTAACAAAAAGGTCACATAGACATGATATGATGTCTTATCCACTCACTTCCGGCAAAATCGGCCAGATAACAGGGTGCCGATTAACAATTTCAATAAACCGTCAAGTGGTCATGTTACTTGCAATAAACCGTCAAGTGGTCATGTGACTTGCAATGTACCGTCAAGTGATCATGTGATTTGACGGACTTCTTCTTGAGTTGAGCTGAGTTAAAGCGAAGTCGCCGGCTGAAACTATGTACACGAGGATGAGGTTTTCCTGTTTAAAATGAGCTCGGGTCGATCAATAATTGTTCTACAACTTACCTGCGTGTACATGACGTTATCAAGATGTCCGACGTTGTTGTTTTGTCGTTACGTCATTGAACAAACGTGACGTTACGCACAAATAATGAAAAGGCAAATAAATAGTCCAGACTTTTATTCCCTTTTTAAAGCATATGTAGTGACCGGATAAATAGAATAAAAGGTAAGTGCCGTGGAATGAGTAAACGTTTATCCGGCTCGGCTGCGGAAATTATCGGATTCGCCTACGGCTCATCCGATAAATTGACCAGATGCCTCAGAACAGAACGCTCCGCCCACATTGTCACGTGGCATAGATACGAGAAATCTTCCCCAAGCAGAAAACAAAATGGCTGGCAACGCGTTGTGTCTTTGTGAATTTCCAGGTGATATCTGTGAAAACTAGCAGCCATATACGCCAACATTGAGGCAGAGACAAAAGGCTAAAGGTTTAAGCAAAGATAGATATACGTTAAGCAAGTGAAATTCCATTGTACATGTATGCGAGCCAACCGCAAACATGGGTTCAAACAGTATTTATGTCATCCAAAATCATGTCATGGAAAATCTGTCAGATTTCGGGAATAGGCCGACCATTGGCATTGTCATTCTTACTAGTTAAAAAGTGTACATGGCACCTGTACTGTGTGGTACCATCGCCCAGTGAAATGAAATATAAAATTTACACGACGCTACACCACTCAGCAATCTCATATAGATGCGGAAATGATCCGTATTGATGCAAGTACATCACACGCATTAGAGACACACAGGAAGCTACTTCATAAGCTATTATTATTAATATAATCAAACCTTAAAAAATCCTAGATATTTTATACCAGTGCAGTGCAATTCAACACACTTTATACAATAAGTATTACTATGTTAATTCACAACGACTGTTATTGACTGGAATAAGCTAAATGACTGAGTCACCAGCATCAAGAAAGTAGACAGCTTTAGAACAGCTGTCCTTAATTGGTACTAAATACATCCCACTATCAACCTGTGAAAGGTCCTTCAATGTACCCATCTAGATCCAGTCCCACCAGGAACACTGTATACAGAGCTTCCAGGTGAAGATTGGTTTAGATTACTATCAATACATAAAGAGTAAGTTACTAGTAACTCTACCGGCAGGGAATCACTCATAGATTACTATCAATACATAAAGAGTAAGTTACTAGTAACTCTACCAGCAGGGAATCACTCATAGATTACTATCAATACATAAAGAGTAATCTACTAGTAACTCTACCAGCAGGGAATCACTCATAGATTACTATCAATACATAAAGAGTAAGTTACTAGTAACTCTACCAGCAGGGAATCACTCATAGATTACTATCAATACATAAAGAGTAAGTTACTAGTAACTCTACCAGCAGGGAATCACTCATAGATTACTATCAATACATAAAGAGTAAGTTACTAGTAACTCTACCAGCAGGGAATCACTCATAGATTACTATCAATACATAAAGAGTAAGTTACTAGTAACTCTACCAGCAGGGAATCACTCCAGGATTATGACACAATTATATTTTCTTTTGAAGGGCAGCAATATTCAACAAGCTTATTTTTCTCATGTGGCTGCCATCCTCTTAAATCGTGTGATATCTAAGACAGTCACATATCAGCATTAGATCTATCACATATTTGTGGAAATTACAGGGACCCCTCCCCATTCTGAATCAGCGCTTGATGCATATCTGGCATCTCACGTAATAAAACAGAACACATTTAAAACACATGTACTTATAAATCGACCTTTATGATCTTGGCACATCATCTTCTGGTTGAAAAACACAACCATATTCGTAGAACTGCAATGATTTTATCAGGAAATTTAACAGTGGTTTAATTTGCGGACGTGAACGCCCCGGACCCACTGACATACGGCTGTTTGTCTGATAGAAAAATATTCCATGCGATTTTAATTATCTATGCAGTACATATTTTGTACACTACTTTCCATCAATTTTGTCGATACATGTATTTAGTTGTTCGTGCGGTCTTCCACACGCTTTGATCCATCGCATGCATTTAGCCAGGTTTCGTTTCGGCTTCAGAAACGGGATAAAACATATCCTTCCACATTCAAGTCGATCTAAATATCGACTGTCAGAATTGCACAATCCCCATTGACATCGTTTTACCATTTTTTTTTGACGAAAATCACGATTGTATTGTCAATTTGGCAAATGTATAAAGCAAATCGTTCTATTTTACATACTCGACAGCGAAGAGCTTGTCCAAGTTTTATGGCGGCGTAATCAGTATCCAACGAATGCGTTAGTTGCTGATATCTGATTGGACTACTGATAATGCGTGATTGACTGCTAATAAAAACGGCGTCTGGTCAATTCCTCCACCTTGCCAGATAAATTTAGTCATCCACGACACTAACCTTTTATTCTCTATTTGTTTACTCCATACGGAGATGGTTTGGTATAATAAAAGAACTATAATATATTGATAATTGACACATATCTAAATTTAATGTGTTTTGTGGTGTCTCTTTCTTTCCTATTAACACAGCCATACTGCAACAGTCAGTTAAAACAAAACTAAATCACAACATGTAATCACAGCAAAATATTTTTCTTTTGATATACGTATAAAGAAGGATGATAAAATCAGAAAGCACAATATAATCAAACATATTGATATTTATGAAAACGCGTTGTTTGCAGTTCATCACGTCCGTATGGGCACAAAACTCCGTGATTTAGAAAAAACTGCGGCCATTCTGGAGAACCATAGACATTTGTACATTTTGGTCATTCTGATTGGCTATCTAGCTCGGTCGTTATGAAACACGTGGTTCTCATCGAAAAAGAAAAGTCGCCATTTTGGATTTCAGTATGAATTTCGTATTTTCATATTTTAAATGACAAGGGCCCTTTTGCTATGATTTTGCTCTTTGCTAAAGATCACGGAATATAGAACGGGTTGGTCGGATTTTATACAGACCATTGTACTTCGCCACCTGCAGACGACGTACTTATATCACATGGGAAAATTTAAGAGCATCCTAAAAGAACCGACGACAGATATATTGCATTTAGAAAAAAGTTGGTTTTGGTTCAGGTACCGATCGATCGTGGCTAGAAAAAAACAATAACAGTCACACATGTACGGCTGTAGCGGGCATGTTCACAACAAGCGCGCATATTTATTATGCCTATCGTCTATCGGAACACAAACGAAATCAATATCAACCAAAATTTTTTACCTATTTACTTGTACAACGGCATACGACGGTTTAATTACAATTCAGTTGACGAATTTCAGTCATGGTTCTCCATTATTGACAAATCTTACGTCAAAATGTAAAACGTTTTCTGATTGGTCAATATTTTCTATGCAAATCTACTAGAATATATCGACCAATCAGAGAACGTTTTACATTTTGACCTAATATTTGACATTTTAATGGAGGACAATTAAGAAAATTCGTCAACTGAATTGTACTTAAACCGTCTTATGCCGTTGTACAAGTAAATAGGTAAAAAATTTTGGTTGATATTGATTTCGTTTGTGTTCCGATAGACGATAGGCATAATAAATATGCGCGCTTGATGCGAACATGCCCTCTACAGCCGTACACGTGTGACTGTTATTGTTTTATTCTAGCCACGATCGATCGGTACCTGAACCAAAACCAACTTTTTTCAGGTTTCGAGCTTTGTATCTCGTGAAATACTGGACCGGTAGTGGAAAGTGTACACTCGTTGGATAGATAAATGCATAGGCTATAAGATGCACATATTTTAATACGGGTATCTCCGTTCATAAAAAAAATTCAGGACAAAAACTCAGGTGTGGTATGAACGAGTACAAGATTTTGTTATCTCCCTTGTTATATATTATAGTATATGAACATATTTTCGACTCAATGAGCCTAATCCCTGTGCATGTACACTGATGACAGTCGTGCAATTTATTTTCATGTTATTTTCATCATTTGAAGGGCAATCACTCAAATTATGGTCGGATTCGACTAAAATATGTAAGTGCACGACAATTTTTGCTGAATAATAATTGGGACAATTGGTAGGGAGGCATACAAATCACGATAAAAATACTGGAAAATCCATTTTGCTAATAGCAAAACCGATGGTTCGAAGAATAAATATCTCAATGTAATGATTAAAAACAAAACCTGCATACTATTATATACAATTGAATTAAGTCAAAGTGTTAACACATTTTACAAAGGGTTAGTAACATGTCACGTGATACAAATCAAATCAGCAAATTGTACACAAAATATGTGCTGTTGTCATAACAAATTTAAATAGAAAATAGATCAACATCTAAAAATTCAGAATCCGTCACCACAAGTAAACGTCCAGATCGATTCTTCTTGGTACACCAGGACAACGATCCTCTATTGTATCTCACATATATGTCTGTATTGTAGTCGATAACAGTCCAATTATCCCAAAAAATCAACTGTTGTCGAATATTCCACTCCTGTTTTACAGTCACGAGCTTCAACTATTATTTCTGTTCCGGTAAATATGAGAGAGACATCTCTTTTTCGGTGGAGATCGTCATCCGGATCCGATACCTCGAACTCCAACTTACCGACGTATGCACAGCCTTCATCGGTAACATACTGGGGATTCTTCTCTGTAGATGCGTATATTTTACAGCTGAAACAACGCTGGTATTTTTCACCAGGCGTGTATGTTTTTACCACTTGAGGCTCACCTACCCTGACAGCTTGATTGATTTCCATGTGTTTGCTGAATACGTTACGACAAAGCAATCCAGCATCTGTTTCTATTCGGTATTCCTCTGCATGTAATCCCTTCTTGAAAGCACGTTTTACATCGACACCGTATGTGTATTTCAGAACACGTTCTGTGATAGACATTGGAGAGTGTCCATATATCAAGGCTCCCCGAAGGATAGCGGACGATGCACCCGATGGGATTATGACATCTAACCCTTTACCCGAGAATTGAGATTTAATTGCATTTTGAAGCACTGGGGATTCAGAGAAACCACCGACCATCAGTATTGCTTTGATCGATCTATCTTTCAAAATACTGTCCACATGACGAACCGTTTTCTGTATCGATGTATCGAATATTTTACGGAAGAACTGTGCATCAAACCTGATCTTATCTTTCTCGACCTTAACTACCTCTGTATATCTTAGCTTAGCCAGCCTTTCTTTCAACGCAGCTTCTGTATACATTTCTATCAACGATACAGGGAACGGCATTGTGATACGTGATGAACTCTCAGGTGTGACAGCTCGTTTCTTTACTTCAAAAGAACGCCATAAATCAAGCCAATCTTCTGTTTGATTCTTCTTAAAACTCTCATAGTTATCTGGTGTGAAGATATCAACAATCAACTCTTCAAATGCTTTGTCGACAAGTATTCCACCCCAACCTCCACCACTAGCTGCTTGAACCTCTTTTATATCACCTCCACGGGTAATCTCGTGAACATTAATATCAACCGTGCCACCTATAACATGCGAATTATAAATATACTGAAATTATAATGTAATCGTGTCTGAGCCAGTTCGTTGAATACAATCCAATAGAAACAGTAGTACAGGTATAGCGTATAACTAAAACTTTCAGCTAGAAGCTTATACACGATTAACGGTATATTTACTACTGTAAATGTATATATCTTAATTCAAGTAAATTGTAATTACCTCCAGCATCTAGGACCATATATCTTGTACCAACTTTGAACTGTGAAGTTGACACCTTTTTCTTATCAACCGTCTTTTCAATGGGGAGATGTCGACAATATAAAGACCCAGCTTCTGGCTCCAGAGCAATCGTCAATCTTTCATCCTTTATGCCAGCCTATCAATGTGAATATAACATATACAGGAAACATCGGAAAATGCAAATCAATGAAGATCACATTAAATCAAAATATCAGGAGGCAAGTTTAAACAAAGATAAAGGCATTATTCATACGGGGAGGGACATTGAAACACTGGACAAATATCCCGCCTTTACAAAAAAGAAGAATCACAATTATTCACCTCATTTGCTGCAACTCTCATGAATTGTTTTGCTGCATCCGTCCATATAGCCGGTACTGTGAGTACCCAGTGAACGTCATTCACTACCGCCGAACCTGCTAGACTATCATTAACAACTTTCATCATGTCGTCAACCAAATATTTGATTGACATAGAAAACACAAGTACGGCTGGTAGAGAGTTTCCCATTTCATCTTCAATAGTTATGTTGCATTCTATTTTCTGAAAGTAAACAATTTGAAAAGCAACTTTTGTTATTACTGGTATGTAATTAACATGTGAAACCGAAGTAATTTTCTTAGCACATGATGCATATATGTACCATCAAACTCAATCGAACTGTTTACAAATATAGTGACTCCATTGGAACATACATGTACTCACAAACTGATGTTTAACATATAAATATAACTATAAATAATAATACAGCTTTAATGTGTTCAAACAATTGGCAGTAAATTCATATTTGAGTATCAGAACTAAATGTTGTGTTAGCAGTCATACTTCCCCAAGCTTTTTATTCAGCATCATTTTAAATCGCTTGAAGTAGAAGTACTGTTTGTAGTTTTCTTCTTCCTCCACAAGATCTTTGTACTTGTCTTCAGCCTGATATCCAAAATCTACAAACTTCTTGTCCGGACCAATTAAGACACAAGTCGGTGTCTTTTCTGTTGCCATACTTCCAGAGTTCCATAAATTGACTTTAGCTCTCGTTGGATCCGATTGAAAATCTTCCAAGAACGAGAATGCCCATCCTGAATATGTCGTGCCAAAATCTATAGCACCCACAACTAATGGTTTTGATGCAGCCTATAAATAAACAACATGTTCTTCTTGTCTTCGTTATGGAATTTTTGTGGCAACATTATTTCGCGGAAGTTCAACTGAACACAGTCCTTCTGGTTTGTTTTCTACTTTTTATGCCCCCGATATCTACTGATGCAGAAGGCATACGGCGACTGTTTTGTCCCTTCGTCTGCTCACCCTTTCGTTCGTCCAAAAGTTTACCAATACTAAGTTTTCGAAACTCATATATTTTAATATGTTTTGAGTCCCGCATAACACATACGTTTGCTTATTGGACTGCCATTGAAAGTTATATTCAAAGAAAAGTTTAATAAAACATTGATAGTCTGTTTATAAACCCGACGACATGGCGTCACTTAAGTTATGGGTAATACATTTAATGAAAGTGACAATGTGTATTTTTATTTCCCGCTGTTTCACTATTTCTCGGGCAATTCGTTAAATTGTTATTTTAGCAGACTGAATTAAATTGTGTGTCGACTTACAACAAAATATTCACATAAAAAAGGTATGAGAAACTCCGACAAGGAAGGCAGCACTCAACCTAACCAATCGAGCACAGAAATCAGAAACACCACGACACGACTACCCTGAGCAATGCCCACAGAAACCCATGACAAAACGGCGACCAAATGAGGCACAACAACCCCGGGGCGTGACCAAGTTGAAAACACAAGGACAGCGACCTAACGTTATGCGATCTAAAGGGGCACAACTACGACTTTACCTAGTTAAAATAATGGGCAAGGTAGGAATGGGGTAGGAAATAATATTACATATTCCTAGCAACTACAGCGAGCAATGCCAACATATAAGCCGAAGAAAACGGATAAAAGTCCTAGTCCCCGCCGATAAAATGCAGGACGACCCACATTCACAAAGAAATTATATAATAGCGGTTATTACCGAATGAACGCAGCCAATACTCGACAAAGTTCCCCAAGGCCCCACTGCACGGCGAACCAGCTTCACAAACCCGTGCCAAAACGGCGACTAAATGAGGCACAAACTCAGATGAAAAGATTTTCAGAAAATACTGACTCAGTATACTGGCGGTCATTCAAATTTTATTTATATTTAAATATGTAATCGTGTTTTGTCCCATGAAAAGTTATATACATTGTATCTAATACACAATATACTATAAAGTAACTTCATAAATGACTCATTTACCGGTGTGATTACATAAATGTTGCATAATTGTCTTAACTAATGTAAACTTTTCTTAAATAGTTTACGTGCCGGTCACATAGTAATGTGTGCGCGTACTGTATTCTTCAAATATTTAAGAGATGAAAATGCATTAACTGTTTATTAACAGAAAGACTTACCATGTCGACTTCTAGATAGTAAAGCCTTTGGATAAATCTTTTTGTCACACAACCGTGGTGTAGCGATCAGACTACAACGTTAAAAAGGCTGGCAGCTTGAACTTCACTGGTAAGTCAGTGACTGAGTACATTTCGAGAGTTTGACTGAGCTGCACAATTAATGTGTAAATATGTTGAAAGTGTGTATATGTTTGTGTTCATTTATCCGATGTAATATTTGCACAATGATACCCGATGTAATATTTGCACAATGATACATGTCCTCACCTAATCACGATGCGTACACTTTTAAACGATATGACTATCAAATGTATAGATAACCCATGTTTTTTGAGCCGTGACAGAATATCAATTTAGGTGTATTGTGAGCGTCTTACAACCGAGATCAAATAATACAAAATGCTTAAAATTGATTTTTCAGCATCTTCCCTTGTCTTAAAATCGCGATTGTACTGAATAGTTATTACGAGTATATACTTTCAATAAAAATACACGTAGCTCAATCCCTACGGATGATTTATTCCAAATGATATAAAACACTTAATCTAGCGAATTGGTTGCAACGTAGTTAAACGTAGTTCTATGCGCCCATATCAAAATTATTCAATAGTTTTAAACAGTATCCCGAGCATTTTAGTAGATGGGTATTTTGCATTTATTCCTGAATAATATAAACTAATACACACAGAAGTACCCGAATTAAAACTGTAAGCACGTTGAATTGTGCACTGTTTTTTTGAAAATAGAATAATCGCGAAATAAGAATACAGCGGATGCAAAACGTTGATTAATGTTGTCACCTCCCCTGTTTTCAGCGTTTCTGAAATCTCTAAAAGTGCAATTAAAATAAACTAGCCGAGCAATCGTCATGGAATTTTGCATGAAACTTCAATATTTGTCACCCTACTTGTTGAATGCATCAAATCAGTATGTTGTTCAACGACTTGTCATGTTAAACTCAAAAACGAAAGTTTCATATATATTTTAAAATATTATTTTAAAAATCATATAACTTGCACAGTCATAACACAAAATTTACTGTTTGATTCCTTATATACGAAATTTTAAGTATACCAAATTTTATGAGCATTGAATCAAAACTTTTTCGGTAAATTACAATTTTCATTTTTTTAGGGATTGTCCCCAAAATCCAAGAATACCTCAAAAACTAGCCGAACAAAACTGTTTGGATTTTCCAGAATGATTGTTGTAAATAGTTTTCTAAATAAATATAACAGGCTTATATAGCTTGTACAGAAAAATCCAACACAGGTGAATCACCTTAAGTCTTAATGCATACCCTATACCTATACGTCCCTTTGAGGGCAAATAAACCTCCCTGCATGAATTAGTCACGGCTCAAAAAACATGGTTTATCTAATTATTATCAATTGTGCATCATATAATGCCAGATTGACTTAATATGCTGACTGGCTAACTATTTTACTGTTTAGATGCAATACGTATGAGAAAGTCAAGGCTTTCACCCTGTAAAAGATCTGCACAAAATATGTTTTCATAAGAATATTAAATCCTGTTTCATACATTCAAACAGAACGTGGTAGGTGACAGTGAAACCAAAGTCACTCATTACAAATGTAAGAAATCTGCAACACACTGGAATTGACGTATCTTGCTATACTGTAGTCACGGGACGTTAATTAAGAATTAATGGATAAGTAGATATGCTTTATTGCGTAATAAAACACAGCTAACTCATTATACATAAGGAAAATGTAAATTTCACGTGCTATGTTAGTGTATGTATTCATATTTGAACTACCATCATATATAAAGCATTAGGACGAACCGAGAATGCCTGAAAAGACACGAAAATGAAACCTGAAAAAAGAGAATATCCTTATGATTCAAATAAACAAACTTTTCTTAAAATGTTACAGATTTGTGGATTAATCTTCTATCAATTAGCATCGACACATTTGCATGTGTGTTGCATAACGTCACAGCTCCACTTTTTATGCCCCCGTATCGATAGATCGGGAGGCATATAGTAATTCACCTGTCCGTCCGTCCGTCCGTCCGTCTGTCCGTCCGTCCGTCCGTCTGTCCGTCCGTCCGTCCTTCCGTCCGTTCGTCCGTCCGGCCAGGTTAACCCAAATTGACCGTTTCGTCTAGCATTAAAATGGCTTGCTACAAAGTTTTCAAACTTGCATGGATGTTGTATATGACCACTCTCCACGCGCCTGTATCACCTGACTCCATTTTGACCTTCACCTTGACCTAATTTTGGACTTAGACTTATTGAAAGGTAAAATTCTTGGTTAACCCAAATTGACCGTTTCTTCTAGCATTAAAATGGCTTGTTACAAAGCTTTCATACTTGCATGGATGTTGTATATGACCACTCTCCACACGCCTGTATCACCCGACTCCATTTTGACCTTCACCTTGACCTAATTTTGGACTTAGACTTATCTCCCCTTTAGTATTTTTACAATAAAATTTAGTCTGGAGCGTATCTTCAAAACTATTTAACGTATTGACTTGAAACTTGAAATATAAATAGATGGCAACTTGGAGAAGTGCATTGACAAAGAACCATAACTCTGTCTGTCTTCAATTTTGAATTATCTCCCCTTTAGTGTTTTTTTATAGTCAAATTTTGCTCTGAGTATATCTTCAAAACTATTAAACATATTGACTTGAAACTTGGAATATAAATAGATGGCAACTTGGAGAAGTGCAATGACCAAGAACCATAACTCTGTCTGTCTTAAATTTTGAATTATCTCCCCTTAAGTATTTTCAGAATCAAATTTTGACAGGAGCGTATCTTCAAAACTATTTAACGTATTGACTTTAAACTTGAAATATAAATAGATGGCAACTTGGAGAAGTGCATTGACAAAGAACCATAACTCTGTCTGTCTTAAATTTTGAATTATCTCCCCTTTAGTGTTTTTTTATAGTCAAATTTTGCTCTGAGTATATCTTCAAAACTATTAAACATATTGACTTGAAACTTGGAATATAAATAGATGGCAACTTGGAGAAGTGCAATGACCAAGAACCATAACTCTGTCTGTCTTAAATTTTGAAATATCTCCCCTTTAGTATTTTCAGAATCAAATTTTGACTGGAGTGTATCTTCAAAAGTGTTTAAGATATTGACTTGAAACTTGGTATATGAATAGATGGCAACTTGGAGAAGTGCAGTGACAAAGAACCATAACATCTGTATCACCAGATCACACATAAAGTCGATCAAGGCACTGCTTTCAAATGTGGCATTATTCGTTTACCATCATAAGCCCCTTATAGTTCAAAGTCATGTAACACTATCAAACATTTTAACTGAATAATGGCCCCTGATTGACTTAGCTTTTTATGGACATGGCTTCCACGGGGGCATAAGCGTTTATTGAACGCAGTCTTGTTGTACTTGAATCTAGTACACAAACCGGAATACGCAGTCTCACAATCAGACGCGTGGTGACATTGAGTAGTCTCTGAAATGACAATATATAAAGAATTATTACAGAATTTTGCCGAGCATAGCCTTTATTTGCTTTACTGGCGGGCATATATATGTACATCCACCCGAATTTGAACCCGGGTCGCCAGATTAGACGACAAGCGCACTAACCACTGAGCTATGGAGGCACTATAATACGTATATAGATTTTTCCACTGTCACGTGATTTTATAACCCGCGACTACGATTGGTGCGCAGTATTTGGCATTTCGGCAATTGGTTTCGTGTTGTATGATCGTAACGATTCGTATCACACATTTCAGTAATATTACACCGATATCCACTGATTCCCACTCGATGTTAGTCTTAAAAACAAGTAATTTTACGCGTTTTATGAGTGAACATTCGTCCTCGGCCGTTTTCGACCCCCGATAAAAAATACGTATTTTTTGATAAATTTCATTTCTTATTTATTTTAGTTACCTACCATCTGAAATAATATTGATGCATTTGGTTTACGCTAAAATAATATTAAAAGTAAACGCAACGCATATTTGACGTATTGGTAGATTACAGGCGAAAATATGCCGACATGTATACACGTCACGTGACGAGCCCGAGTTCTGCAAATATGCCGTGTAGTGTTATAACGAATGTAAACAAGTCTTCCGATGACAACACTGGTATTCTATGAACTTTTAAGAAGTGCTAAAGGTATTTAACAAATCTTCAACGGTTTTTACGCATTAATAACGACAACTGGTCGTATTTACGAAGGCAGTTATACCGTTAGTGGTGCAATTTCGGATGTCACGTAATTTCGGATACGATTGTTTAGAATCAATATTGGTTACCCTCATGCAAGTTAGCACAACATAAGTTCCTGAGATTATTAAACCAAACCATTTGATTTGTTTTAAATGAGTAATAGCATATCTGAGTAGCCCCCCCCTCCCTATATGAAATAGACTGTGTGATTCAAATGAGTGCACTGCCTGTTGAGAATAATTATTTGTTGACAATATAAAAGAAACTTAATTAATTATGTTATATATATTTTAATGTCTTCTTTTATGATGCATGTTTGAAATACAATAGGGCTAGTGCAGGCCTCCATGAAGTATGCACCTTTTTAACATAAAAAATAATAAATTAGAAGCGCCAATTTGCACCATTTCGTCTTTATTTTTTTTCCCGAAACACGGAAGGGGACACCCCTCCCGTACCCACCCTTGTTGCGCTTACAAAATTTTCTGGGGAAATCCCTGTATATATAGGCTCTTTTATTATAATGAACTTTAAGCTACATTAAAAGAAATTGTGATGTATTGGATCGAGTATATTTTAACGTGCACGTTTGAGATACTCGTGCATATTAAGTGTCTTTTCTCGTATGTTTATATGTAGTCTAGAGACACAAATTAAGAGACCCTCCTGGGTTCGATGGACTGAATGTCAACACGTTCTACACTCAACAGATTAAACGAATTGCTTGTAAAAGGTTCACATAAAAAGGTTCTGATGTTGTTTTTAACAGGGTCCTTTAAGACGCTGTTCTTGACAAGCGTAAAAAAATTCACAGACGTGACTGTGGTGCTTTGATTTTATTTCACTAGAATCGGCCAAATATAAATTTTACTTGGTCGGACTGTAAATTATACTCGACAATAACCATTTCTATTTTTCGCATGACCCTCTTTGAAAGTGTGTATTAACTACATATCAATAATCGATGAGATTTGTCAATACAACACAGGATCGAGTCACAACAAAGCACTTATTTTTATTCCACACGAGTTCAAATCCTATTTATATCTTTTCTGATAGCATACATTTCTATTTTTAGCAGATTTATACATTTTTTGATTTGTGTACAAATTTGTTTTCGATTTATCGACTTAGTAACTTTACAAAATGTGTAAGAAAATGAAAACACCATTTTGATTAAAAAATAAAAGAGGACGCATGCAACAAAACGTTGTATTGCCATAGTGACACGCCTAAATACATTTCTCATTATTTCAAGAACAAAAAATGTAGTCATAAATCCCGAATTTTGTACCGAGCACAGATTTCTAAAAAACCATACATTCCTATTATAACTTCTTTGCGTCTACAGTAATATAACAAAAACGTAAGAGGAAATCAAACAGGGAAGGCAGTACTCATCCGGGCACTGAAGTCAGTAACACCACAACACAACCACATCGAGCAATCACATAAGCCAAAGAAACTAAATTCCAAGACTTACTGATTACTAATGGTTCACAAAAACACATATTTATCCTACAAAGTGGTTCTGTTCCAGGAAAACATTTTCCCGCACATTGAAGATAATCTTTACACTTTACTTGGCACACGGTGAGCCCTGAAAGCAAAGATCTATGTATCAATATTTTAAATGTGTCCATATCAATGGCTTAGAACCAGAAGGTCGTAACTACCTTTTACGACCTTATAAGACTCATACATATTTGAAATCTGCCTCACAAGGCGCTTCTTATGAGCATATTTTCACGAACCAAAATCCCGTAACTCAATTTTGGCGCGAAAACTTTGTTTGCCGCATTCGCATCTGCTAGACGTCCTGCGCATTTCAGTCTTGTCGCAATACACGTAACGCGATTGGCTATTTAAATGGCGACAAGACAGAAATGCGCGGGACGTCTAGCAGATGTGGATGCTGCAAACAAAGTTTTCGCGCCGAAATTGAGTTACGGGGTTTTGGTTTGGCGCCGTCGATAAGAATGTATTCTCGATAGTGTCCATTCATCACATGATCTTTTTAAAGTAGACACCATTAATCTGACAGCCAAGTTTATTCCTATACGCACATACACTGCACACATACACTGTGCACATACAATCATCACATCGTTACGTCTAATCTGATTTCAGCTATGCTTGTTCTATGTTAATCTTGATTGCTATATTGAAAAAAATCCTTTTTATGTTGTTTCGACATTTCTTCGTATTTTAACGACTTAAAACCAGACGTTCAAGTTGTATTGATATTATGCGGTGTCTGCAGTTACAAAACGGCTTCATTGTTTCTGATGCAAATCTTAAACTGAATGCAATAATTGCCTTTCACGTGAATACACGCAGTCATAAAAATTATTTAAGTGTCTTTCATGTAAGGGCCATTAATGTTCACAGAGTTTGTTAAGAACCCAATTTGGCACAATTAGGCATTACTGTTTCATAATATGTGTAACCATTACAACTACACGCCATCAAACAATGATTGGTGTAATAAAGCAACGTAAGGCTACATATAATCTACATTTGAATGCTTGCCAAAGTGTTGTGTAATATAATTGAATGTTATGCACGTGTTGCATTGAGAACATGATTGACTGACTTTTCAACCATCATAATTGTTTCATTTAAATTGTTCAAACCAAGAGATCATCGTCAAATATGTCATGGATAAAATCCTTTTTATTTGTAACAAACTCGTTTGAATCTTAAACCGGAATGTGGAACTTGTCTTTATAATCTGTTAATTGGAATTGGCATTTTAAAAGTTATTTATGTTACACAAAACATTAAAACGTTACAATTTGCCGTCTGTCAGGTTTGCTCAAGAAACAGAACACCTTTTTACAAATACATTGTCCTTCGAATGTGGGTCTACCACTTTTAAAAAAAGGTACAAAACATAAGATGCTTAGAGCTGCTCTTTATAATATAATAATCTAATGTAATGTTCAAAGAATTACATAGGAAAAAACGATTGAATTTTGGAGCTTGTTTAAGATTTCATCTAGAGTTAATGAAGATGCATGAAATGTGACTTCTTTGTTTTTACATTTGTTTCTTCTACGACATAGCTACCAATATTTCGCCAACCCCTGGCAATCCAATACAATGTACAGACGAACGTCAGCGAGGTGGACGATGACGATCACAAAAGCCAACATATGTCACTGGTGGATTAAATACTTAAATATACATTGTGTCAAAGAGAGCATATTGTATATAACTACGACGTGACCTTGTTTAAAATAATGGGCAAGGGAGGAAGGGGGCGGGTAATTACATTACATATTTCTAGTAGTAGTTGCTCCAAAATATACCAACGCAGTGACCCCAACGACCAAACAGGGCAAAACACAGTGACCTAATAGACAATATTTAGACATTATGATTTCCAGTAGAAATTATAGGATGGTGAAAACATCCTCTGTAAACGGTTTGGAGCCGTGATATAAAACCAACACCATAGTATTGAATAGATTGCTTTTAACAAAACCACGAAACTATGGGTAAAAGGAACTTCTGCAGGAAGGGACACGTGGAAATAAAATTGCACCGACAATGTACAGTTCAGTTAAAAGGGGAGGAAGCACATACACTTCCCAACAGAAACAACTATAACAGAATACAACTTAATGACAAACAGGGTATACAACCAAGAAATCAAAGCTCATGAGCATCTAAAATGCCAAAATCCATATAGTCATCCGCATTTAAGTTTTAGGTGTTCTTCATAAACATAATTGCAAGTAAATCGTTGCTTTTGATAATTACACAATGGTATGTATATAATAATGTGTCTATTGCAATGTGGACATAACACATGGTATTGACGTAATTTCATATTGTGCCCATGCTTGTCCGTCTTGGATGTCAAAGACGTCATTTGAAAATCAGTTAAATATTGAAATCCTTAGGATGTTTTCAACATTGTATTGACAGAATCTCGATAGTTGCCTGCATGACGGTATTATGTCATTCTTTAAGTATAGACAGTTACTACAGATTTGTGGGCAACCCTCGATAACCGTCTGTTTTCGGTGTCTGGCAAACATTAAGTCACATACTACGTGTGGGTATGTTCACATTGTCATGAAAAATATAAATGTAATACGACGATTGCTGACAAATTTTATTAACATATCTCAAGAACTAAAAATGGTGTGTTGAAAGAATTGTAAACTTAGAAATGTTGTATAATATCCAAGTTTAGTAGTCCATTCGATGTTAGTACGAGCTTACGGTGTACGAACGAATGTCTTACGAGTTTGGCAGAATTGAAATTGTAGGTAATTAGGTCGGAGCTCGTGACATTATATTATTATGTCTGTATACTTAGGGATACCTATACGGAGTTATGAAACAAAAACACTTGATTCATATCATCAGAATTAAATTTCAGTTTCAGTTTATTCAATTCAATTTTCGTATTGAATGTTAAATATGTTGTTTTATCTTTTTTACACATTTACACATCTACAACCATTTCCTAAACAACTCCACTTTTTGTACTTGAACTGTGTACAAGATCCAAGTGCTTCCGTCTCTCACTCAGCAGCGTGGTTGCAGAAAGTCGATCCTGAAATGACGAAATGCTCTATGTTATTTAAATGAAGACATTATGGTGGCATCATATATTTTAAGCGTTTAATGTTGCTGAGCAAAGATTTAAAGTAAATATCAACTTATGGAAATAATTATTGAACATGATGTGGACGAGAGGTATTGGCTCTTGAAAGGTTCTACTGCACTTTAAGTTATATCAGAAATTTATTGTGATCTTGTCCATCTATCTACTGTCAAATTAGATGAAACTTGATACAAACATCTCAAATTAAGTTGTAAGTAGGCAATTAGACACACAGACGCTGCATAGGACATACCAGTGGGGGTACAAATCACTACTTCGTTTAAGACATTTAATTTTACCATTATTCTATACGTTCATACAAACCAATGTATCTAGTACATGTAGAATAAACATTCGTATATAGTGCCCAAGAAATATAAGTACACACTTTTTGACAGATGCATAATTATAATTAGTTAAAATAATCAATATCTGTTTGCCATAGTAATTCCTGAAACTACATTAACAAAACAAGTAAACAATGTTACCACCGAGAATATTTTGCCTCGGCGAAGCACTCCCGATGGAAATAAATGATCTTGGGAGGCATCGGGAACCGGGGTTTCACAAGTTTTAAACAAAGCTTCCCTCAGATCACGATCCCTCTTTTCTCGACGCCTTTTGATGCCAATTTATGGCATCAGGATACAGCTTTATCAAAGCATTTACGGAAATCGTAACCTTACGATCAAATTTAAATTCTTTATAATACTTTTCCAACTATAAAGTGTGGTAAATGGATTTGTAATACTAATAGAGATTCAGTAAACAAATACCAACAAACAATAGCGACAAATTTGTAGTTGTTAAAGAATTCTACAGAATTTAAATTTGAAAGTACGTTTACGATTTCCGTAGATACGTTGATAAAACAGAGCACAGGAGTTCCTCAATGAAGAGGCCAAAATACATGGAATATTGGATTTACCAAACACTCACCATATACTAGAGTTGCACAGAAACATGTATTGTTACGACAATATGGTTCATCACCAAGTGTACACCGACCCGAGCATTGGACATCTTCTTTACACTTCCCATAACACATGATGTTTCCTGAAAATGCAGATACGAAACATCAATATTAAAATGCATTTGATAAAAGAAACAACACGAAAATAGACATCCTACACTTCCGATAATTTTGACTCATTGAACACTGTTTATGATTGCTAAAAGAACTAAAAAATTTAGTGGGAAGAAAAATCATGTCGTTTTTTGGTATTATATTATGACTTAATCGGGTGATTACATCTGTAATTTAGAGTCAAGCTATTGTCATGATTGGGTCGAGTGTGCCTACATCTGTGTTGTAGAGTCAAGCTATTGTCATGATTGGGTCGAGTGTGCCTTTATCAGTGATGTAGAGTCAAGCTAGTTTTGTGACGTGTTGCCATCTCATATGGATTGTGTTGTGGTGTTTCTGATTTCTGTGTTTTGTTGAAAGGAATAGCATAACTACAATCGGACACAACAGACGATCTCAACCCTTGCCTTCCTGGAACTTGTTGATTCAAAAGCTCTGACAGATACGATATGACATGATACACATGAATTATAATACCCTCGTATCCATTAATAATTTACATAATATGGCAATTTCATTAGAGATTTTATACTAGAACCATCACTGTCGTGATCAGGGCCATGTGGAGTAATATAATGTGCCATAGTTTTTTAGTTAAAAAGGGCCAAAAGTCAGTCAAAATTTATTAAAGGTAGAGTTGTTGCTCTTCCTATACAGGTGTGTATTGTCATTGTCAATAAGTATTGCAAGTTTCATTTGAATATCTTGAAAAGTTTTTGAACTATGGCCAATGTTAAAGTTTTGAAGTCAAAAAAGGGGCACAAGCCAAAATTTATTAAAGCTAGAGTTGTTGCCCTTTGCTACACATGTGCGTATTGTCACTGTCAATATGTATAGCAAGTTTCATTTGAATATCTGTAACGGTTTTGAAGTAATGTAGAAAAAAAGATGAAAAATGAGGAAAATTGTAATTTTACGAAGGGCCATAATTCTTACAATATTGTAGCTGGAGTAACATAACTTGGCATACAATAGTGTATTGTTGCTGTGACCTTACGTTTAAAGTTTGAAGTCGATACCTTTAACGGTTTGCAAGTTATTAAGAAAAAACATGAAAAATGTGGACGGACAGACGGACGGACGGACGGACGGACAGACAGACAGACGGACGGACGGACGGACGGACGGACGGACGGACGGACGGACGGACGGACGGACGGACAGGGTGATTACTATAGGGCACCTGCAAAAAATTTGCAGGGCCTTAATAACGGATATTTAATATTTTACCATTAAAATAGAAACACAGTGTTATATCGGTGTATATATTGAGCAATAAGAATTATATTAAATAACAACATACCTATCATGCAGACAAGAACAAATATCGCGATCTTCATAATTACTGCCCTTGTTGTAGGTAAAATATAAAATGAAATAGTCTACAGTTCTTACCTACATTTATAAGCAATCACTTGCGTTATAAACATATTAATCACTATTCAATACGTAATTTTACCAATTTAATTTAATTCAGGTAGTTTGGTTGGTTTCAAAAGCCAGGATTTGTTTTGCAAACAAATATGATAGTTTATAGCCGGTTTTACAAAGCAAATAGGTAGCTTTCCTAACCGGTTCAAGACGAAACCGATTTTTTTGCAAAGATACGCTCTTTGAATATAAAGACATCTACAAGTAGTGAACATAAATTCTTAAATTGTGATAAAAGTGCTAAAATTATTATCAGTATCCAAATAATTTTGTTCATTTAAACTCACAAAGTATTTATTTAAAACGTCAGCCAATTCTTGACAGGCTTTGTTATTCATACAAAATTAATCGTTCTAGGAAGTGATATTGATCAAGGCATTTTGTTACTTTAAATCCTAAGAAAAAATAGGTGGAAAGCATGAACTTTGTTTCGGTCTCTTATTCCGTTGTGTATTGACTGATGGAGTGAACGTCGGAGCGGGTTTTAATGGTTTGGAAGTTGTTTTCAGGCACTGTTTGGATTGTCCTTATTGTTTGCGGTGGTGATCCACGAGTTTTCGTTTATTTCTGTTGTGCCTTAATCGTGATCTGCTCAAAGTTTTAATGTTGTTTTGTGTAACTTAAATAACTTTTAAAATGCAAACTCCAATTGACATTTCAAACTAGTTTGATAGAACGTAAAGGCAAGTTACATAAACAGGTTTACGATTCAAACCGTTTGTAACACTAAAAACGATTTTATCTATGCTATATTTGACGATGATCTGTCTTGGTTGGAACAATTTAAATGAAACAATTATGATGGTTGAAAAGTCAGTAAATCATGTTTTGAATGGAACACGTGCATGATATAGCACATTATGTATTTGTGTTTCAGTATTTGTAGCGGATGCCTGGCTAGCACTATGCACATGAGGCTGTGTTATCGATAGGACTCGTTAACAAACATGAAGTTAACTCATGAAGCAACAAAAGTAAGCTCCAAAAAAAGTCCATACAACCACAAAGGCCACATTTAACTAGGACCAAAGAGATGTTTGTAAGAGTAACTACAGTATACGTGGGACATTATAAAAGCTATGACAATTTGGCGACATCTTCAGATTGGGTAGCTTGGCTACAATAAAACGTGCATATTTTCTTGAAAATCAACCTTTCAGCGAGGTATATATAATTTTTCATACTATGACCAATCTAAGAATTTTCATTGTATGTATTATAGGGATTCTGTTCGTATCCATTTCGATAAATGTACTGACAAGATATGCACCTAGTGCAATAATATAAGTATCAATTTATAACAATCAGTGAGAAAAAATAGTACTTAACTTCATAGTAATTTGTTGACTTTGTTATTAGAGAACATGTACTGTTGAGCTTCGTGCTATTGTCTCCTAGCAACCGTGTATTAGGTAGTCGAGTATGAATGAAACCTTTTACACAACACTTTACTGTTCTGTATTGAACTTTGGCACATATTCAAATCTATTAGATAATATGTACTCCTGCATTGCTTTTATAGTTCAATCATTGCGTCGTGGTGTTTGGTTGTAATGGTTACACATATTATGCAACAGCAATGCACAATTGTGCCAACTTGGGTTCTTAACAAACTTTGTGAACATTAATGACCCTTACATGAAAGACACTTAAACAATATTTATGACTGCACTGTATTTACGCGAAAGGCAATTATTGCATTCAGTTTTAAGATTTGCACAAGAAACAATGTGAACGTTTTGTAACTCCAGACACCGCATTATATTAATACTACTTGAACGTCTGGTTTTAAAACATACGAAGAAAAGTCGAAACACCATAAAAAATCATTTTTTTCAAAATGTTATAGCAATCAAGATTAACATAGAACAAGCATAGTTGAAATCAGATAAGATTTAACCATGTGACAGCAACGATTATTTACTTACCTAAATAAAAACTATATGATATTCACAAAGGGTCGTTATAAAAAGACAAAAGATTTTATATATCAGCCAAATACTTGTGCAACTGTACACTTAGACGATTATAATACAGTGGTGAGTCATCCCATAGATCAGTAGCGGATCCCTTCGGAATAAAACGATCATTTTAGGTTAAAATAACACGTGATAATGTGCTTCGTTTGAATTAATACCATATTAATGGCTTGTTTTCTTGTCTCGGTAAGACATTTTAAATTGGTAATATAGAAAATTGAAAAATATGTTTTTGATAACATTTTACTATTGCTTTTGTTTGGTGTATAGCGGATCACGTTGATTGACAAACTGTGATTGTTCTCCACGCCAGTGAAATATTGATGCCATATTGTAGTGTCATATTTCCATTATTGAAGCAAATATTTAGGTAAAAAAATAGAGTAAGTCTAATACCTTGAATGATCCGTCACACAAAATGTACCACGTGATCCGCTATAGCCTCATCAACTGTACGAAACAACATTAATGTATGTTCCAGGACAATACAATACACTGCCTTGGGAAGAATAATAAAACCTTTTAATTAAGATCGATTTCAAGTTGGCCTGTTTCCAATGTTCGTTGGAAGTGCATGTGCGCGGTGTATGTGCGCATAGGAATAAACTTGATGTGACTTGGAATGTAGTCAGATTAATGGTGACTACTGCGAAAGGATCACGTGATGCGTTCAATGGAAACTATCGAGAATGCATTCTTATGTGTCTAGATAATGTACTATTTGAGCTCTCCTCCAAAACTCCGGTCTGTTTAGTTCGATCAACATTATTCTTGAATATAAATATGATCTGGTGGGTATTGACATGTGGGAGGGTACCATATTTAGGGTAGTTTAGGGCTACAGACTCGGCAATTTTATCTTTTACTGGATAAAACAACACGAGATAACCGTACTATAGGCAGTATCTTATATTACTGATAAACTAAGCAAATGTTTCAACTAGGTTGATATTTTAATTTCTTTGAATAAATCATTTTCAAAGGCATTGTTTTGAATGAAGAATCAAGTTATTATGTTGGCTACAGTGCACACAGTTAAAGTGAAAACCATAAAAACAGGGAGTACTTGACTTTTAAATTATGAAGTTTAGTTTTGCCTGTTTTTAATTGTATAATAATCAACATGTCTCTTAAAAGAACATACATACAAATGATTCAAACGCGTTTGACTTCAATGGACTTTCCGATTACATTATACACTGTTTTTTTTTTTCATAATCGACAGAATTATGATGAACAAAGCTCTAGTTGGACCAATTGCTCAGTATTTTTACTTTGAAAAGCAATAATTATTAATAATTATTTTCCTGCAATACTTCTGTATATTCACAATTAAGCAACTTTATTATTGTAAAAATCACCTTGACAAAGTTTGTCAGGAAAAATATAACACAAACTGTCTCCTGTTGTTAGTGTATAGTTTCATGTAATTTCATGAATAAAATGTAAAATGGTTAAACTTTATGTTTATTTACTTTATTCGATGATAGACCGAAGTTTCCTTGAATTATTATCCAGGAAGTATTTGGTCTGTAAACAACCAGTGGGTAAGCAGGCAGATACCAAAAATTAAAACAATGTTATATTGAATGAAAAAACCTAAAGGACCATAATAATTATGACACACACAATAACGCTAATTTTTTATCTCAAAAACTCGAATCACAGTTGTGGGACCTTTCCAAGGTTTGCAGCAACAAAAACACCTGCTCAAAGCTAGCAGAATTTATTGACAACTACATATAATCACATTTACATTATTTAAAATAATTAACGCCCTCACATTTTCACTTTCAGCTTGTGTATCTCGTGCAAGAGCTAGGGTTGCATTCTCGCACTCAGCAGTGGTACAGTATTGATTGCGTCCTGGAATTATTAATGTTCGACTTCTACCCTTTACGTATACATTTACAAAAGCTGGACGTGCTGCATGTCCACTTGTTTTTTAACCATTTACATAGACCCGGGTCTTTGGACTCACAGTCTGCCGTGTTATGACAATGAGTTGGTTCTGAAATAGCAAAATAATATTTGATTAAGATATGATTTTTCGTTATAGTGAAACCCCATGAAGCCGGTGTATCCACGGTACCGGTGTATGTAATTTTCTCATGAAATTGTAGATTTTTTTCTCGTGACATTGCCTGCAGGATTGTTTACAATAACTGACGAGTAAATTAAATAAATAAATACGAAATGGACCAATTTCTGAATGAAATCACAACAAAAACTTACACCATGCTTTCACTACGAGTAAATCCTTATTTAATCCGCAATGTTTGACATGCATGTATTCAATGCTCGCTTGTTTATTTATCAAACATAATTTTGACAGCTATGACGTCATCCATTGATAAAAAGGGTCGTGTGCAACTTTTGGCGGGAAAAAATCAACTTGTCAACAAACTGGACCAAATTTACTTGGAAAAAGTTATTGTTGCACCGGACAGATGAGGTTATTTCCCTTTCCTGAAATTTTACATGGTGTTTGTTTACATGTATTTTTTCCGATTCCAAAGATCATTTGATGTGATTTTGCAGTTTTATTAAAGATTAAAGGTCATTTTAGCAGTTTCCAACAAAATATGTGTCGAGGAGTTAGTGATTTATATTTATTTTGTCAATTTCGTTTGATACACCGGCTACATGAGGTTCAAGGCTACATCAACAGAAAAAATCATGTTCGGACTGACCCATCCAGTATGAAGGTGTTATCAAAGATAAGACTACTTGGAATTACCGTACACAAACCGCCACACATAAGTTGTAAACGTTATCATTTTCATGCAATAGAGAAAATGCTTGTTTTAACTGTCGGTATATTCATATTATCGCACTGTAGATATGCTATTGTTATATATTACAGCGAAACATTTGCTATTTTCATGTCCAAACACTTCTGTTTATTTAATCATATTTTGACCCTTAAAAGAAATACATGTAAAAGTCGTTTATAACATAACCTGCGGTGTGGGAGTGCATTAAAGCCGTGCCGGAAATATCGTTTTGCACTCACAGCCCGTTACATAAATATGCAAATTAGCTAGAAGCGATGTTAGCCAATCCATGACTTGGTCGACACACGAAGTTCTTGTGTCACGCTCTAAGTACCGCTAAATTTTGTTTGAAATCCCATGAACTGCAAAGATATTTGACGTCTACTAAGGTTATATGATAAATAGAATCTTACATTCGTGCCCATTCCTTACCATTTTTATTAAACTCGTTCACAAAAACAATATGACACTCGACAGAGCCTCCTGTCATTTTGCTTTGTCAACTTGATTAATAGAAATGGTAAGGAATGAGCACTCGTGCAAGATCCTCTATTTATTAAACGTTTTCATTGCTGCAGGACCTTCATTAAAGTCAGGCCATATCGCCAATCAAATGTGCCATGTAATAATCGAAGCTTACTGGTTTCCAGCGGTGCACACATACATGTATGACTCCCATTGTTACAGAAGCCCTGGTATCCTCTCCTGCATTTATTGACGCATTCAGAGTTTGACTTACAGTTCAGATAACACATGGCGTGTCCTGAAAATGTAGAACAACAGTATTGATCAATGATTTTAATGTTGGTCAACGACGTTTCATTACAAGGCACTTTTTCATAAGTTATACTAGTAACATTTTATTTTTGATTTATTGTACAAACTAATACAAGAATCACCTACCCCCTTAACACAAAATTAATTAGCTTACTTATTTACGAGGGATGATCCAAAGTAGCGTGGACTTTTGCTACAACTTACGTATGTGTCAATTAATCATTTACAAACGTCTATCAAGATTAATCGGAATACTAGTACGTGCAGCATATTCATGAACACAATAACGGGAAAAAAATTATTCAGTGAAAAACTACATGCAATTGAAAATAGTCATTAACTGCTACCCGGCGCACACCAGCGTTGGTTTCTTTCGTATATCGATGCTCATCACTGTAGCAGTTGTGAATCTGCTAATGTCTAAATGAAATGCCATACAGTGATGTTGATTATTACTGTAATATTCAAAATATCGTATCTCGCTTCAAACAAACTGAATGTTCTATGATAGTAGATTTATATGGTTAACGAAAGGCATATGAATAAAGCATGGAGTGTAACGTAAATGCATTTATTAAAATTATTGTAACGAACAAGTTTGAATAATGGAGTACTGAAAATAATCCCAATTACAGTGTATTGTTGCGTATATGGTGTATCAAGTATTAAAATATAAAAAGAGCATACCAATCAACGCAAGAACGAATATCGCAATCTTCATAATTACAGTTGGTGTCGTGTCTATCCAGCAAAGTATGAAATGAATGACTCTTCAATCCCGAAAACTACCCTTATATACGGTAGTAAATTAGCTATTCCTCAATTAGGTACCCTCTGCACAAATCAAACCTATCATATTTCATATTCTGGGTACGTGTGCCTTTCAAACATTTGATATTCTAAATGCTTATATTAATGCATCTTTGCACGTGTAATAAATATATCACTGCCTCTCATTCACAAATACTGTATCCCACAGACAATCGAAAGCCACACAGCGACATCGCGAACCATTATTATATTTTTACATTTTCTTTGGTAACTTATAGTTCAAGCGCAAATGATAAACCTGTTTGTTAATAAAATTAGCCATTTATATGTAAATATGTTGAAACTCTACCAATCATTCGCCTAATATGGGCTTGCTTTTATTAAACATAATTACTTAAAATAAGGAATTATCGTACGTTTGCTTTTTAAAGTTAGATATATTACTTTGTTTTATCAAAATAATGTTCAAGGACATGTATTGAGTAAACACGTATTACTAGTTTTATTGTAAATGAGGGACGAATATAATTAAATATACACATCATTAGATGATATGGTAACTTCGAACTGAATATCTAAAACATTTAGTTCGATGCCTGTTTTTATTTATTTTCAAAAGCCATTTCCAAATGTTTCATGGGTAGTGCCCATTCTTGGCTTGAGCGTCGAACATATCTCGTGAAAATTGGTCAAAGTATAAGATACTTATGTTCTTTTAAAACTTTTTGTTTACATATTTTTACTTGTAGTCTAAGCCAAAAAGCCGCGTGATACGGGTAGTTTCTGGATTGCATACCCATTCTTCACTTACATTTTACTTGATATGATCTCAACACAAACTACAATGATGAAGAGCGCGATATTTGTTCTTTTGTGAATGATTGGTATGTTGTTTACTTTTAAAAAAAATTAATACGCTATTTAATTAATTTTTACAAACTCCTTTAATTTACTCTTCGCTAATTTATTTTTATTTTATTTTTTAACATAATTATTACAAGTAATTGTCACTTTCTTTTTATTCATCCTTAGTATTCTATCTTTTATACATAACTTTTATTCCTTCAATTCTGAAGAGCATACTAGTAATACATAATCATATACATTTATGCACAACAATATAATATAAATTACAAAGCAAAAACGAATGCATTTGAAATATACAATTATGTGAAACAACAACGAATAATCGATAGTGAACTATTGATACAGTTTTCAGTCAAGAGATCGACTTCAGTTTCAAGAGATGCGAGTCACATAAGGACTGCATGGGTATGTGTGTGGGTAACTATGAAGGATACTGCTCCGGCAAAAAGTGTATGTGTACACCTTTCGTAGAAAGTAAGTATTCTGTGCAGTAACATTATTGGTTAGTAACGTTATTTTAAACAACATTAATTAATGTATGTGAAGTTCGTTAATTAATGGGTGTATGTAAGGGGTAACGTCATCCATCTTTTGGATGTTACAGCACCTATCTGCAATTATGTTAAATATTTTCGTTTCTGATCTCTTTTTTTGCCCATCTAATCTAGCTCGAATTGGGTTCGTTTTGGACATGTTGGTCGGTATCGGTCAATAGGCCAAGTGGTTTCCATTCTATATACTTTTTATTTGTTTGTAAAAGACACACAATGTAAATCGTATATTTTGTTTGATTTATCGTTTCGTGCCAACAGCAGGAGTACAGATCGTCGTGCTGTTTTAACAATGTACTTTTGACGAGTGATATCAGTAAAAAGTAGTTCATAATGCAATGCACGAACGTATTTTTGATAGTCCATTACTTTTGGCCATTAATCGAGATATTGTCGCGCCACCTTTCCAAATATACAGAGGCATACACACCATGCATTTCTTGTTGTTGTAACTACACGATTTTTACTGACTGCTTACGACGATCGTTGAAGTGTTTAAGCAAATTATTGTTATGCAGTATACATGTGTTGTGATCAGTTAACCAACAACTACAAACTGAAATGACATGGACAAACATAAAGGTTTCTGTTAATGTAATTAAAAATACAATTGATTAAAAAAATTCTTCATTTCAGAAGTGGTGTATTGCCGCAACGATGTTGAGTGCGAGATCGCTAAACCAGGAAATTGCGACAGTTTCATCAATAGAAAGTGGAAATGTGGTGTGACTTTTGTGAATGCAAACAAGTGAAGAAAGACTATGTTGAAGATTAAATGATAGACGCTGGAATATCGTTGTATTGTTTAGGAACAAATGTTGCAAGTTTTAATACACAAAACATACTTGGAAACAGATAACCAGACATCAACTTGAATTCCTTTTTCCAGATCAATTCTTTAGGGGTCCAAATGTTTTCTATTCATTGTAACTACCAAACAAATAAAAACTTATTGTAATGTGCTTTAATGCAATTGCTTTCTGAACCATTGGAGCATGTACTTGAGTTATTTAGTATATCGACGGTGCCGAACCAAAACCCCGTAACTCAATTTTGGCGCGAAAACTTGTTTTGCAGCATCCGCATCTGCTAGACGTCCCGCGCATTTCTGTCGTGTCGCCATTTAAATAGCCAATCGCGTTACTTAGATGGCGACAAGACAGAAATGCGCGGAACGTTGCTGCAAAAAAAGTTTTCGCGCAAAAATTGAGTTACGGGGTTTTGGTTCGGCACCGTCGATATTGTCGAATAAGTTTTCTATAATTAGAATCTATATAGAAAATTAAGTCTTTATTTTTATTATTATTATTAATTACAACTTCGTGAACACAGTAAATACGCAGTACATGTAGTTATGTTTACCAGTGCCTTCGTAAATCTACATACCACATCGTGTGAGAAAATACCCAATGCATGTTTGTGGTGCATTATGTTGTTGCATGGCGACGTGTCTTTGCATAGGTGAATACGCCAGGGTATTTTTTTATTCATGTAAATGTTTTATGGGCACCTGCTCGATCCCATGTGTTAAGATACATTCACATAAAATTTTAATTGCATGTAGAATCCCGATTCGTTGACTTCGAGACAGAAAATAATAAAATGAACTTTGAAATCTGATTGGATGGATTCAAGCAGGTAGGAGAGTACCTAATTGCAAGAATATTCTACTGAGAGTATTTAAGGCAGTGTAACACGAGGATGCAGATATAATAGTTTGTAGTTGAAGTAAGCAACACGACAGGTTACAAGTATGAGGATCGCGATATTTGTGCTTGTGTGTATGATAGGTATGTTGTTTTCATAATACTTACAAAATTTTCCAATGAAAGAAAACTGGTTATTGTATAGAGGATTTATCACGTGTTGTCAATTGATATAAATTTATATTAAACGAGTTTTGGAAATTTTATTCAGCGAGCCTTTGGCGAGCTTAATTATATTTCCTGAACGAGTTTGATATAAATATATCAATTGACAACGATTGATAGATTATTTATATCATATGACACTAAAAACGCAAAATACGCATTGATTTTTAGGAAAAATCCAATATTTTATACTACACGTGGTACGTATAACTTTATACGTACTGGCTATACTATCCTGTATACAAGGAAAGTCATGTGATATAATTAGAATATCAATAGCTGTTCTTGTGTTTATTGGTATAATGTTTTCTTATTATCTAATTCATTCTTAATGCGCTTCAAATTTCACGGTAAATGAGATTAGTTCATCCCTTCTTATCTGTTATTGAATGACAGCAAATAATTTTAATAAATACGTGCACGTTATCGTTCACGTTGTTTTTATTAATAAGACGGTTTTTAGATCTACTATAATATAAAGTTTCATTTTTTTTAACAAGAGCTATGCATGAATTTGGTTATGTCGGAAAATCTGGTTTTGTTGTACAACTGCTGTAAATAGCAAATGTGATATTGTTGTAAAATGAAATTCGACTTAAAATAATGATGTATGCATAGTACATTGTATTACAAGCATTTTATGAACAGTGAGAATAATGAAGAAAATAATGGAAGAAAAGCAACATAATATACAATGCACGAATGAAAGACAAAGATAGATAATGCATATGAATAACATTACAGTGTATAGAATCACGTGATCAAATGAATGCGGTTTTACGCCAAAAACTTTTGCGATTTAGTATGCTAACGTTGAGTTTTTTCTTGATTATAACGATCGTGCATTTAATATGGTTATATTATATAGCCTAAAGTACATTCCGTATATGTAAGAATACCCGGCAAGTACCGAGTTCGCTCTATCTTTAGCTGTTTTTAATTGATGCTCGACCGCATTCATTCCAATCGATTTGATCACGTGATTCTACACACTGCATAATATGAGAATAACACACATTTCAATTTACATGATATGTCATTGCTTTTTGTTAGCTAAATTTTAACCGTTATGCGTAAATCGTGGACGTATTTAATGGATAGCTTAAGAAAGCGTGATTGCGAGTCTCGCGATAATGAGTAGAGTGCGGGCAGCTGGGCACCAAATAAACACTGGGTGAAGAGTTCATTATCAGCTGTATCTAAAAAGGATCCTACCTCTAACCCACAAGCATGTGTTATGCAATGTATAAGTAAGATTTTTTTACGTCGAGTATACATGCATTGAGACAAGAGATGTAAATCTATGTCTTCCGTTTCGATCTTACAATATTTACAGGTATCATAGTTTTGAAAGCGTCTAAATGTAAGTATTCTAACAGCTGTGAAAGCATATATGATTTCAGAGTGCGTTTCATCTGACGACCATATTAAAGAAGGTGAGATCGATTCATGTATGTAAATCTATGTCTTCCGTTTCGATCTTACAATATTTACAGGTATCATAGTTGTGAAAGCGTCTAAATGTAAGTATTCTAACAGCTGTGAAAGCATATATGATTTCAGAGTGCGTTTCATCTGACGACCATATTAAAGAAGGTGAGATCGATTCATGTATGAGACTAAATCTTCGAAGTTCTTCGTCATCATATACGCGATTTTGCCAATTACCCATTTGAAATTCATATACAGATTTATTTACAATTGTCTTCCATGGATGTTGGCTTGGATAAGACGCGTCTGATAAGTATTGCTGAATATAGTTAAGCAATTTGTATTTGACAAGTAATTTAAATATATCGGGAAACCGCGCTGGTTTTTTAATCCCTTTACTACGAAGACCTGGAGTCTATAGAAAAATATTTTCCGACATAAATTTTCAGATGGCATTGTACTTAACTTCTGTATAAAGCTTAAGATTTCTCCGGTCAATTTCAGTTTCAATGCTGAACCAACCAATGCTGAGAGCCATATCTTTTCTTTTATAAATTGGTAAATGTTGGATATTTTAGCAGCAAGGCGTAAGTTTTTCGAAAACAGCAACCAAAATGTATCGGTAAACCGGGTGTTTCTCGTATGTCCGACTTTATTTTTCATTCTTTTTTGCAGAGATATATTCGAAATTTCAAAACTGTCTGGGACTGTTTGAACAATATGGGTTGGTACATTTATATCCAAAATAAGTTATATTTTGGAATACAAACAAACAATTAACCATTTATGATGAAACATTAAATACTCTATGTAATAACATACTCTGGAACCGAGGCGAACGGCAAACGGGACGATTGCACTTGAATTGTACCGCAGCATATCCTTAACATTTCATATTAATATTGGTTCGGCTTATTTTAACCATGGACCGTGATCGCAAAATATTCACCAGAGGAAGTGTACTTAAGTAAATCTAATGAAACGTCGTTGACATAGATCAGCATTAAAATCATTGACGCGGTTGGTCTACATTTTCAGGACAGAGCATGTGTTATCTCAACTGCAAGTCAGACTATGAATGTGTCACTTGTTGGGCAGGCTCCCAGGGCTTCTGTCACAGTGGGAGTAAAACATGTATGTGTGCACCTCTAGAATTCAGTAAGTCCATTTTTTAAAATTAGTAACACTATATATATTGTTGATTATATTATTTACTGTGAATTTACAACAAAATCCTCCTCGAAAACCCAGGCGACACTCCGCTCCTTGGGCCTTATTCACCAACGTTGTAAGTCTAAAAATCAGACTTAGACTTAAAAATGTCATTATTCATAATTACTGGCATTTCTTTGAAATTCAATTTAACCGTGTGAAATTTTTTCTGAGTCTTTGTTGTTACACACTGAACATGTATACCAATTTATATCACAATCGGTACATTTATAACAACATGAGAGCGAATAGAACATTTGACAATATAAAGTTTAAGTCTGAGTTTAGACTTACAACGTTGGTGAATAAGGCCCCAGTACTCACTACGTCAACGTTGATGTAGCGATTATTTAGTGAGCGGCGCTACGTCAACGTTGATGTAGCGATTATTTAGTGAGCGGCGCTACGTAAACGTTGATGTAGCGATTATTTCGTGAGCGGAGTCACAGCTGGGTTTTCGAGGTCGCAACAAAATATAACGTTTACGAGACTTCTGTCAGATGGTTTGGCATACTAGTATTAGCTATATATTCAAGCACTTTTATAGCAATTATTGGTCTATTTTCTAACCCGAAATTCAAATAGGCTTACTTTTCACTATTATCATATTTTTGAAGATACTTTGCTTTAGACTACTTACACATCTTTTTATAGGAATTAACTTTATAACCAATTCTTTTAAAGTCCAATATTATGTGCCAAAAAAATGTTCAAATATCGTTAAAGATACGGTTAATTTTGAGATTAGTGGTTGAGTGAAAATGGTCTTATATTTGGTTTCACCTACTGCAAACTCATTAATATTCGAGGGGGGGGGGGTAATTTCGTGGATGACCTCAAAAACGAATATAAATCCCCTCAAATATGCATGATTATAAGAGAACCTGTTTTCTGGATAATGAATCCTTGAAATTATGTCCCCACAAACTTTTGTCCCATTGAAATTGATTTTATAGTATCTTATTACATTGTATATGAGCCAATCCGATGATTTATTCCGATGATATAACGGAAATTCATATAATCTGAACCAAACATATTTTTTTTGTTTTTTCAGGGCCAACTCACTGTCGTAACACAGCAGAATGTGAATCCAAAGCCCCAGGTCACTGTACATGGTTAAAAAACAAGTGGACATGCACCACGTCCGGTTTTTGTAAATGTATACGCAAATGGTAAAGCAGTCGATAACAATTATTATGTATAGATTCACACAATGTCATACCACTGCTGATTGCGTGTACGAAGACCCTGGATCCTATCCTGCACGAGATTCAAAAACTGAAAATGTGATTGCGTTAATTATTTTAAATAATGTAAATGTTATTATAAGTAGTTGTAGAATGTTTAACGATACGTCAATAAATTCTGCTAGCTTAGATCATGTGTGTTTTGTTGCTGCAAACCTTAGTTATACATGTAGTATCCCTTAATAACCTGGGGAGGTATCAAAGCAGAAAAAATAGTTTTTTTCGTTAAATTTTAAGTCGGTCAGGAATACAAGACAGAAGCACCGCCTACGAGTGTTGGACGCTCGATTTTTTTTCATTTGGGGGAGTTATCAAGGGCAGATAACTAAATCAATATACGTCACAGGGTAACTAGCCGTATTAGTATGGGTTCCTCTTGTGATGGTGAATAACTACGCAAAGTTTCAAGTGGATACCTTTGATAGTCGTTTCATTCCACCGGAAGTATCTGTTTGCTGAAAGCGTTCATTGTACCCAACCAAATAATCAGAATAAAACTCAATGTGTATTTTGATAACGTTTGTTTATATAATTATAACATTGTGTTTGTCATTTAAAATGCCTATTTTACTTTACTGTTATACTAGTCCTTAGTTAATTGTTTTACTACTAATCAGAATCAAGCCTGTGTTACTTTATATACTGAGTACATCTAGAAACGCAACATTGGGGTTTCTGTCAACACTTTTCAAACTTTGTATGATTGGCTACCAAGCTGTTTTTACTTGATATGAACAATGTAACTATAACATTGTTTTCATACAGTGCTATCGATGCAATTGAACAATACGTGTGTGTATAGTGAGGCTAAAAAGTAACGGAACACAAATTGGTAAAATTCTCTTTTTTCAGAATCGTTGTTCTAAGTGAAAAGATAAAATATTGATTAATTATTGATTGATTACATATGTATGATGTCCAACAAATTGATTAGAACTGTATGTCAAAATCTGTAAATTGCTATTTTATTGTTTTTACTTCGTGTGTAATAGATAACACAACTATTTAATTGAAATGTGCAGTGCCACCACAAACAGTTTTAACTTATTAATGTAAGGTGGTAAACTGAATGCATGTTTGTCCGTCCTTCTTGCGGACACGTCTCCTCGTACAGTTTTGCCGGATTTCCTCCAAATGTTCACAGATGATCACAACATGTATAATATTAATGAAGACAGGAATTTGTGCTACAATAAATTACTAGTATTTCAGGACCGGTATTTATAAAGCATCTTAAGTGCAAACTTTAATATTTTGACTTAAGTTAAAATATTGACCTGCCCATATTTCACAAGAAACAAAAAATGCTCATGATTTCTATATGATTACTGTAGCTATAAACAATGTAAATAATTGTTAATATAAGTTTTCCTGTTAAGCTGATCATGAGCTTTTAAGAAAATTTTAAGTTTTCACTTAAGATGCTTTATAAATACCGGCCCAGGGCAATGACCCTTTGTTCTAAAATTTACAGTATAAAATACAGTGGACAATTCATGTGAATACAAATTCTTCTTAATCTACAGTTTTGGCTGGAATTACTTCAAACTTTCACAAATAAATAACCTGAATACGTAGTTATACATATAGGTAGGGATTTACCCTATTTTTGTCATAATTATTATGGTCCTTTAGCATTTTTTATTCAATTCATTTGTTGTGAAACTTCTTGTAACTGCCAGTTCTCCCGCAGTTGGACTATAGACCAACTATTGCCAAGATAATAATTCAAGGAAGCTTCGGTCTGTCTTTGAATAAAGTAAAAAACATAAAGTTATATCATTTTACATTTTATTCATAAAAAAGTACAAATAATACATGAAACTATACACTAACAACAGGAGACAGTTTGTGTAATATTTTTGCGGACCAAAGTATATACTAACAAGGTAATCATCATCACAGGTAACTGTATCATCGACGAAGACAAAAACGAAAAAAAAAAATTTTGATAAAAATTGTATTTTTGTCAAAAGATAAATATTAATTTTACCAAAAAAAAAAGTTTTCGTTCTTTTTTATGTTATCGTTGATACAGTAACCCGTGGTTATTATAGGGCACCACAAAAATTTGTAGGGTCCTAATAATAAAATTGCTAAATTAAATGTGAATATATGCCACTGTAAATATAGTAGTATTGCAGGAAAATAATTATTATTGCTATTCAAAGTAAATATACTGAGTAATTGTTCCAACAAGATCCACTTTGATAAGAAACAATAAACTTTATTTAACGTTGATTATAGTTAACATAATAAACATAAGCTACAAGCTTGTATTCGACATAGCAAAGAAATACACATAGATATATTAATTGGAAAGACAATTACAGTTGAAAGCGTTTGCATCATTTCTGTGTTTGTTCTTTTTACAAGCAGGCAAAAGTAAATTTTTCGTTTTGAAAACCAAGTATACCCTGATTATGTGGTTTTTGAACTTCAGAAATTGGTTAACTATACTGAACATGATAAACTTGATTCTTCATACAAACAAACAGTTGAAAATACCTAAAAAGAAATTCACAAAATCAACTAGTTGGACCATTTGCTCAATATATACCCGAATATATTCAATCATACAAAAAGTAGAACTATTGCTGACTAATCTAAATCTCATATCATTCAATATTGCAATGTTTTAAATATTGTTACAAACTTGGACAGGTATAACTAAGCATCTTAGGGAATAAATGACATTTTAATAATTTGTGCTGAACTTTTTTTGGCAAATTAAGGACCAACTCTTTGTTTTCTTAGTGACTCTTGTTAAATGTTGATTTTCTTGTTAGGCTGAAACACTTATTATACTAAGATGCTTTGTGAATACCAGCCCTGAAGTCATGTATATAAATCTAATTAATATCAAATTATCTTAGATAATAGTATATATGAGCCGTTCTCCAGAAAAAACCGGGCTTAATGACATGTTAGTGTAATTATGAAATAAGATTTAGAAAAATGTCTAAAATGAGAAAAAACTTGTGTCCTTTGATTTCATATTTAAGTAACTGGATAGTATAGTACTATCCATTAGCTTCAAGTTTTCCATGTTGCTATGGTGATGGGTTTCTAAAAAGTACTCATAACCAAGAAAACAATGGTTAAGTGGCTAAAAACATGTGCTATTTTTTCCTGTATGCATACACTCACAATTTGGAAACGTTTTATTACAATATGGATATGATTCTGAAAAGTGCCACAATTTTACATGTTTACGTGAAACATTTATCAGTTACTGGATCTTTGAAATACCAATTGACATTACGTCAAAAACGTAGAGAATGATGTTCGCGACGCCACTCAAAACGAGGTTGGTTTAAAAAGTCTATAACTTGGTTAAGTGTATGAAAAAATATGTTCAAATTTTCAGAAACGGTTCTCCTCTTTCTAAGCATTTATTATCAACATTTTTACAATTTTGTCACTAAGCCCGTTTTTCCTGGAGAATGGCTCATACTTATACATACATAATTATAACATGAAACATGTTTTTAACCCTGAAATGAAATAACCCCGGAAATTTCCAAATAGATTCATTTTGACCCTCCTTTAAGTCATTTTGCCTTATAAGCAAGTGGTAATGGCAGTTTGGATATAAAATCCAGTACAACATTTTCAAAATGACTATAGAGATTCAGTGTCCCTAGTAGAACCCCTGTTGGCCCTTAACGATAAAATATCTACATAATTATATAACATAATTAGATTTGTAATATCACCTAAGAAACGCACAAAACTAACACCAAAGAAGACATATCTCCCCTACTTCCATGGGGGGACGATCAAAAAATGAATTAAATATTTGTTTTCGTTCTTTCAACCTTACTTGTTTGGGGACATGTGACCAGAGAGAAAGTGTTTTTAGGACTTTTGACAAAGATTCAACAAAGTGTTAGTCAAATATCAAACAGAAATAACACCAGAACAATGAAGTTTAATAAAGCTACATAGCTGAAGGTACATGTACCAGTATATGCATTCATCTTGATCGAAAAAAAAAACATCAAGATTTTCCCTAGTTCCTCCTTGCACCTAGTTTCCCCAAACTGGCCATAAAGAGCAAAAGCTGATAGGACCCCTGATCAAAACTGCTGACACCACAAAGGACAATAGCTGGTCAGATATTCCCTGATAAAGATTGCCGATCAAGCACATAAATGTCACATCAGCAACATCAGCTAATACTGACCTAATTTATCTTTTAACACACACACTCTACTATTCAGATTATATACAAGTTATCAATAAATAAATGCACAAATAAGGATGTATCTTTCGGATATCTGGGTACAAAAACATAAGTCTCCAACAAATGGCCATAAGTCTGGGAAAATTCCTGGAAAATTCCTGACAATATACACAACTAGGCCGGGTACCAATTATTCAAATCAAGTTTCATTGCAATAGAAGGGAGAACAAGTGCTGACAAATTGTGTAACTTGCAACCATCAAGATAGACGTCAACACAAAATTAATATGTCTCCCCCAACTATACATCTAGGAGACATTAATATGTCACAATAGCTGCAATTAGTACAACAAAAGTGCAAACTGGTTGTAAATACACTTATTTGTTAACCAGTTATAATGAAATTACAAACTCGTTGTACACCTACTGTAAACCAGTTTGATTATGATTTAGCACATCAGTGAATATTTACAATGAGATATCACAGTTTTGCCTGAATATGTCTACCCAGTTAAAAGTAATACATTTCTACAATATCAACAGACATGTAGCTGTCTGTACACAAGTAAGAGGCTGAAACCACATGATTCTGATCATACCAATAAATTCAGTCGGAGATTACACAAACTACAGTATGTCTATGTAACAACATGTGTATACTATACTTAACAACAAACACGTAAACTACCTTAGGTGGTTGGAGGTATAGCCCAACACAATGGAAAGACCACCTAAGAAAACATATGTAGGGGAATCCCCCGGGATGTTCTCAACACAGTTCAAAATCTTCAGAAACCAAACCCTTAAAATGAATGCCATTTTGTAGTAGCTTTATGTCCTCTATTGACGGGGTGACATATAAATATAGAGCTGTTTTGATGGTAACAAATCTAATATAAGATGTATGTTGGATCAGTTTGCTAACAGTTTCAATGCTCTAACAGCAGGTATCACCTGGTCCATTCTTCTCACATCTGAAAATACATGAACAAATCAATTTGCACCATCAATTTTTGAGGTGGTGGTCAACTAACAGACAATTTAATGCACAGTAATAAGCCCTGCTAAGCTTTATCAAAGTACTTTATAATTAAAAGCAATTTTAAACTTTGTTGACTGACTGGGATATTCTTTTTTTATCTTACTTATGCAAACATTTCAATACTTTATTGTTATTGTACAACTGGTAAATGGGTACCTTGGGTGCCAACTAAACTTAAATTCAAATGCTGGAGTATCCCCATTACAAACATTGGCAAACATATGCAACTGCATACCTGTTATATATATTTTATCCAATTTTTTCATTCAAAGATTCAGGGAACTCTTGAAAAAACAATCTTAGCAGGAAAATTAACCTAAATATACAAAGGTTTCAGCCCGAAGGAAAACTCCTTTTTCAACTGTAATAATCAAGAACCACTTACCTAATATTTCAAACATCTTATTCATGATTTCATAAAATGCTGGGAAGAATTCTTGATGTTCATGCAATCTTCGTATGACACTGAAATAAGTAAAAGCATATATACATTATATACATATCGCTTGAAGAGTTTATGGCACAAAAAATGTTTCCCTAATAAAGGGTCATAACTCAGGCAATGATCATCCGACCTAAAATTTGTGAATCCTGAAAATAATCACGTGCAACCTGGCTTGGTAAATCCAACCAACCATATCACTACATGGTATTTGACACAAAAAACGTTTGCCTCATGAAGCACAATAACTCCGGCTATAATCATCTGAACGACATTTCAAGAAAGTTTGTGCAACCTGACTTGGTAAAATATATTTATGTTAGGTTTCATTGAAATATAACCAGCAATCATTTAGGAAAACAATTGCAATCAAACTTTATGACATATATCAAGAAAAATATATATGAATTCCCAACTTAATAGAAATAACAATAACTTTCCAATGAATGAGTAATCATATACTAGCTCATCAGCCAAGAAGGCAGAGATATAACTGAATGGCCACAAATCAAGATTGGCTTGATTATTTTCTTGTAGTTATGTATACTCCGTGTTTGGTTTTATCATAACTTGATTTTCTCTGAGTTTGGTTTTCTACAAGCCTGCCCAGAACTTGCATTTTCGGAGATAACTTGTATTTTCCGAGTCTACTGAAATGGTATACTGACCCATCTAAATCTTCTGTTTGTAACAAATTCTTGAGTTGTTGTATTGTCGTTGTGTTATGTTGTTGTACAAGACGTCCTACACTGTCAACAATAGCTGATGATTTAGCATCTTTACCTGTAATATAATAATTAAAAAATATAAACATATCAAAAAGGTGGCTAAAAGCGCTCACCTGTGTACATTATACACAAGAAAGTATTACTAATTATTAAAAGTAGGTATATAATATCTTATTGGGTGAACCTGCACAATTTAAAGGCAGATGCTGTTCCCAAACTTTAGAAAAGTCACCAAAAAAGTTTACAAAGATACAATTTGATAAACTTACCAAACTCATGAATATACTTTTTATAGAGCAAAAATTAAACTAACTTTTTCTGATTTATATAGTTTACAGTATCAATAAAACATACTTAATCCTAGTAAGTTTTTCAGTGTGTTGAGTACATTATGTACTTCTCCTAGTTTAGTGAAGATTTGGTTCATTCTTGGATAGACTCCGGATACGTTGGGTACATCAAACAATGTCTGGAAGTGAGAGACAATGTTCTCCAGTACTGATCTGTTAGGGTGCTCATGTCCAGCCTGAATAGTGAAAGTAGAAAACATATGTGAGACACTTTGCCAGATTTTCTACGTATGGCAATTATCTCCATTACTGAACTGTTAGGGTGCTTTCGCCAAGCTGAATTGTATATGTAGAAAAAAATATGTTAAACACTTAGTGTTTTACTTCTAGCCAGGATTTCTAGGCATGGCTAGTATGTCTAAAAGGAGCACTTCAGCAAACAGGCAGACTACTATAACTAGGATAGTACAGTCTTTTACTATCTGATATTTGTGCCACATCATTGATAGTCCAGAAGGCATATAGTGATCTAACTGTCTGTTAACCCAAATTGACCATTTCATCTTACATCAAAATAGCTTACTTCAAAGCTTTCTACAGTCAGTAGACAAAATGGTTTCCATTCAATAACTCAGGAACGCTTTGCTCTTAGATCTTCAAACATTACATGGACGTAGACTAGCAACAGTAGATAACCCCTTATAGATTTTGAGGTCAGAAGGTCAAGGCATTATGACCTTTACCATTAATGACTATTGAGCTGCCATCAGGGGCATACATGTTTTACAAACATCTCTTGTTATAGCGTTTTTATAGTCCAGTTAGAATATATTGACAGTGACTTCATCGTTTATGTGTACCCAAAACAGGAAGAGTTAAGTTAAGTATTGAACTGTTGGTATATTTTTCAACCATTTATACTACCATTTTTTACATCGTAATAGTGGATTGTTTCTCTGCGTCACTGTATACATACCCTAACTGGACTGTACAGTTACAGTACTTTATTGAAGTTTACAATGTGACAATATCTCACCTGTTTATAGACATTCCTGTAATAATACAATATTAAACAATGCGACATACTAGGTTCATCCACTGTACAGTAGTTTACAATGTGAATATTCCAGGAGTATAAAGACCCCTGATCTTCCTTCTAGATCTGACCATGATAGTTGTGGTAATGTTACATTGGGAAATATCCTACCTGTTCTTCAATACCATCATCATACACTATTCTATCCACAGCCGATGTAACCTGAGCCATACTTGGTTCACCTACTAGACGTATCTTCAACCACGGTGCACACCTATCACCCAGTCTATTTATAGACATCTGAAGTTCCTGTAATAATATCATATGTTTAACAGTGTGATGCAATACATGCAATACAAACAAACCAGAAGAAATTGTTGTTTTTTTTGCAATTAACTTCCAATGGTTCCATGGGAAAGTCAAGGAAAACAGCCAGGGAATTTTGTCTTAGAATCTTTGTGGGAACCCTGAACTCTTAATGTATCTCTGATTTAATTCCATAGGGAATAGTTATATAACGCTAGTATGGTTCATACTCATATTTAATTAACGTTTCGGCATAAGCCCTTTATCGAAAAACACATTTAAAAAACTTATTTATGTATTCATAAAACTTATATAAGTTTTTTAAATGTGTTTTTCGATAAAGGCTTATGCCGAAACGTTAATTAAATATGAGTATGAACCATACTACTCTTTTTAATGACTTTTATGTCTGTTTTCTATTGAAGAAAATAAAAGAAAGCTTACACAACTTTTCTAGTTCAGCAATTTTAAAAGTCAAATAATACTTAAAGTTACTAAAAAGTTGCCTTCAAAAGTGGCCGACAATTTAAAACAAGGGAGGTAATTACATACTTGTAGCCCTTCTTCATCCTCCTTCCAGTTCTCAATGACCGTGACAAGATGATTAAGTGTATCACGAGATAGGTGTGAACGTTTTGGACTGCCTAACTTTTCCTTACGTTTATTATCTGATAAACTATTCACAACATTCTGTACAGTCCTACAAAACTGTAAATATATAAAACAGACATGATAAACTGGAAATAGATAAACAAACATACATTACATTTGGTTTTTGCAAAGACATAAATTACATAATTTATTAATCGTAACTCTAACAATAATACTTCAATCTAAATGTCAGACAATAAGCACATCTACACTAATTAACTAGAAATATTTATGTGAAGTTTGATTGGAATTTCACCAAAGTTTAAGGAGAACAAGTACAAACAAACACAGGCTTTTTATTAATTCAGAATTTTGTCTAAAAGTCAATAATGATGCGAGTTTAAAAAACATGAGCAATTTATCATAATTATACCTGTTCATATTTGCCCACTTCCTCTAACTCCAGGGACATTCTCTGTATTCTTGGTACGAAGGTCTCTAAATCTTTCACCTTTAACTCGGAGCTTACATCCTGAAACACATGGGTATAAAAAAATGTAAATATTTGAAGAAATTAAGATAGAATTATAAGCTGATTTATTTTAAATTGACACACGATTTCTTCACATTTCTAATTGATAATTTCTAACCTTTTTAGTTTCCCTAAAATGACTCATCATTAAGGTTAATTTGAAATGAAACATTACCTACCTTAAGATAGCAATGAAATAGAGCATGACCTACCTTAAGATAGCAATGAAACAGAGCATAACCTACCTTAAGATAGCAATGAAACAGAGCATAACCTACCTTAAGATAGCAATGAAACAGAGCATGATCTACCTTAAGATAGCAATAAAACAGAGCATAACCTACCTTAAGATAGCAATGAAACAGAGCATGACCTACCTTAAGATAGCAATTAAACAGAGCATAACCTACCTTAAGATAGCAATGAAACAGAGCATGACCTACCTTAAGATAGCAATGAAACAGAGCATAACCTACCTTAAGATAGCAATAAAACAAAGCATGATCTACCTTAATTAAGGTATAAATAAGACAGAGCATGACCTACCTTAAGATATTGATGACAGAGATCTAAGGGTAGATAATCCAGATCTTCCATGCGTGTACTAAACTTCCTCTTCATTCTGTATGGATCTGTCTTCAACTTCTCACCTGGAATGCTAAAATGTTACAAAAATAAAACAACCTTAAAACAACAAGTAAATGGACTCAGGGACTGTATTTAAAGTGTTATTTTGTTAATGTAGCAATACACCTACCGAGAAAGTAGGGTATAAAACATTTAAAAGCCAAAATAACTAGTGTAAATTCTACCTTTTTATTGCTATGAATGGTTATGTTCACAAAAATTATGCATTAGAAAAATGCAAGTAGTAGTCTTTTATGCCACTTGCCATACTGTAAACACCAGCTATCGAGTCGACCCAGCTTAAAAGCTGCTTATAAAACTCATATGAGGCTCTTCGTGGAAAATCATTTTTTTCTGTAATTTCTGGTCCTTTATACGTCTAACTGAATGTCATAAATCATAAATTTACCTGATATTATGTAAGGCCAACAGCTTTTCTAATTTCTTCATTCTCAATTGAGCAACTCTATAATCTTTGACTTCAGGCCTGAAAATCAAAACATGAAATATAATGAATATACAGTTATTATTTATAAAGCACACCAGATCCCTATCTACTGAAGCATCTAAAGTACAAATCTCAGCTTAAAATGTAACAAATCTCAGCTAACATTGAGATTTTGCACAAATCAGAGTCTGAATTTGAGATTAAAAGGGTAAAAGTACAATGAATTGTATTGTGACAGGACTGACATTATTAATTTTTCCTTTGTTAAATATTTATCTAAAATACTTTGTAACTACATACACATGATACGTACCGAGCACCAACATCAAGTTTGATCAATTCTTTGTCTTCTTCCAATTTCTTTACGTGTTTGTTCAGATCCTTGATTTGTTTCTCATATGCCTGATACAGAAATATACCATACATGTCAATATTGCAAAGACCAATGTCAATGTTTGTTAAACAAGTAATTAGGAATTGCAAGCAATACAGAAGTCCCTATCTGGTTCCCAATGTTTCGGCTGTCATGGCAATCAATTTTTGTCTGAATCATAAACCTAGCTTGAACATTGTTTGTGTTATGGCAGGATCAATATTTCTTGACTGACAAACCTGTAGTCCAGTTGAAAATTGGTAGGGGCCTTACAACACAATCTAGCTATTTGCCATGTGCTCAAACATAGTACAGGACATAATATGTGGTCTAGCAGTGCTATAAAGTGTTCAATAGATATTGAAATTAGCCATAACTTTAACCAATCTTGAGTTATTAAACAGAAACCATTTTAGTCTACCGATTGACAGACCAACCAACATACTGACCAACATGTTCAAAGCAATATACCCCCTCATCAAAGATGGGGGCATAACAATGTAACAAAACCTATTGTTTAATCTGCGAGTAAAGTAAGCACAGGTTCGGTATACTGTAAAATCATTAATTTTGGTAGGGGATTAAATTTTGTAGATTTTGTGGTTCATCCGCCAACAACGAAATCAAATCCTATCGATTAATAATTTTGACCCTTGTATACAGTACCTGAAATACAAAATCCATGAATTAACGCCCCATCAAAATGGTCTTTTTACCAGAAGCCTGTAATTTCGTCCCATCGAAATTAAAAGATTTTACAGTAATTTAACTAGCTGAAATACAATGCCACACACACCCTGATTAATTTCTTGAAGTTTCCTGATGTTTCTGGATCTTGTGATATAGAGTAGAAGGACGAGACGTCTTCCTCTGTCGAATCATCACCATGTTCCATATGACTTCCTGATCTGTAACATATACAGTACAATTGACAATATGATTAATAGAAGCAATATAGATTTTTATCACACAAATAACATGATACTGTAAAATCATTTAATTTTGTTGGGACGAAATTTCGTGGTTTTGGCAAAAAAGACCATTTTGTTAGGACGTAAATTTGTGGATTTTGCATTTCAGAAAAAAATATTATCAGGGTCAAATTCGCAATTCATAGAAAAAACAGCCTAACTAATCTGTCATCAAATTACCGCCTTTGCTTATAATGATGCGATATAGATATACAGGATGTTATTCCAGTTGATAACAGCTAATTGACGTTTTATTGCCCAATTAAATGTTACGTAACTTGTATACATGCATGCATAAGTGTAAAAAAACATGATTGTATTATCGGACTCGTCTAAGAGCTTTATTATTTAATTACAAGCGTCTACTACGTGTCACATGATACGGATTAAAAAGACAAGGTTAAAGTTCGCGCAAATACGAGTACAGTATTATTTCAATGCCGATACGCGATAAATCGCTTGGTTGTGCGTATTTTTTGGCCAGAAAAGAAATAATTATTTGTTTGTGATAGCGGATGTCATCGTTTTCTTAATTAACATACAAATTCAATACGCCAAATAAGATGATAGACTGCATTCGTTTTATGTTTGTTAATTGGAAAGAAAGTTGTCTCTATTGTCCGAAACATGTTTTCACACCTGATTGGTAAGCATAACTTATGGAAGCAATACAACACATGCTCAAATAACAGTTAAGAAATCAAATTACAATAATTTGCCAGATTGCATATTTCGTAATTGTTTTAGAAATGACCAAACAAAAAAAATGGCGGCCGAGCGAAACATTGACTTACCTGTTGAATGGTATAATTGTTCCGTGGGATTTGATTTCGTGGTTCAGGCCAACCACGAAATCCACGAAATTAAATCCCCCATGAAAATTAATGATTTTACAGTATTCCAACAAAAAACTTACCTTGGTTAAAATGAAATTTACAAATTGTCAAAATGGGTCTAATCTAAAATCTAACTTAAACTTTACTATTTTCAAAATCTGAATCTATATTTTAAGTATTTTTAATGTCTAGAACAGCTGAATATGTGATTTACGACTGTTAGGTCTGTTCTGGGGAAAATTAGATTGATCATAAAAAAAGTAAAAAATCCTCTTTTTTACTGCAAGGGTCAAACGGTTGATACAAGGTTCGAATAAAATCGCTCGTTATATGAACAATTTGGATGGCAAATGGTCTGACATACTTGTAGAGTTCTAGATCTTTCTGAAGTTGTTGTAACTGACGTTCATATGTATCTATCACATCTAGAAGTTTATCATCCATTGTATGATGAGCTCGGGCTGTCCTACGTCGGAATTCCTGGAATACCTCCGATACTCGCTTGTTACGTTTTTCTTCCTGAAATTCATTTAACGTCATGTGTTTAAGCACCTTCTTAGCAAAATAAATTTGTTTCCCGAGCTACCCAAAGAACTTGTTCCAATCCTAAATGTTATTTTTTACATTTATTATTTGCTATTTTAATATGTTTGAAGGGTAGCAACTTTTGCTCATAAAAATGTTAAGAAATAGATTCAAAATAACCTACCCTATCTTTTTAGGGCACATGACCACAAAGAAACTTGTTAGCAGAAAAGCAAATTAATGCCGAGGAATAATTAATTAAAAGAAAACCTGTTTTGTCAACTGAGCCTTATTATACTGCATATCTAAACTCTTGATTGGGAATTGCTAAAATGGTGCTAAACAAAGTAAATATCAACATTTATTATGAAAGTTAAGATAGTTTTTAAAACATGAAATATACAGAAGGCATGTCAAGGGTTGACACTAACTATTTTTGGTCACATGTCCGGCAGTAAAAAAGCAGCTACTGGTCTTTCATGAGTTTCACTGGCCCGTGCCAGGGGACCAGTGTTAGTGTTGAGCCCTACATGCTAAAGAACCACGGAGACTATTTGGAAATAGTTATAGTAGCAAATAAATTTTCTGTTCCTTCCCTCAAAGCCACAGTTCATTTGCCAATTAGGCAGAGATAAACCAGACGGCCATGCTCTTACAGACACTACTATCTCAGTCCAATGCGCAAACAGATGTACCTGGGAAGACATGTTGCGTAGTTTATCTTTTAATCTGTCCAATTCTTTCTCCTGTTGTTTACATTTGTATTCCAGATCTTTATTCTTCGCTATAACAGCTGAACGTGTATTGTTGACCCTCTCATTGATATCTAACATATTATCTGTCTGTACAGACGATGGCTCATCCGACTCCAGCTCCTAATACATACAAATAACATCTTTAATATGATAAATACTGCATAAATTTTGGGGCCTACTGGCAAATAAGGACCCATCTGGATAAAACGGTACCATCGGCACAAAACATTGTTCTATTAAATGTATGGAATTTTAAATGACCATAACTTTAAATTTTCATTGTCTTTCAATATTACCTACATTATACCAACCTTGACTCGAGCTCTAGAACTCTCCAGCATGATTTTCAGGTCTTTCATTCTACTGAAATATTTCTCAGTATTTTCTGTCTGTCTGTCAAGTTCCTCTCTGTAAAATAAACGAAAATGAAGCAGTCAGCATTTGTAGTTAACTTACATGATTTTTTTTTTTAAAATTGTGATTTATTTGTTCACTCATTGTAAAACGCACTCTCATTAAAACCTTCTAGAAGACCCTATTGCTATAAATGTATGCATATTTTATTATAAATGCTTTAATAAATTTTTTGGTTGGGCACATAATATAAGCACATAATACTGCAGTGAAAGTACTACTCTAATACTTTTCACTAATGTTGTAACCAGTATAAGTGACGACCGCATCGGTGCTGTACATCGAGCGTGTTAATGAAGCACAAAGTCTACTAGGACAGAAATATAGAGTATCATACTTAGATTCCTTTGATCACACAACTGTCCCTCCAATCAAAGTAAGAGGACGTTACGGTACTACATCTAGCAAGGAAAAATCGGACAATAAAACCAGAGATCTTTCGATATTGAGTCTTTTGGGAAAGAACTAGAGTACCTCACTAGAACTCCTACTCATAGTATCACATAACTGTCTCTCTAAGTCAAAGGTATAAGGTCAATAAGTAATAGATACATTTGCATCTTACTTGAGTTGGTTATTTTTGGTGATAAGATCCTGTACCAGTGTCTGTCGGTGATTGCAATCTTTCATCAATGATAGGAAGTTATCCACAGCAGTTTTATTGTTATTACTATCCAGGCATACCATGGAATCTGTAAACACAATAATTAGATACATGTAGATAATATATTCTTGTACTTTGTACTGTTGATTCAATAAGTAATAAGAACAATTTGAAAGAATAGCGAGGATTACAGAAAATCTAGATACACCCAATTAAACCTAGATAAACATAGTTTACCTGAAGGACGAGTCAATGTTTATGACAGTTATCATTTAACTTTGAACGGATTGTAGTGCCAGAGATCTCACTGAGTCATAATATTGAATAAAAAAATAAGATAAAAGTCTGTTTTAAGTGTCACAAGATTGCATGTCTACATATAAACACTGTTTCAAACACTTTGCTGTTGCTAGATTTCAGATGAAAAGATTTTTTTTATCATATATACATTCTAGGAAAACCCTGCTCAATACTAGAAAGAAGGAGCTACATCCATGCAAGTGCTTGTATTCCCGGACAATACTGAATATCTGATATGCTGGTATATCTGGGGTAATGCTTTTTTGCCCCACCAGACACCTCATTATGTGCCTTTGTGCCAATTCCAGCTAATTTTATCTGCAGGGTTCTTAATTAAGTTTATAACAGCAGGTTACAGGCCAAAGTGACTGCTTAAAAATAATTTGGGCTGGCTGAAATTTGTTAAATTTTAAGAAAATAGTTTCACTAAAGACCTTATCAGGCCTGTTCAAGTGTTGGAGTGTTGGTTAAGCATTTCTGCCTGTTAGGCTGAACTTTTTTGAGAAGCTCAGAATCCTGATCTGATTGGGTGCCTTGGTACTGATTTCAGATTATTTTGTAAGCAATTCAAAACTCATACCTGAAGTATGGTTAACATCAGCTGGATGTTGAACTTTAATTGACTGTAGTCCATGTTCACGTAACTTTCTGTTGACTGATCCCCAATCTTCTGACATTGTGTCCTAGAAAATAAACATGATGTGTTCCAGAAACACTTATAAATGCCTCCCTGGTGCCCTTGGCCTAGTGACCTCAAAACAAGTGGAGGTTGTAGGTCTTGAAGAGTTGCATTGGGTTTCCGCTCTCAGTGCTCTGTCCACTACTGGAACTAGAGTTTTACTGGAGTGGTTTGACGCTTAATTAAGTCTATAAGATAAAGAGTATAGATATAAGCCGAAAACTCGACAGTCAGACATGTGACATCAATATTTTTTTGAACGACAATACCCCAGAGAGGGATATGTTAAGTATTGTCCGAAGAAGAAGAAACAAAGCAACTATACTCAGTAAAAAAGACAGTAATACATTAATTGAAGTCTTGATTAAGAGGTTATGGAATCATCGACTAAAGCCGTTGGCCGTAGGTAAGTATAGATTACCTTATGCATTATGTTTGGTTAGGTGAGACCGAGAGGCCTGAATTCTCCACAAGTATTTTGATAGATAGAGTGGTGATGGCAAGCGTTTGAAAAGCTGGTGCAAAGCAATTACTGAATTAGCAAAGTCTTTCAATTAGCAACATGAAAACGCGGCTGATTTTAAAAGACAGCTTGTCATTGTAAAGATTTAGGAAGGCGATGGATAGAGCTTTGTTCGCAGTTGTTTAGGCAAGGCAGATGCTTTAGATCAGTAGACTACACCAGAAATACATTTTGACAGATGTTTGACACAAGTCGAAACTTGAACCCGCGGTAAATTGATGCATTATCGAAGTAGACAATGCATGTTATCTAAAATGTTAGTCAAAGTGAAAGAGAATATGCAAATATTGAAATAAATACCAATTATAATTGATATATGGGTGGATTGTGCAAATATCACTTACAAAATTAGACTTAAATTTCGCACTGAGCTCCGGCGCCGCCATTTTATTTGTTTGGGCAGGGCTAATATTTCGCTAGTCTGAGACAATATCGTTGTCGTCTATCGTATTTTTAAAGACCTATTTCTTTGCACTTAACCAATTAAATTTTAGCTCTTTTCTCTTTTAGAGACCACTATTTTAATAGAATTAAAATTCAATTATTAACTTAATAATGAACGCAATACACATGCGGCAACTAACAAAATCCATAATTATCCTTCTTTGTCTGTATTGTCCGCAAGAGTCGTCCGCGTCTTATACCAACCCAATATTCGCACAGTCATGTCCCTTTAATAATTTGCGCCATTTGCAAGCAGCAAAACTTATGAAAATGAAAAGAACACCTTATAAATGTGGACAGTGTGGGTTTGCTTGTAAGTTTGTTTACCAACTTTTATCTATTAAATGCATCGTCTAAAATATATCTAACAATAGTAAAAATCCTCCATCCACCCAATCCTGGGGGTGTGGAGGGGTAGGGTGGGCGCGGATGCAAATTCAACTGACTTATCATCTGATGCATATAATTTATAGATCTAAATAAAATGGTTTTAGCTCAGCTGTCAACAAGTGACATTGTAAGCTTTTGTAATCACTCTTTGTGTGTCTGTCAACATTTTGCTTACAACGTGCACCAGCCAGTTGCATCCACGCCCACCCCCTGCCTGTGGGGTTTATAAGAGTGGCTGTCTGCTAGGAGATTTTTTTTAATTTCCGACTCTTATCTCCACAAGATTGTTTGACTACCCCGGGTATGCGCAAGGATTTTTACTTTTGGGTTGTAAATCCCTGCCCAGCCCCCAGCCAACTAAATATTTCCCTGGGTATTGGATTGTACTTCTGTGTCAGGCCTAGGTCATTAATGTCATTGTATTTCTGTGCCAGGCATAGGTCATTAATGTCATTGTACGTAATTATGTGCCAGGCCTAGGTCATTAATGCCATTGTCCTTCTGTGCCAGGCCTAGGTCATTGATGCCATTGTACTTTTGTGCTAGGCCATTAATGTCCTTGTACTTCTGTGCGTAGACCTAGGTCATTAATGCCCTTGTACTTCTGTGACAGGCCTAGGTCATTAATGCCATTGTACTTCTGTGCCAGACCTAGGTCATTAATGCCCTTGTACTTCTGTGCCAGGCCTAGGTCATTAATGCAATTCTATTCTGTGTCAGACCTAGGTCATTGATGCCATTGTACTTCTGTGCCAGGCCTAGGTCATTGATGCAATTGTACTTCTGTGCCAGGCCTAGGTCATTGATGCCATTGTAGTTTTGTGCTAGGCCATTAATGTCCTTGTACTTCTGTGCTAGACCTAGGTCATTAATGCCCTTGAAATTATGTGCCAGTCCTAGGTCATAAATGCCCTTGAAATTCTGTGCCAGTCCTAGGTCATTAATGCCCTTGTACTTCTGTGTCAAGCCTAGGTCATTAATGCCCTTGTACTTCTGTGTCAAGCCTAGGTCATTAATGCCCTTGTACTTCTGTGTCAAGCCTAGGTCATTAATGCCATTGTACTTCTGTGCCAGACCTAGGTCATTAATGCCCTTGTACTTCTGTGCCAGTCCTAGGTCATTAATGCCCTTGAAATTCTGTGCCAGTCCTAGGTCATTAATGCCCTTGTACTTCTGTGCCAGTCCTAGGTCATTAATGCCCTTGTACTTCTGTGTCAAGCCTAGGTCATTTATGCCCTTGAAATTCTGTGCCAGACCTAGGTCATTAATGCCCTTGTACTTCTGTGTCAGGCCTAGGTCATTAATGCCCTTGTACTTCTGTGTCAGGCCTAGGTCATTTATGCCCTTGTACTTCTGTGTCAAGCCTAGGTCATTAATGCCCTTGAAATTCTGTGCCAGTCCTAGGTCATTAATGCCCTTGTACTTCTGTGCCAGACCTACGTCATTAATGCCCTTGTACTTCTGTGCCAGACCTACGTCATTAACGCCCTTGTACTTCTGTGCCAGACCTACGTCATTAATGCCCTTGTACTTCTGTGCCAGGCCTAGGTCATTAATGCCCTTGTACTTCTGTGTCAGGTCTAGGTCATTATTGTCCTTGTACTTCTGTGTCAGGTCTAGGTCATTATTGTCCTTGTACTTCTGTGCCAGACCTAGGTCATTAATGCCCTTGTACTTCTGTGTCAGACCTAGGTCATTAATGCCCTTGTACTTTTGTGTCAGACCTAGGTCATTAATGCCCTTGTACTTATGTGCCAGGCCTATGTCATTCATGCCATTGTTCTTAATTTTGTGCCAGGCCTAGGTCATTGATGCCATTCTACGTTATTATGTGCCAGGCCTAGGTCAATAATGCCATTGTACGTAATTATGTGCCAGGCCTAGGTCATTAATGCCATTGTCCTTCTGTGCCAGGCCTAGGTCATTAATATCATTGTCCTTCTGTGCCAGGCCTAGGTCATTAATATCATTGTTCTTCTGTGCCAGACCTAGGTCTTTAATGTCGTTATACTTCTGTGCCAGACCTAGGTCATTAATGCCCTTGTACTTCTGTGCCAGGCCTAGGTCATTAATGTCTTTGTCCTTCTGTGCCAGGCCTAGGTCATTAATATCATTGTCCTTCTGTGCCAGGCCTAGGTCATTAATGTCATTTTCCTTCTGTGCCAGACATAGGTCTTTAATATCATTGTCCTTCTGTGCCAGGCCTAGGTCATTAATGTCATTGTCCTTCTGTGCCAGGCCTAGGTCATTAATGTCATTGTCCTTCTGTGCCAGACCTAGGTCTTTAATATCATTGTCCTTCTGTGCCAGGCCTAGGTCATTAATGTCATTGTCCTTCTGTACCAGACCTAGGTCTTTAATATCATTGTCCTTCTATGCCAGGCCTAGGTCATTAATGTCTTTGTCCTTCTGTGCCAGGCCTAGGTCATTAATATCATTGTCCTTCTGTGCCAGGCCTAGGTCATGGCCAGGCCTAGGTCATTAATGTCTTTGTCCTTCTGTGCCAGGCCTAGGTCATTAATGTCTTTGTACTTCTGTGCCAGGCCTAGGTCATTAATGTCTTTGTACTTCTGTGCCAGGCCTAGGTCATTAATGTCTTTGTACTTCTATGTCAGGCCTAGATCATTAAAACCCTTGTTATAATGTGACACGGACAGGTATTGGGTCTTGGTGGTCTTTCATTTCTATGACAAATCTAAAACTGTGAATGTCTAACTCTATTAGAGTCTATGACTTGCATAGACTCTTTATGCCTTTGTACCAGGTTCTTTAAACCATTGTACTTCTACGACAGACAGACATTGGATCTCGTAGTTCCATGACAGTTCTAGGACATGAAGCCATGATGAAGGCCCCCATGGTTGATGGTTGAACCAATAAGAATGTGTCTTGTGATTACCCTTACTTATTAAGTACACACCATTGTTTTAAAATACTAGTATCTCCCCTCCAACATTTCTCCTCTTTTTCTGCTTTAATCTCATAAATTGTCTTTTTCTTTGTCATTTCACATAGCTTTTTATATCAATTTTTCAGCACTGAAGATTGTGGAGTTACACGAACATCTTTTAGATCACAGTGATAGTGTGGGGTACTACTATGATATTGATCATAAAACAGCATATCCAAAGTGGAAATATGACGACTCACTTGTCGGACTTAATGTTTATACTCGGTACGATGAAGGGGTATCTATTGAAGAACTGCACACTTTAGACCATCCCGAAATTACTGCTGTAGACAATAGGATTATAAAAACAGAAATGTTTGATGTAGATGATGATCTTTCAAATAATTTTGAAATAACTTTACAAGAAGACATTACAGATATAGGTCAAGAATTTTATGAAGGTTTTCAAGACAAGCTACCTTTTAATGACACTGTCGAATCAAAAGTTGAAGTATTTAATGAAAAATATTCAGAACCTACTGTCGAATCAACAGTTGAAGTAATTGATGAGAAATGTTCAGAACCTATTCAAGATTTACCTTCTTCAAACATTAACACGAAACAAATACAAAGGACAGATATTGTGCCTCAAAAGATGCAACTGAGAGGAAAGAATGGAAAATTTGTTAAACAATCAACATTAAATAAAATAAAAAATCTGAAGAGGTTTCAATTTCAACCAAAAGATGCAAATAAAAAGAAATATCAACTTCCTGTTGCGTATCCGACTACATCTGACAATATTGATGTTACTGATACTAATAAGAATGGTAACGCATCAATAGACGATGATTTAGAAAACCTTAGAACTGATACTGGATTGTTTCAAGTTGAACACATTTCCAAGTACAGTGAGGAGATTAGTTTAATGTGTGAAGTATGTGGCACCGTTGTCGCCAACAAACAGGAATTGTCTAAACATAAGAAATCTTGCTTTAGAAAGAGACATAAATGTAGTATATGTGACGCGACTTATAAACGTCCATGGATGCTCCAACAACATCAACGTGTGCATAGTGGTGAATGTCCATTTGTTTGTGACCAATGCGGAAAAGCCTTTAGAGCAAAACCACAATTATTCAAACATCAGAGATCTGTTCACTCTGACGAGAGGAATTTTAAGTGTGACCAATGTGGAAAAGCGTTTAAGTTTAAGTGGGGATTAACCAAACATTTACGAATTCACAACGATGTTGTCCTCTACTGTTGTCAATTTTGTGATAAGAAATTCTCGACCAGTTGGAATTTGAAAGCACATGTGAGACAACATACAGGAATCAAACCATACTCTTGCTCTAAATGTGGCCAGGCATTCGCTCATAATGTTTCCCGCAAGACTCATGAAGCTAAATGTGTCTTTATACCAGGGGGAAATGATACTCCACATCAACCTAAAATTGGGTTTTGAAGTTCTTTGAACTGATTAAATGCATATGACTGACACTAAAAGTAGTTTGTTTCGCTATGCAGCTGCTACATGTATAAGGACTTGAGATTATTAAGTGTCATTAACAGCTTTAATGATTGTTTAGTATTAAGTATAAATGTTTCAAAGTATGATAGCCAGTGTCATTAAAAGCTTTAATGTTAACTGTTTAGTAAGGTATATTAAGTCCATAGGAGGTTAATTAAGGTTTCAATATTTATTATTTAAGCATAATGAATGTTTATTATTCTCATTGAGCCATTGTTATAGATTTGTTTATTTTGTTGTTATTATTATAGTTCTTGTTCAAGTTGCTGTGTGTGTTGTTAGTATTTTTTACCCTGCACCTGTATCTTCTGATGCAGAATTCATATAGAGTGATTGTCTTGCCTGTCGGTTTGTTCGTCCAGCTGTGGTGTTGAAACACAAACTTCTTAATATTGTCAAAGTCCACCCAAAGCATTGCTTTCAAACTTACCATACTTGTTTACCATGTATGATACACACCTTGTCCGGCATCATGTAGAACTTTTCAATAATTCAACTGAATGAACTGGGGTTCCCTGATGGTAAATGTTGACCAAAGATGTTTGCAATCTCAAAGTATATCGCGGAATTTCTTTCACACTTGGTACTTGTTTACCACCACAAACAGTTGAAATACCTTACATTATCTACGCCACGGAGCACTATCCAACAATTCAAATTGTCTTGAGACTGAAGTATGGTGGTTATTGTGTGAATCGAGGTTGGTACAAGTCAATGTATTGTTCATTTCAACATTTACACAGGGTTACGCTGGTTTTTAGCTCCACTTTTCGAAGAAAATAAGTGGAGCTATAGTCATGACCCACTCGTCGGCTGCGGCGGCGGCGTTGGTTAACCTTTTCGTTCAGGTCCATTTCTCAGTAACCGTAGAAGATATTTGATTCAAACTTAGTATGCATGTTAACTATCATAAGGGGAATCCATTTCACAAGGGCAGGTAACCCCTAAAATTAATTTTGCCAGAGTTATGGCCCTTTTTCGACTTAGAATTTCATGTTTAGGTCCATATCTCAGAAAGCATCAAAGATGTTTGCTTCAAACTTGGCATGCTTGTTTACTAATACAAGGGGAACCCATTTCACAAGGACAGGTAACCCAAAATTTAATTTTGTCATAGTTATGGCCCCTTTTCGACTTAGAATTTCACATTTATGTCCATATCTCAGAAACCCTCAAAGATATTTGCTTCAAATTTGATATGCATGTTTATTATCACAAGGTGAACCCATTCCACATGGGCAGGTAATTCTAAAATTAATTTTGCCAGAGTTATGGCCCTTTTTCGACTTAGAATTTCATGTTTAGGTCCATATCTCAGAAAGCGTCAAAGATATTTGCTTCAAACTTGGTATGCTTGTTAACTAATACAAGGGGAACCCATTTCACAAGGACAGGTAACCCAAAATTTAATTTTGTCATAGTTATGGCCCCTTTTCGACTTAGAATTTCATGTTTATGTCCATATCTCAGAAACCCTCAAAGATATTTGCTTCAAATTTGATATGCATGTTTATTATCACAAGGTGAACCCATTCCACATGGGCAGGTAACCCTAAATTTACTTTTGTCATAGTTATGGCACCTATTCGACTTAGAATTTCATGTTTAGGTCCATATCTCAGAAAGCGTCAAAGATATTTGCTTCAAACTTGGTATGCTTGTTTACTAATACAAGGGGAACCCATTTCACAAGGACAGGTAACCCAAAATTTAATTTTGTCATAGTTATGGCCCCTTTTCGACTTAGAATTTCATGTTTATGTCCATATCACAGAAACCCTCAAAGATATTTGCTTCAAATTTGATATGCATGTTTATTATCACAAGGTGAACCCATTTCACATGGGCAGGTAACCCTAAATTTAATTTTGTCATAGTTATGGCACTTATTCGACTTAGAATTTCACATTTATGTCCATATCTCAAAAACCCTCTAAGATATTTGCTTCAAATTTGATATGCATGTTTATTATCACAAGGTGAACCCATTCCACATGGGCAGGTAACCCTAAATTTACTTTTGTCATAGTTATGGCACCTATTCGACTTAGAATTTCACATTTATGTCCATATCTCAGAAACCCTCAAAGATATTTGCTTCAAATTTGATATGCATGTTTATTATCACAAGGTGAACCCATCCCACATGGGCAGGTAACCCTAAATTTACTTTTGTCATAGTTATGGCACCTATTCGACTTGGAATTTCATGTTTAGGTCCATATCTCAGAAAGCGTCGAAGATATTTGCTTCAAACTTGGTATGCATGCAGCTGTTTATCATCAAAAGGCGAACCTATTTCACAAGGGCAGGTAACCCTAAAATTAATTTTGCCTATGTTATGGCCCAAAATATTGTGTTTCAGGCGTATGCATGTTTTGCATACGCTACACTATCCAACACTTAAAAAGTGGAGCGCGCTGTCCGCGGACAGCTCTTATTAACAGACACGTTCAATATAAGTTTTATATTGAAAAACAAAATAAAACATTCCAGTTATTCTGCCAAACGCTCAGAAGAAAAAAAAATTGGTTTTTAATCCCTCGTGATGATAGATAAAATTCAGTATGATATGTCTGCACTCGATACAAACCAATTAGTATACAAAAATAATCTAAATTCGCCGATATGTGTATGGTATCCCTCGCCAAATGTGAAGATATGATTATAATACACGACGGTCCGTCAGCCAGACTCTTTGTACTACGCCAACGAAACGTTTGCAGTTCCTAGTGGAAGAGTAAACTTGTGCGGGTAAGAATGTGCAGCCCGGGAAAACTGAAAAGGTGAGTCTGGCGCCCTTATACAAAACAGTTAACTAGAAGATATACCAGGGTTCCCACGGTCAGGGAATTTTGAAATTAGTGAGGGAAATTGGGGAAAAGTCAGGGGATTCTTCATTTAATATTTCGATAAGTGTCATTTCCAATGAAGAAAATACAAAAAAAAAATAAAAAAATATTTAAGAATATTTGTTGGTACCCTGTATACATGTACCTAAAACTTGAGAATCTGCCTTAAACCCGAATAATCAAACTCACATATTACATACTAGTAATTGACAATACCTTCTGACACAACTAGAATTTCTCTAGAATAATGGGAATTACTTAGAAAAGTTAATTACTGCAATACGTCCCCGCGAGGGGTAGTTGGACCATGATTATAGAATAAAACGTGACAGTAAATACACACTGGGTGCACCGTCTATTTTTAAAACTGGAAAAACAGTTGCTTGGGACGGTGTTTTTTTAGGTAAATATACATTTCTATCTACCAACCGGTCATCCATAAAGCTCAACTAGCGCACCGTATGCTTTATGGGTTGCTACGTTCAAGTTTTCATCAATTTCTTTGAAAGATAGCCGAATTTTAAACAAAATATCCGGTACCAATGTTTTATTTTCAAATAAAAATAGTACCGGCTATTTTGTTTAATTCGGGAATATTTTCAAAGAAATTGATAACAGGATCTTCCCTATAAACAGTATATTAAAAATAACTGTTGATAACATCCTGCATTCGGCAACCCTAAAGGTATACAGTGCGCTAGTTGAGCTTTATGGGTCACAAAATGTAGAAAATCCAATATTTACCTCGTCCAAACTGAAAATCACCCGCCACAAGTAATGTTTTTCCAAGTTCTAAAAATAGACAGTGTACCCAGTGTTATAATTATATCAACGGTATAAACATGTTTGCCTGTACTTTTAACTTTTTTGTACCAAATTAAGATGTTTAATGACTGATAAATACAGCCCAATTTTATTGGTCAATACACCAATACCGTAACATTATGTTATAAAACTTTAAACGGACGATAACCACTACAAGCGGTTTCTTTGATCGAATTTATGGATTAATTTAAATTGTATTACGACGAATCGAAATAAAATGTGTCGGTATTGACTATCCGTTACTGCGGCGAGTTTCTGTTAGTATCGTCAGTGTTTTATACCTATCCTACACTTTCAGAGTTACGTACCTTTTAAAATTTACGCCATTTGCAATTGAGAGAAAAGTCACAAGAGATACCAAAATGAAAACAAAACGAAAAGCATCTTATAAATGCGGATATTGTGGTTATACGTGTAAGTTTGATTTCGATATATTTCTACAAGTTACAGTGGACATATACTTCAAGTACTAATTCGGTAGATAAGCTAGCTGGCTCGTTAAGGGGACGGTGGGACAACAAACGGGGGAGGGATGTGGTAAACAAGAATTCAGATTATTTATGAAAATGAAAGGACTCACTGAAGCAGACAGACTTGTATTCTGTATTTACACTATCGCCCTAACAGAATACCTACGTCTTGTCAGTTTAAACACTGGCCACCCTAATTAAAAAGTGTGTTTGAGTTAATGTGCGTGCCTTACAGTACTCGTTAGCAAATACACAAATGAGCAAATGTCACGAGCGAAAACGCATACCATGTTTATATCAGGGTACATACTCCCATTTAGTTTTTGACTGAAAATGTATACTTCAAAAGATATTGAAGAACCATTACCATTTTTCTACTTTCGGATTGCAAGTTATTGAAACTTGGAGTTTTGCAGGATACAAGTTCAAAATATATTTCATAATGAGTTTGTTCCTTCTACTATTAATTATGTCCCCGGCAAAAAACTTTGGCTGTTTATGTCATGTTGATTTTCTTTGTGAACGAGCAAGATTTCAATGAAAATATTGTCATGCTTCAACAAATTTGCTATATTTTAAATTTATTGGTGTATAACCTCAAGAGTAAATGCAGTATGATCATAATGCAGTGCCCATTTTAAACTACTGTCTCTACATTTTTCACTCCCTTAAACATCCCATAGCTACGTCATCCCATCTGTTTACTCCTTCCTATAGTTACCAACAATTACTGCTATCCATAAGGAACGCGTTTATAAATAAGCTTAGCTTTCTACTCAATCCTTGATTTTTAAAAAAAAATGTATGTATGTCATGTTATGAAATAAAATACTGTTTAAACCAATGCCTATTTTATTCATGAAAATCAATTTGAAGACAAAAAAGTTTCTGAAAGAAAACTGCACTTATTTCACTCTACATTATACCCCGTTACCTTAACAGTTGACAGCTTTAAAGTTTTTGTGAATTTTGAATTTCACATTTTTTTCAGAAGCCACCACCACGACAAGCCTATTTATTTTTGTACATTTTAGTGTCAATTCTTCCGACTCACACCTAATTGAAACATAAAAAATAATCAACTTGCTATATTAGTGTTGTTGTCGTTTTTATAAGATTTTCCATAAAAAAGATGTTTGTTGCTAATGTTGTTTAGACACGATTTAATTGGCATTTGAAGTTAGGAAAGTGGGCATATTCACACTTCGGGTACAGCATGTTCAACATGCTCCTGGAACTGTGTTGACTCCTCTCCTATATCTGTCCATAATACTCAGATATTTTACTCTGTTTTGGTTTGTGCCCTACTATTTATACATCGTCAGTGTTTCTCTTTTCTGAGGTTCTCATGTTTGATGGCTCCAGTGACTGTTTACATTGATCAATGTAATCATTCTTTATTTGATCTTACATTTTAGCACCGAAGATGATTGACTTACACAAACATCTAATAGATCACAGTGGAATTGTGGGATACTTCTATGATATCAGCAGTGAAACAGGATTTCCAAAGTGGGAACTTGACGACTCACTTGTCAAACTCAACGTGTACACACCGGCAGAAGAAGTTATATCTATATCAAATAGATCTATTAAAAACGAAGATAATGCTGATCGTCCTGAATTTGAAGCTATAGACGGAATTGTGAAGACAGAATTAGTGTACGTGGATAATGATTATACCAATCCAGAAACTGATTACGAAGTCACTCCGCAGGACGGTATATCTGAAATCGGTTTAGAGTTATATGAAGGAAACACAGGATTCAATGTAACAGGCAGCCCAGAGGTTAAGGTTGAGAATACCTGTGAAAAAGAGTATCCTAAACCTTTTCCAAAATCTTCAAAAACGCAAATGCAATTGACAAAGGGTGTGTATCAAAAGAGGAAACCAAAGAATCAAAATAAGGGAAAACAAATAAAACAAGGACAAAGAACTCATAAGAGATGTACAACAGAAATGGCTCGTTCTGATGTAGAATCGCAATCTGCAACAAGCTTTCAATCAGAAAATGCAAATGAAGAGGACGATCAATTTCCTGTAGAATATCTGACTGCCTCCGTCAATAATAATGAAGCTGATACGAATGAGAATGGAAACACACCACAAGTTGTTAATTTAGAAAACCTTAATGATAGTGATTATTATCAAGTAGAACTTGCTAATAAGAACACTTATGTACACAGATGTACGGCTTGCTCCTTTAGCTGTCCAACAAAATACAAACTCATGGTTCATATTTCTAAGTACTGTGAGAAGATTAGTTTTATATGTGAAGTATGTGGCACCGTTGTCGCCAACAAACAGGAATTGTCTAGACATAAGAAATCTTGCTTTAGAATGAGATTTAAGTGTGATATATGTGACGTGACTCGTAAAAGTTCTTGGGCTCTAGAACAACACATGCGCCTACATAGTGGTGAATGTCCGTACGTTTGTGACCAATGTGCCAAAGCATTTAGAACACAGGAAAATTTGACTAAACACATGAAATGTTTGCACTCTTCTGAGAGAAATTACAAGTGTGATCAATGTGAAAAATCATTCAAGATAAGCGCGGCGTTATACAAACATAAACGAATTCATAACAAAGTTTTATTATATAGTTGTGACTTTTGTGAGAAGAAGTTCTCGTCCGGTTGGAATCTAAAAGCACACATTAGACGACATACGGGAACCAAACCATACTCTTGTTCGAAGTGTGGGGAAGCATTCGCTCATAACGTATCTCGCAAGGCCCATCAAGCTAAATGTTGGTTTATACCAGGGAACACCAGCAAAACCTAAATCAGAAACATTTAGGTTTTGATTACAAAGAGCCTAGCTATTGCATATGTGTAGAAATGTATTTTCGTTTATAATCTCTTTTATCCGCTTCAAATTGACAAGGTATGATTTTGCAAAATGAAGAATGGATAACAATGTGTACAAACAAAAATAGCGAACCATTTCAGTACCGTACATGTCACCGTAGAATACTCAGTTTAGTTGTAAAACCAATAATAAGCAATCGGGGTATCTGAAGCAAGCATTGTGCTTAACAATGTACACTTCTTGAAACTACTATATGTGTCGTACCTTTATGAATATAACAATATATACTATTTGTAAGCTTTAAGAGCACCTGTCACAAAAACCACACTATGAACAGTTAATAAGAATAAACTCGACGGTCTTTGCAGACATGTTGTGTTATAGTTGTCTTCGTGCTGTTTTTTTACACACGTTTAATCGTGTACATGTATATAGTAAATTTTAGTTATAGTGTTGTGTAAGCATTTCATACTCAACAAGGTGTTTGAAAACTAATACAATTCAATTAATCGAGTGCAGATCATATAACTTCACCGAGTTGGGAATTTGTGTCAGTTTTTGTTTGATGGGTTTGTAAGGGTTACTACATGAAGTACATGACATTTTAGTATGATTCTATAAATGTATGTTATCAACATTTTCGCAACATTTAAGAATAAAGATTTATGGAAGAAATATGTTTACTCGTTACAGACTTATTATTATAGATATACTTCTTGTGCAAGCTGTCGGGCTTATTGTGGGTTATTTTACCCAACAAGCACAGTCATGGTGGTTGAAACATTGGAATTCCACATTTTCAAAAATAACCTTGAATGGGCTCAAAATAAATTTATATTTAAATAGTGTTTTAGTTTTTGAAATTTCAATCGATCCATTTTAATACAGTCATGTGTGAAATTGAAGTTCAAAAAGTGAAAAATGGTAACTTCACTCGGCTAATAGAACAAAATAAAGGTAATTTAACTGAAATCAGACTATGTTAATGTTCATTTAGTAGAATAACAAATCTATGATAAAATCCAATGTACTTTACTTATTTATGCTGCACATTCTCGGTTACTAAGCAATTTTAGAACACTACTAAAAATCAATGTTTCGTCCATTTGACAAAAATGCCACGTTTTCACGTACAAACAAATATTTTTAACGAATGTTGTTTTCTACAACAGCATTTTTTGCCATTGAACATCGTTCATCTGAAGAAAATGAGAATGCTAATAAAAAACATTTGAACATTGTTTTGATATTTTGTAACGTTAATTAAATACAAAATTTTACATAGGAGTAAATTGAAACCCTGTTATACAACGTCAAGACTTAAAACATACTATTACAATCTTGCATAATTTTCAACGAATGAAGTCGATATCGAATAATGTCGATTACCCGTTTATGTTTCCATATAACCGACAAACAAAATACATTGTACTTATATTATACATGGAATGACCCTTTGACTGGATAATTTCCGAGAAATATATTTTAGTAAGTCGGAGGAACAAGATAATTTTATAGATATATTTTGAAAATATTGTTTTCTTAGTAGCGGGAACAACTTATTTTCACAATATATTTTATTAACTTGTGGCAACAAGTAAGCTATGTTGAATCTAATTCTTGAGAGAACAACATACTAAGTTGTGGGCACAAGATATATAAAATACATTTTTTAAATGAAGTTGCAAACTTACAAAACTATATCTCCGAAACTAAGTCATTCCCCAACTTACTAAAATATATTTGTCCGAAATTATCTAATTCCACAACTTACTAAAATGTATCACTTGATTTTATCTTGATAATTTGATAATTAACTTGATAATATATAACGACCATCGTGTCCTCTCTGTGCCACCGTAGGTTTATGATGAATATAGTATTAATTTACGCTAGTTTAGATAGTATTTAGATAGTATTTAAATCTAAGTTTGATCTAACCACAGGAACCCGATATTTTTATATAAATGACCAAAAAACTCTACCCAACCCCCGTTACTGACAAACAACCTTAGAGAAAATAGAAGGAATGAAATGCGCTGTTAAAATATCAGGTTCCTGTGACCTAACAATTAAACTAAATTCCGATACCCTCCTTCGTCTGTACTGTCTGTGGGTGGCGTCAGCGTTTTATACCTATCCAGTATTCATAGGGTTACGTCCCTTTTATAGTTTACGCCATTTGCAATCAACTTTTTTTCAAAACAAAATCATGAAAAAGGCAACCTACAAATGCGGACAGTGTGGCTATTCTTGTAAGTTTTTGTCTTGTTACTCTTTCTTTATATAACTCGTTACCATCTACTGTTTGCTGGCTTAGAATGAGAAGGTCGTAACTACAAAATCAATATTTTGAGGATACACGAAAAGCTGTTGATCAAGCGTTTGACAATTAGGACCCACGCTTTACTTATGGTGAAACAAGCTTTTTCAACTTCAGTTTGGTCAACATGACAAGTTCCGATTTTCATGAAAATAGGCTCATAAGAAGAACCTTATGATGTGGCACTTTAATTACGACCTCATTCTAAGCCAGCGATTTATATCCAGTAATACTGTATTATACAAAGCAGATATATTTCAGTGCTAAAATCAATAAAAACAAGAAACAAAACAGGTTAATAAAACTCAAGTTTATAACTCTTTTGATTGATAAACTTCAGTTTTATTATACGTATACTCCCTATGGAGTGATTATTGGATTTTACTAAAACAGGTTACAACGCCAAAACTGGTAACGCTAGTAGAACAAGTGAAATTACCATTCATTATCAAATTATTTACCTCAACTACTTTGCAATGTGTTGCAAAAAATAACTGAAATATTTTACATTTAATCTGATTGAAATCGGTCTTAAAACTTTAAAGAACGAGTTATTGCATAATTCATTAATAAAATTCTGAAAAACATGTCTCTGACTGTGACATTCGTGATAAAAATAGCCTTTTAAATATTGGAGAAGGCAATATCGAATGTAAAGTGATTTGGTTTGAAAGAATTGTAAAAAGTAGAATTCCTTCAAAAATCGGAATTGTCGGCTCGACTTACCATGTTGAAAACCATTAAATATGGCGACTTTGACTATCGAGTTTACTTGCCGCCAGTGTCACCTCAATCATGATCATTCATGTGCTTTAAAACATGTATGGAAGCAATGCAAAGCATCTGGCTGATTATATGAAGTTAAAGTGTAATCATTAACAGGACATGGTCGTTGCAAACTAGCTAGGGACATGGTACCGCAATATTTAATACACTGAGCATTCCCTCAAATGCCACGTTGATTGGTAAAATTTAAGAGGGATCATTAAAATAGTCGCTCGGAGATCAACCGGGAACGCCTCTACGTAAGAATTGCATCTTGCGAAGTTCCAAATGTTTTGTTCTGCCTGAATTGCAAATCTTCGGGTTAGGCTGGTTAAGGCTAATGGTCATCTTACTCAATTTTTACTGGCCCAATTTTCTAAAAAAAGCATTTCCCTTCATGAAAATATCCCCTCAGTTTTTTATCCTCTCTTCATTTCAAGTCCTAAGACACTTTTTCCGACAGACATTCCTCCTCATGTGTGTATCTTTCAGACGTTTGTATCTTGAAATGCCACCTCAAATGTCCCTCGTGGCTAATTATATAACTTATCTTTTATTGGTCTTAAATTTCAGCACTGAAGATAGCTGATCTCCATGAACATATGTTAGATTACAATGGAAGTGCGGGATACTTCTACGATATCTGTCGCAAAACTGCATTTCCAAAGTTGAAATATGACTGCTCACTTGTCAAACTCGACGTTCACAGTCAGACAGACGAACCGGTATCTATTGCAGATCAACCTTATCCAGACAATCCTGAAATAAAAGATGAAGATAGTACAATTGTGAAGACAGAATTATTTGACGTCGATATTGATCAACAGAATGATTTTGAAATCACTATGCGAGAAGACATTTCTGATAGTGGTTTAGAAAAAAATCTGTCGTTCAGCGGAACGAGCAGTTCAGAAGTTCCGGCTTTCTCTGAACATGGATATTCTATACCTTTAGTGTTTGGATATAAATGGAAGCCAAAGAAACAAAACAGGACCAAAGAACAGAAACCGAAAAGAACACCAAATATTCAAAATAACTTGACTTTGAATGTTGCAGAAAGCTCGCGTGCTTATACAGATTCGCAGTTTGTTGGAAGTTTTCAATCAGATGATGCAAATGAAGACCAAGTTCATAATGAGCAATGTAATGCAACACCCAATGCCGATGAAGCGAATCACGACGATGGGGACACATTTCTTGGAAATAAATTGGAAAAACTAATAGATAATGCGCTTTATGAAGTACAATTTTCTGAAAAGAACGCTGAAAAGAACAAATGTGTGCGCAGAAGTCTAGTATGTGAAATATGTGGGATTGAGGTGGCTGACAAATGTGAATGGAAGTCACATAAGAAATCCTGCGGGAGAAAGAAACATGCGTGCACAATCTGTGGTAAGCTATTTCTACGCCCATATTTGGTGCAACAGCATTTACGTGTACATACTGGTGATCGTCCCATGGTTTGTGATCAATGTGGGAAAGGGTTTAAGACAGCTAGAATGTTATTATTCCACCAAAGACAAATACATAGTAAGGAGAGGAATTACAAGTGTGACAAGTGTGAAAAATCATTCAAGGTTCTGCCTGCATTAACCCGACATTTGCGAATTCATAATAACCTGTTAAACTATAGTTGTCAATTTTGTGATAAGAAATTCTCGACCAGTTGGAATTTGAAAGCACATGTAAGACAGCATACTGGAATGAAACCATACACATGCTCTAAATGTGGCGAGTCCTTCACTCATAATGTTTCTCGCAAGGGACATGAAGCTACATGTGCGTTTCTGCCAAGGAGTGACGCTAACAAAACACTTATTTGATATTTTCCATAAAATAACGTGGCTTAAAATGTGCTTGTTTGGTTATTATATTTATCCAGTTAAGACAAAGGATAGGTATATATGCAGAAGATAGATGTGCCAAAATTTGTGTTTAAATCCTCTGTTAAGGGGTAAAAACAAGCAATGTTTCAAAATGTAATCTAAACATTTTAGATGTACTCGTATAGTTGTAGATTATACTTTATTAATAAAGTCTGTGTTTATGTTGTTGTGTATTTGGGCGTTACTTTCCATCCGCATTGTTTTTCAGCGTTTAAAGCATACTGCAATTAAGCTGCAAACAGCTTTTGGTAGGCTATCGGAAAGAGATATAAGGCCATCTAGTATGGAAGGGAATATCCGCCAGTACATGCATGCTGTTAAGTGACAATTTCATGCTATCTACTTGCACATGCGTTCTACTACTTGACAATTGCATTCTGGTTTCTTACAAGTGTTGTCCACGTTATTCATACTTCATGCTTCTTGATGCTAAGTGGGCAATCCCTTCATGTATATCGTTTATTCTTGCATGTAATTGCCAACTGCCACATATCTTTTTGTTTTGACTTCTGTAGTCATGAATTATTCATTCTTACTATTGCTTACTGCAGTCTATGTTTGACTACGTGCATTTGACTTTGTTGCAACTGAACTTAACGAACTACAAACAACCTTTTGGATCATTCGTATATTTTGATACTTGATTAATTGTTACTGCTTTAAAGTTGTAATTTCGCGAACATTTAAGCATGATAATACATTTTACAACATTAAGAACATTACAGGGAACCAATAGAAATTTTAGCTTCTAGCGCAAATTACTATACAAGGGAGATCACTCAGGATAGCAAATTTAAACGTTCGGTATTGTCCGTGGTTTAGCAGTGAGTAAGTGAAAACTTGCCCGTCCGTTGTATCGTTTTTCGCGGAAATCATGTCTCTCTTAAAACGAATTATTTACAATGGACGGATAGACTCTTGAAGCTGACACTTCTGACTGTCTAATGTATAGAGGCATTATATCTTATAGTTTAATACAGGGTTTGCAATGTATTTATGATATATTATAAATTGTACAAGCGTCAACTAAACTCTTACCATTCTCAGTTCGTATTAACGTAGTCATGTCAATTATATAATTATACAGTATGCTATTTAAATTGGATGATAGTTGGAGAATTCTTGATTTTAGATGCTTTGGTGGACAATTATCTCAAATATGCATGTTATTGTAACTAGCTAGCCTACATTTCGAATACTGCATCTAACTTTATATTCGTGAAGTCCTAAAATGCTTTGTTAAGGCATGGTCTTTAAACCGTAAATTATAACTTAACCTGTCATGCACCACTGCCACTAGATCTAGTCACTTGCAGTCACGGCCCACCCTCGGATAATATGGTTACTTTTGCTTGAGCCCAGCATAGCATTTGTAAGTCCTACTTATTAGACTGTGACGACGAGATACTTTTTTATCTAGCCGTCCCAAGGATGGCCCTTCCAAATTCGTTCTCGAAAATCGGCCAACCAGAAAGCTGAATTAGTAGGGTTAATCATGTGCGAAACCTCCATCCTGAGGGACCGAACTCATGATGATTAAGATCCTTACCAAATCAGGGATTCTATATAGAAGATCCTGACCAAACGCAACCATACTGCAGGGACACACCAGTTCCCTTTTGCCTATTCCCACTATTTATAGGAACTAAGGGTGGGTAAAAACCGAGGCTCATTGACCTGCTTTTGTCCGCACTTTCCCTGGGGTGGAGGGCCAGAAAACAAATTACTGATGCGTTTATAAAGAAACATGTGAGAAATACATAGTAGGCCTAATACACTAGTGACATATATATACGTATATAGTGAAAATGATCATAATCCCTCATACCGCTTGGTAACAACGAAGGCGTACATCTTGAGAGAGGCGTACTTCACCTAAAGGTGCGTACACACAGTAAGTTTTGATGTAGAGTCCCACAGTGGTCATAGTGATCGAGTCCAGGCTAGAGCTGCCACCTACAGATATCGGTTGTCGTTTAGACAGAGTCCCACAGTGGTCATAGTGATCGAACCCTGACTAGATCTACCACCTACAGATACCGGTTGTCGTTTAGACCGAGTCCCACAGCGGTCATAGTGATCGAACCCTGACTAGGTCTATCACCTGCTTTACTCAGTATTTCTGCTGAAATATGGCCGGCATATCTATGTGCCTCTATCCGGATTTGAACCCGGATCGCCAGATAAGATGGCAAGCGCACTAACCACTGAGCTACTGAGGCAAATGTATAGTACTTAGATCGACTATGATCAAGGAACAAGATATTGTTCCATATGTTATTTTCTCACTATTTGATATATAGATCTAGCTCCCATTAACTTTGTACAATACTGGCCAATATTTAAAAAAATGGTGATTAGTACATACTTATATACAAGGCTATCGTGAACAAACAAAAAATTATGTGTCAGTCCCCTGTGATATAACTCTAGAAATATAATTCTAGAATTATATCTTTCCTGACGTCCCTGACCATTTAAGCGTAAATAGAAGTGCTATTTTCCATGCAGCGCCGTCCGTACGCCTCCTTTTATAATTTAAAAAAGGTATGAGAAAATCCGACACTCACAGGGAAGACAGCACTCAAACCAACTAGCCGAGCACAGAAATCAGAAACACCACGACACAACCACCCTGAGCAGTGCCTACAAGCCGCACCCCTTTCCTACAGATACCGGTTGTCGGATAGAAATGGTTGGGCTAACACTAAAACGTCGTGTAGTTTTTTGTTTAACCACCGTGCAAGGTTGACATTTTTACGGGAACTGCCGAAAAAGTCTGGTTTCCAGCATTGTATGAATTGAATATTACAAATGCATTCGTTTAAGTTCATGCCAGCTGCTGCTTAGTTCTTATTGGTTTCGCCTTGCTGAATTTGCAATCATTAATGTTAACACGCATGGGTCGGTATGATAATAATGGAGGAACGATTAAATCAAATTCACTAAGTAAAACGTAGGAAGCAATAAGAATTTGTTGGCATTCACATTTTAAGATGATACACAAACAAATTAATAGAAAGGATGCATTTGTCATTTACACGCAAGAATTTGTAATTTATATACATAGAGTAAGGAAAGATTCAAGCCACGTGCCACTTACTGAAGGAAAGAAGCACAAAGACACACGGCCGTTGCAGTAAGTTTAAAACGAATGAAAGAAGGCAAGATGCAATTGTCATTTAGCAATATGCATGTAATAAGACAATATAAAATTGTCACTTAACAGCATGCATGTACTGGCGGATATTCCCTTCCATAATCTAAACGTCTAAATCTGATAACAAAGCAGTCTAGGTAGTATTTTTGAACATGCGATTTGTAACCGGTGCTATTTTTCAACATGATCGTCTTTAGCTGGTATTTTAAAAAATCCTTATTTCGATCAACTTCGTTTTTTCCATTCTCTCGAAAAGGTTGTCTAATTCGTAACAAGAAATGTAATTATATTTCAGATGAATATTGAGCAGCCTGATTGTGTATATGTACATATGCATTTGTTGCTTAAATGCAACATAAATTAGCAGAGTTGTGGTCCTGGAGATGTTGAAATGTTAGCTTTTGCAGATGTCGTCTGCACTTGAAATGTATTTTTTGATAAACTCATCGAACTCATGGTCATAATAGTAAGCACGAGGTGTACGCGTTTAATCATACTTTGTATTCTTATTCGACCAGCATTACCACGTACGTTGGTCCTTTAAAGAAATAACACTAACCCTAGCAACAGCACGTTTTACCAACCTAAATTGAGTACCAACCAAGACAGTAACACAAACCAACATTCTATTTTATTGCAACACCTCTATAAGTTAAGCATCAACCCCGTTGTAAACACCATTAAGTTAAGCCAAATCAAAGAACAACACAAAACCTACAACAATCCCACTACACTGTGCACAACGTAGAAACAAGGATGCAATGTCAAAATACTATTTTCAATATTTAGGTTATTTTAAACGTAAAAAGTTAATTTGTTAATTCATATTATGCTCTCTGTGACATATCCAACTATTTGTCCCATTTGTATTGAATGTGTTTTCAAGTCGACCACAGTTACCTTTCCTTGACTGGTGTTATACGGTTTTAATCTGATCGATCTTATCTCGATATTGCTTAATCGCGCTATGCTAACTCAGCGGGTTGTCGGAGTGTATAAATTAATGTATATCCTTTGCTGGAGGGGTTTTGTGCATTCAGTTACACTTTTGGTAGTTTTGACATTTTGTATATGATGCATACCAGGATCTTTTTTATGGGCATAGCTCTGTCATTATGAAATTTTGTTTATAAGGTAGGTATCATCAGGAACATTTAAATGCTTCCATGGTATCATTTAGAATTTGTTGATCATGTGTGAGGAAGCTAACAATTATGCATTTGTTATACTAGTAATCGCAATACATGTCACGATATGTATACTTATTATCATGCATATTCGATGGATGATAAAAAAGAAACGGTTACTAGTAACTGTACAATGCTTGAGTATGTGTGCAATATCACAAAGTACAGTTTAAATGAAATTTAGCAACCACTGCTGATTTTGTACGGTTTGTTCAGTTGCATCTTCAAGCCATAGACCACACAATTATGGAACTGGTTTTTTTTATAGCTTGAAAAAATAAAATAGTTATGACAATTTTAAGTTCGTGAAATAGAGAGAGCGTATTTTTCTTGAATTAAATAGGAGAATATTCGCGCGCTCGCGGACCCGACAAAACTCCAATTTTCCCTCTAATTGTCACAAATATTTTTTTTCAAGATATCGGGATGAAACATTTGTTCAACTTATATTTATGTTGGACAAGTGCTTTCAAAGTTATGAAGAGATGAAATGTTAAACAAATACTAAATCTGTTTTCATTGTTATAAACAAATCATAACACCAATCATATATCACATACAAAGAGGACTTTGGATTCAGTTACAGATGCATGTAGTTTTAGCGACCTTTAAAACAAAACATTTGTGAACTTGAGTGCGCGAATCATTAGCAAGTGATAGATGATAATTTTATTCTACCATTGTTATTTTCTTTGAATTTTCGAAAACAAATGTAGAACTTTTATTTAACGTTCTGGTCAGTGATTCTTACTTTACATTTACCAAACAAAAGCAACATTTCCCTTTTTTATTTTTCTATTATACTATGAAAATAAAGAAAATGTATACTTACAACATCAGATGTCTTCTTGTTTTTCTTATAATTCAGTCAATAGCTCCCCTTTCCTCACCTTTTTGACGTTTAATTTTCATTTTTACAATTCGTATATATTCAATTAGGTGGTACAACGTGTCAATTAACCAGTTTATTTAACAAGTGTCATAGGAATGATATGATTCTTCATTTTTATGTCTCAACTGTACGATTATTATAATTTTAAATTATGCGTGAGCTTATGACATTTCACTTTATTTTAATGCATGTATTAGTTTCCAAATCGGCAATAAAGTCAAAGTTTCAAATCTCTAAAATCACAATAAAGTATGTATACAGGAAATGTAGCGGTTATAACCCTTCAAGCGAATGTACCACTTTTATTACCCCACATGCTGTGACAATCGCAGCGGGGCGCGTCATAAAACAATTAACAATTAAATATGTGTATTACTTTTTTACTAAAAAAAATGATACCTGTTTTAAAAAACCGTAAAAAGGGGGCAGATCTAATTATCGTATTTCTTATATCAAAACACCAATCTGACGGGAAGAAATTAAACAATTAATCAAGTTTGCACAAAATATATTCCCCGAGAAACAAAAGAACTACGGACAAGAAAGTAACCAAGTTTGATATCAAATCCGTTCATTTCCTTCTTTGTTCAATGTGAGTGATAGTCATGTTAAAAACCTTTAAAAAGGGGGCTGATCCCATAAAGATACAACTATGAAATTTAGTGCATTATTTTGTAGACATATTAAACTACAAAATATGTTTGCACATAAGAAATCTATCAAATAGTTTTTATCATATGGACAATTTTATGTGGAGTCCCCATGCCTTCCAATGGTAAAAAAATTGTCACATGTGCGAATACAAATGGGACAAATAGTTGGATATGGTTCAAAACGTAATTTCCGACACAGTCGAACACAAGAAATGTATTTGATACTAGTATTCATTCCGTAGTCGTGTTATGAAAATATTTAACGAAAATATAAAATACAAGAATAGCCCAAGTTGTCTGTGTTATCTGTGAATGTTGTCCGCGTTTTATACCCAGCCGACACCTACAGAGTGTCGTCCCTTTTAAAATTAACGCCATTTGCAATCTACAAAATTCCGACAAAAATATGAAAACTAGAAGACCACCTAGCTACGTAAAATGTGGTCAGTGCGGTTATACTGGTGAGTTTGTTTCCAAAATATGCCTTGTGATATTGTTTACTGTCGTTTATTATGCCATTGAAGGACAGAATGTTGAAATTCAACCGTCCGTCGCGTTGTTGTTGACTTTTTTGTTGTACCAATTTGTTTACCTGTGACATTATGACAGTGACATAAAAATATACACAACTCGCCGGTTCAATGGAAAGAGAATGGTAGGAAAAACCTGTGTAATGCATAGGTGCGACGAACCGTGACGGGTTGATATAAATTGACAAAAATCAAAGTACTGAAAGCAGTGACATGTAGTTAGCAATGAAATCGATGAAAAATGGAATGGGAAATGTATGGTGTGACTGTATAAAGAGAAAATATGTACCAAAAATGTATAAACATTGGAATAAGGTTGCATAGTGAAAATTGAGAATCGGCTAGTGGAGTAATTCGTATGTGGACAGATCATTTAGCTTACGACACCAACTGGATTGATACATTTTAAATTGTTCATATAAAATTAATGAGGAATGTGTTGAGTTATATAAACTTTCCATACTCTTATATATTTTTATGGTATTTTTACTTGCGTTTTTGTATGCATTACATATAGCACCTTGTATTAACCATGTCTAAATCGTGATTATACGGCACTTGTGGACATGTTGTTTACATGAAACAGGCTATATATATATATATATATATATATTGTGAAGATAAAAAATGACTTCTCACGCTCGCTGTATTTTTAGTATTTTATTTAAGATGTGCCCAAACTAGTTTCGCCTAATCGGCTCGTCAGTGAGGCTATATATATGAATATGGTATAACAAAATATATGTATGCTACAAAGACTGAATATAGATTAAGAAAAGTTATCAAGAAATTGCTACCTGAGTGTCCCAGATAGCTCATGCAGCCAAGTCTGTATAAGAATAGTATGTCAGAAAAACGCAATGCTTTAAATGCAACAGGTTGATTCAAACTACATGTATATATTCTCGGTTTCAAATCTGGAGCCATTTCTCCACTGTGCTTATCTATCGGTTGGTCCACCTTTAATTTACCCTCTTTTGTTTCGTGTATAACTGTATGTTGTATTGATCTAACATTTCAGCACTGAAGATGATGGCTTTACACAGACATCTGATAGAGCACATTGGGAGTGTTGGTTACTTCTATGATATTGGTCAACAAGTAGCATTCCCAAAATGGAAATATGACAGACCAACTGTCAAACTCACCGTGTTCACTCAGACAGATGAAGGGATGTCTACTGAAGAACAAAACAATTCAAACTCTCCTGAAATTAAAGACGAAGAAAGTAAGACAGATGGAGGGATATCTATTGAAGAACAAAACGATACAAACCCTCCTGAAATTAAAGACGAAGAAAGTACAATTGTTGTTAAGACAGAATTATTTGAAGGCGCCATTGATCAGCAAAATGATTATCAAAGCTCTTTGCCAGAAGTCAATCCTAATATTGGTTTAGAGTTTTATGAAAAAAATCAGGCTTTTAATGGAACAGTCGACTCAGTTCTGAGCATTGCGGATAATGAATATTTTAAACAATGCCATAATTTGCAATCTTTGAAATTTAACACGAATAACATGCAAATTGAAAAGCCCAAGATTCCATATGAAAAGAGGCCAAGGAAAAAAAATAAACCAAAACAGCTGAAAATAGGACAAAGAAAGCAAACCAAGAAATGCACAATAGAACAGTCGCTGGCTAATACTCAATCACAATCTGCAGTAAACGCTCGGTCAGAAGACGCTAATACAGAAGAAGACAAATTTCCAACAGAATCTTTTCGTAAAACTGACATGCTCAGTGAAGCTGATATAATTGATAGGAAAACAATTCCGATAGATAAATTAGAAACAGTACTAGATGTTGAACCTTCTAAAATTTGTGAAGTATGTGGAACTATTTTCACTGACAAAAAGTTATGGGCAAGTCATAGGTCAAATTGTAGGCCAAAACTACATCAGTGTGATATTTGTGGAAAACGTTTTTTACTTCCAGCTAGGATGCGGTCGCATCGAATCGTACATACTGATGAGCGTAGTTTGTTTTGTGACAAATGTGGAAAAGGATTTAAGACGAAACAATGTTTACGTATTCATCAGAGAAGAGCCCACACTGAAGAAAAAAATTACAAGTGTGCCCAATGTGGAAAATCATTTACGGTTAATTCTCAATTAATCAAACATTCACGAATTCATAATAACTTGTTAGACTATAGTTGTGAATTTTGTGGGAAGAAATTCTCTACCAGTTGGAATTTGAAGGCACACGCGAGGCAGCATACAGGAACCAAACCATACCCTTGTTCTAAATGTGGCGAATCTTTCGCTCACAATGTTTCTCGCAAGACTCATGAAGCTAAATGTTCCATTAAACCAGGAGGTAACGATACGTGAAATGGAGCATTCAAATCTTAACCGCTTTATCCATGATACTAGAAGAACTATATGATCAATGCTCGTGTATTATTATTGTTACAGTTACAAAACAGCTTTGTAAGAAGTAAATGGTCATAAAACAAATTTTGATCCAAATAAAGAGTTCATAGATTTACATCAGAGTCTTGTAGTGTGTCAGCTTTTATAAGTTAGCAGATACAACTTAGTACAACAAAAAAACAACAGAAACGGATAAGTTGGCAAAATATTACTGAAATTTCACTTTCAACATACCTGCCCTTAGGTAGTAACCTAAATACTATTATAGCCTAAACATGAGCCTTATAATGAATATGTTTGCCATACCTGATGAACAAGTGTATGCTGGTCCATTATTCTTCATAATAGGATACAAAGTATGACATTTGGGGTCAGCATGTAAAATTTGTATTAGATACAGTACTAGTTTTCGTTCAAAAGTGTCTTCTTACAAGCGTTATTGTACAGTTTCGGAAGGACAAACAACATAATTGTCCGAGGCGAAGCCGAGGATAATTTGTTGTTCGTCCTTCCGAAACTGTACAATAACACTTGTAAGAAGACACTTTTGAGCGATAACAAGTTCTGTATCTGACTTATACTCCGACAAAAAGCAAAATGATCTCCAGAGAGACAATGGTTATCCAAAAGTTCCTGGCACAATCCATGAACAGAGCATCATTCGCAGCATAGAAAATATAGTTATAATGTAAAAATATGCTTGGCCTATAATGTACCAAAGGAATTAAGTTAACTGTCCAAAAATGTCCATTCATAGGTTTAATTAGCTTGTGATTAAAATTCACTGGTGTCAATGTGTTTATACACCTTATAAGTGCTTATAATACACTTGCATCTAGTTTTCTTCATTCATTGATAAAGGACTTAGTGCACAAAGGTAGAAATTTATGCATCTTATGTTCACAATTGTCATATTTCTATGAAAATATTCGTATTGTTTTCTTTCTAATACACATAACAAGGTTATTTTCATTCTACCTACATTCTACATGTTGAGGCTCACATTCGTATTAATATATAGAATAAAGATCACCTGATAGACAATTATAGTAACTATTTGTATTCTGTATATATTCTGGTTTCTTGTACATGTAATTAATTGCACAATGAATTTTTACAGCAAAATCTTGAATTCGCTTAAATTGTTACAAATACTTTAAAAAATACTGTAAAAGCACTGCTCTTCTTGGGAATAATAAGAAAATAAATTTTGCTTGGTATGAATATTCTGTAACTTTGCTTCAATTGCTATAATTATTTTCTACTTTTCTTGGTTATTACAAGAATATAAATTTTGCTCCCCATTTTGCGGTTTACAAAACAATAAGCAATTTCTCTAAAATTTGTTCTGGCCTAAATTAAATCAAGAATATTGGAATTCATGATTTAGTTATCTACACTATTGATTCAAGTAAAACGCCACAAATTCGATGGTTTTACAGTAGTACAGTCTAATATCGCGCTATCATTGGGGGGGATTTACAATTTTCTAGCTACATGTTTTTGACGTCGGAGTAAAAATAATTTAATTTCAATGTGACAAAATTTGTAGATTTTGTGAAAAAGACCATTTCGTGGAAAGTTCAACATAATTTAAAGGATTTTTGTGGTTGAAATCATCCACAAAATTCAAGAAATTAAATCCCCCTCGAATATTGTTGATTTTACAGTATGTCATTTATTTAACTGTTCATGTAGTTATAAGAGGATTTGTCATGATTGACCAATTATTTTCTGAGTAAATGTTTTGTACAAACAACCTTCTTACAATTCCAAAAGTGTACACTTACGAAAATAATGTATACTTTATGAATGGAGTCACAGGGCGTATCGGAGTATAAGTAAATATATTGCTATGAACACTCAGAACACCATTGTTCACTGTATGCTATTATTCAGAACCACGTGATTGAAAACACCAGTTGAAGCCCTGAGTGTTGAAATAAAACTATTGCTATTATTTCGAACTCTGTTCTTCCTGTAATATTTTGTCATATTGTCAATGTGTTTTGAAATTATTGATAAGTGAGACTAAGTTACGAATGTTAAATCCTAGGTCCCCGTGTTTTGGCACACCATGTTCTCTGCATGAAAAGTTACGTTTAAGTAATAACTAAACGTAATGTAAATGTAATTATTTTCCAAATTTAAACACATTTTATCACGCATAAGTATGACTTATTTTCCGAATTTAAGTTACATTTAATGTTAAATTTAATCAGAATTATTCTTCCAAGTTTACGTGTCATTTAAGTTGTAAGTTAAACTTACTTAAATTCCATATATCAATTAATCTAAACGCAACGTTTTTGCAATAAATACCTGCACTTATATGCAAATTATATCTAATTAAATGTGGTATTTAAGCTCTGTTTATATTTATTTAAATTTGGAATTAAGTTTAAGTAATAACTAAACGCAACTTAAATGTAATTATTCTCCAAATTTAAACACATTTATCACACATAAGTACGATTATTTTTCGAATTTAAGTTATGTTTTACTACTAATTAAATGTAGTATTTAAGCTAGGTCTATATTTAATTAAATTTGGAATATAATTAAACGTAAATGTATTGTTTGTGAACGTTTATTGAACATTTTATTCACCCTTCATGTTTGACGGGGTGTATTACGTGAAACCCCCTGGTTGGCAGCATGGCGGTGTTCGGTGACGTGTCTTGTCTCTAATTGTAACAGTTTGACTCTTTGTCGGACATCGAACACTTCTGTATGTATGTCGTGGTATTTTGGTAAAGGCACATATAGAATAACACGCTGCATTTGAACATATATATTTGGTTAAATCATTTTAAAATGACTTAAATACAGGCATCCATCATCATTTGAAAGAAATGCATCTATTTGACATATTTGAAAAAGAGTATACTATATTTAGTTTTTAATAGTTTATTTCATGTACTAGTATGTATATACAAGTATTAAGAACATGCCACTTTACACATCTTCTTCCAAAGACATTATGTCCGTACAAAGCATGTCCAGCTGCTGTTTCTTTTTGTCATTATCCCAGGATACTGCAGCTTGACAGCGTTTCGGTAGTTTTCCAGCTTCTGTTAAGAATAATAAGAGAAATTTCTTTACACCATGACTATTAAGTATTTACCTCCCAATATACAAATATATGTTTCACTCTTCAAGATTGTGTAATGTATGCAATTTAAATATACTTTTGTAGGTATCAAAATTAACTGAATACCATTGTTACTTCATATTTCTTGTCACAAACAATATTTTGATGTTTAAAATTGATTGCAAAACATACATGACTGCATACCAACACTGGTAATATACAAGAAAATGCAAAATCGTTTATTGTTAATTACTTGCCCTTTTATCGTCTCCCGTAGAGAACCACGGACTTTTTGTGCCTGACATCTTGGCCTGTCGACACCCGTTGGTGTTTGTCTCTCAGTGAGGTAACATATCTCTTGATTCTTGATTCCTTCTGCAATTATAGAATTGATATGTTGCATTCACGTACTGTACATATGCCACTTGCGAGGCTTACTCGTATACTCATGTATTGTGATCAGTACTGTATTTATCCTTAAAGTCGATTAATACTATCGCAGTTTTACATACGCAGATCAGTTCACGTGAACATCCGAACCCTTTTAAACATTAATATTTACAGATTTATATGTGCATCCTTATATAAAAATGTATTCTTAGTTCATCTGCGAACATGTCTTATCAACATTCTAATACACTGACCTATCCTGTATCTAAGAATAGCATACCAGTAGCACACTGACCTGTGTGTAACAAGAGACTATTTGTGGTATTCCACACTATCGCTAGCAGTCGTAATGTACATGTATATCGTGTAGCATAATTATATCAACAACATGTGATAGAAACACGCATGAGGAATAGCCAAGGGACGTTAAATACATTAAATATCTCAAAATAGTAAAACAAAAACTCTACAGTAGTGCATCTACTTTTTGTGTATTTTGAAATGAAAAAAGGGTAAAAAACATATGTGTCTTAATTTGAAGTGTTTAGATATAAACAATCCAAACCCTCATTACTAGTTACATTAAGCAAGTAAATTAAATATGAATAGCTTACAAGACTTACCGATAAGACAATGTCTTTGTTGCTTGTAGACGCCTCGTCGGACTCTTGGATTTGTCCTCGATTTCTTCACATTCTTTTTTATTAATAATGTCCAATATTGTGTCGGAGTTCAAATTTAAATAATCATCATCTAACGTGTTGTTTTCACCGTAAAAACTACTGTAATCACTGTTAAGTTCCGTAATGTTATTCTCCAAATCACAAGATTGGCCAATTTCTGGCATTATTTTATTTAAGCGTTTTGAATTTGATGTGTGGACCGCTTGTGTTAACGCGCGCGCGCCTTTTAGTGCCAGCATGATTCATAGGATCTGTAACGAACGATAATCACCGATAGCATAGAAGAGAATATATTTACATATAATATTCCATCAGTGACTGTCGTTCGTAACATATTTTTATGGATTGAACAATTACATTTTATTAATATAAACAGGGGACTTCAATTTGAACTTGACATGAATTAATGTAATTAATGAATAAAGAGTTAATTATAATAATAATCAATTCAACTTTGTTGTTTTCATGAAAGTTAACACCTTGCATAGTTTAGTTTAACTTTGAATATAACGTGTATAGTAGATATATATATTATATTTATTTCCACCAACACTGAGAGTAAGTTTGTTTTAATTCAGGTTTTTGGTGAAATCAGAAATAAAATGCATGTGTGTTTTTTTCTTGTGTCTGAACACAAGTTTAATATCAATAATATGAAGTCATACATTTGTATGTACGTATGAAAAAAAATCTACTTTAATTCACCGTTTTTGCAAATATTTGGAATAAAATAAGTATTATATCTATTTATATTTAGAATTTAATTCAAAACTTAAACTTAGTGAATATACGGAGTATAATTCTGCTTAAATTTGACGTTTTTGTGAAATTCCAAATAAAATATGCGTTAATCAGAATAAAGGCCTGTCAAAAATATCAATATTTACCCCCTTACAAATACACTTAACTTTTTTAGAAACGCAACGTTTTGGGGCTTGTAATTTCTTGAATAGAATAATATTTTTCATTTCGTAGGATGATAAATAATTAAATGAGACGATCCCCGACCAAACATTCTATCAAATAAGGCTTGAAGTATGTTGCACACGGTGTCACTCCTTAAGGACATTGGACACCCTTGTGTTATTGATGTGCTTTAGACTGATACCTGGGTCATTCAATATAAATATAATGCAAACCATCTTAAGTGAAACTTTACATGCTTATTAGATGGAGCAACTCCTATTTGATAGAATAATTTAAGGACGGTAAACTAGTGCGAAAGCAATTGAAACCATATATTACAATTACGTTCGGAGAGATATAGCCGAGGGACTTGACATTAGTTTTGGTTCAATTAATTTGAATTTTTGGAAGAGATTAAACATGAACACTCCGTCCTTTCGTTGTCGTTTATATTGGCGCCAGGGCCCACCGAACGTCGCATCCAACTAAATTCATGTTAACTTTCGTGCTTTAACGAAAAAGAGTTAAACATTTTGTGCAAAATTCTAGCGATATAATTATGAAACAATATTACCAGCCGAAAATGAGACCACACTTACCTGGGAATTCGCCATGCCGCTTTATATTAGGTTGACTAGATCGTGACAAGGGGATATGAGTGTATATTGGTAGTTGTCTAGCAACATAACTGGTATGATGACCGAAAGGATAAAAGTCGGCCATTGGCCACAAAGAATGTAACTTGTGGTTATGACAATATTTAAAGGATAAATATTGTATCAAAGCAATTATATGAGTTAGCATTATACTAGTATATTGATTGGTCCTCGTACGTGACATTTTTTCGTGGCTAATTAGTTTAATTGCCTACCGTCGATGATATTAAAACTTGCACATTGTTTTTTATAAACAGTTTTCAGTAACACCTACGATTGTCTGCGTCACGTAAATTGAGATAAAAGCACCAAATCTTACTGCTATACCTACTGCATTAAGTCATTGGAGCGTAAAATATGGCAATTTTGCTAAAATATACATTTTCATAACATTTTAAGTATATGTTATAAATCATATATAAGATTAATAAACAAATAAGTGCAAGGGAGCGTTAGCAACTGCAATACTAACTTGTTTATAATTCTTATATGTGATCTGTAATCGGCTTATAGTGTATCCGTCCATTTTTAGCGACCCTTTATCTGTAAACAGTGGCATGCCCATTTATGGATTAATGAGCGTGAAATTGCAAATCATTGCTTCTATGATTGCTGATAGAATAACAGTTTGTTTAGGAGGGTAGACGGGTCTAGTATTCAATATTTGGAATCAGCAAATTGTCCTTATAAAACGATTTACTAAGTAGTTATTATTCCCATTGCAAAAATAAATGGATAAGTGGTCCAAAAATGTAAAAATCCCTGGATTTTGATTGGACAAAGAAGTAGGGTAATTTTGATGATCAAAATATTTCCAGATGTGTATTTGGAGGGGCGTTGTCCATACCCCAAGTATCTGTAAGTGTGCTAACTTTGAATAAAAATTGAAGTTTTTTGATAATTAAAAAGGTATGAAGAAATCGGACAGGGAAGGCGGAACTAAACCTAACCAGTCGAGCGCAGTAATGAGTAACACCGCAACACAGCTACACTGAGCAATGGCCACACATAAGCCAAAGAAACAATTAAAAGTCCATGACCCCGCCGAAAGAATGCTGGATGACCCAATTTTACAAAGAAATTATTGAATAGCGGTATTTCCATGATACCGAAATTACAAGATTGACAGATGCATGGTTGGCAATATATAATAGAAAACCAATATCATTTTGGACCAATTCATGTCTGAAGACATTTCATTTTCTGCTTTACAAATTCATTTTGTGAAAATATGGTTTTCCTCATTTTTACAACCTATAGTTTATGTAGGTCCATGGATATTATGTTTGTTGATTGCGGCATTTTTTCTAAAAAAATAATAAATTACGATAATCCTTATTTGTCTGCGTATTCTACGAATAGAGTCCGCGTTTTATACCCAACCAACACTTGCAGAGTTACGTCCCTTTTATGATTAACGCCATTTACAATCAACAAAATATCAGATAAAACCATGAAAACTACAAAAACGAGCTTTATAAAATGTGGACAGTGCGGTTATATGTGTAAGTTTCTTTTTTCACTAATTGACTTACGATATGTTTACACCGCCGGATACAAATTAAAAGCTATATGGGAGCTATATTTGAGGTCGGTCGATCTGTAGTTGGTCAGAAACTAGACTTCATTTCGATCGCACAAGTTTACGTCAGGAAAGGAATTTGCATTAAAACGGTTATAAACCACGCCCGATATGCGTGCTTTTCGGCTTTCCATGGAAGAAAACCTCAGGAGAACAAAATCGTGTCTGTCAGAAACAGATTTTGTCCACCCTATTTCTCGGTAATCTCATTGATCGGGATTCAATGACTAGTGCAGCAGTCAGTTTCATCAACGCCACACCCTGGGGATCCACGGCCTGTCAGCCCACCCATTGGGTGTATCTCTCAACTATTGCCCACCTTTGATAAACCCTGCTACGTCTTGGATATAGCTGAATGATCATATACATACTCTTGTGTTGGTCTTATATTTCAGCACTAAAGATGATGGATTTACACCAACATCTGATAGAGCACATTGGGAGTGTTGGATACTTCTATGATATTGGTCAACAAATAGCGTTCCCAAAATGGAAATATGACCGACCAACTGTCAAGCTCAACATGTACAGTCAAACAGATGAAGGGATATCTATTCAAAAACAAAACAATTCAAACTCTCCTGAAATTAAAGACGAAGAAAGTAAGACAGATAGAGGGATATCTATTGAAGAACAGAACAATTCATGCTCTCCTGAAATTAAAGAAGAAGAAAGTACAATTGTTGTTAAGACAGAATTATTTGAAGGCGCCATTGATCAGCAAAATGATTATGAAAGCGCTTTGCCAGAAGTCATTCCTAATATTGGTTTAGAGTTTTATGAAAAAAATCCGGCTTTTAATGGAACAGTCGACTCAGTTCTGAGCATCGCAGATCAAGAAAATTCTAAACAAGGTCATTATTTACCATCTTTGAACTTAAGCAAGATAAACATGCAAATTGAAAAGACCATGTTTGGAAATAAAAAGAAACCAAAGAAAGAAAAGAAACAAAAACAACAGAAAATAGGACAAAGAAAGCAAACCAATAAGTGCACAACAGAACAGTCGCTGGCATATACTCAATCACAATCATTAGTAAACGCTCGGTCAGAAGATGCAACTACAGAAGAACATACATTTCCAAAAGAATCTCTTCGTCAAACTGATACGCTCGGTGAAGTTGATATAAAATATAGTAAAACAATCCCGATAGATAAATCAGACAATCAAAAAGATAATGAACCTTCTAAAATATGTCACGTATGTGGACTTGTTTGCCCTGACAAACATTCATGGACAAATCATAGGTCACATTGTGGGACAAAGCGACATCAGTGTGATATTTGTGGAAAACGTTTTTTACGTCCACATATGGTGCGAACGCATCGAATCGTACATACTGATGAGCGTAGTTTATTTTGTGATCAATGTGGCAAAGGATTTAAGACGCGACAATGTTTAGTTTACCACCAGAGAAGAGCACACACTGAAGAAAAAAATTACAAGTGTGCCCAATGTGGAAAAGCATTTACGGTTAATGCTCAATTAATCAAACATTTACGAATTCATAACAACCTTTTAGTCCATTGTTGTTCATTTTGTGGAAAGAAATTTTCGACGAAATGGAACATGGAGGCACACATGAGACAGCATACCGGAACCAAACCATACCCTTGTTCTAAATGTGGCGAATCATTTGCTCATAACGTTTCTCGCAAAACTCATGAAGCTAAATGCTCGATTATACCCAGAGGTAACAATACATGAACTAAAAACGAGCATTAAAAACGTAACCGTTTCTCATGTATAATTATTGAGAATATTTAATAAAACTGCTTTGTAAAAAGTAGATGGTCATAAGACAAACTTTGATCCAAATAAAGAGTTCATTGATATACATCAGAATCCTGTAGTGGTACTGTCGGGTAACGCCATGACACCGTCCTACGCCTCCTTGAACAGGACATAAAAATATAAGCACACAAACTAGAAGTATCAAACCTTCGATGCTGCTACTGTTCTAAGATGACATATTAATAGTATGGAACCATTCGTTGGATTCATTCTTCGCCGATCTAAATATATTTCACCACATACACATGTACAAGTATACTTCTATACGAATCCTATATTTTAATCCGTACGGTGTTGAACTTTATTGGTGTTTAACATATTATTGTACAATTATTTTAAGACATGACTATATTTTTATAAAATTATAGTATATGCCATTGCGTGTTTTCCGCAATTGTGTGACGTCGTGTTACGTTAACATCATGGCGTCACTACTGTTGTTTAGTTGATGTATATTATTATTAGTCTGCAGAAGGCGAAATGACGATACTTATAGTGATATATAACTTTTAACAAGTACATGTTGTTGTCGAATTTATTACATTTATGGATAAATTATTTATCAAACTTTACAGTAATGTTCCTTGTGTGGACCTCCACCAAAGGTGTTCAAATGGTTCGCGTCTGTTGATGAATTATGCTATGGTACCCAATACGGAGGTTTTAAAAGGCAAACTTAAAAAGTATTCTTGTCTGAGTCAACAAGGCCTAGGGCTTTCATATTTGGTATGTAGCATCATCTAGAGGTCCTCTACAAAGCTTTTATTATTATTATTATTATTATTATTATTATTATTATACCATTATGTATATAGCCCTTTTTTCATGTATACACACGTTCAAAAGTGCTGTACAATCATGACTAATACATGGTTAAAACAGTACATATTGTACATAAAATATACAAGTATGGACAAATTTATAAATCATCTATAAAACATATCTACCACTCATTTATGCAAACGGGTAAAATACTACTTGACCCAGCAGAGTGGACTCTACTTAACCCAATAGACGGGCCTCTACTTAACCTAGTAGACGGGGCCCTACCAAACCTAGTAGTAGGGATCTATTCAACACAGTTTGTTATGTTACTGAGATAAAAATTGTCCCAATATAATTTCAATCAGACCTATAATAATACCACTACTTAACAATGATATATTATCTGACCACACTCTGTATGGGGTCATATTCATGTGAACGTTACATCATCCAATCAAATTGCAGCTTTGTGAAAGTACTTAACAGTCAGATAGAGTATTTAAAATTTAACTATCATTTTACATGGAGCTTGACATTTACACTTAAGCTTGACTAAACCCCATGCATATTCTCTATTCATACGCAATAAATATGCGCTGTTGATGTCATTTGAACGTGGCCTCTTACAGAATGATGTCAGATCCTTAACAGAGCAAAGAAATTAATAGACAAAATATTAGGATCTGGTTTTAATGAGATTGAAATTTTCCTTGCTCTGGGGGTTCCCCAGTTTTACATACACTTGTAAAGTGAAGTCATATAAAATCTTATCGTTGGAAACTATCAGGGCTTGTGTTTTGATATTTTACATGTAGTATCATCTAGTGATCCTCTTCCTAGAGTGTTCAAAGTATGCCCCTCGGTGAAAATTAGAAAATCATTCCTTAGGTCTACGTTCATGTTAGTCCATGCTCAGCTAAACATTCATGGTATTTTCATCAAATATAATGAACTCATTTCCATTTCAATTGTATTGATACTAAAATAAGGTAAGTTTAATATACTGTACAATAAACTCTCATAAAATACGTAATAACATTTGTTATATGGGCTCAATAGATTTCTGAGCATTGATGTCACAAGTCATTCAGACTGAACGAAATTAAATTGGTATTATTTGTGTAATGTATCGTTGCACTCTTAAATGTCAATTTGGAATTTTGAAAATACTAAATTATAATTTAAGTATATCAACATTTACAAGGCACATCTAAAACATATACACAGACAAATACTTAATTTATGCTAGTCAAATAAACCCTAATTTAATCTGAATTTGCCAACATTTTTAGATATTTAGAATCCGACAAGGGTTGGGTTTGCAGATCAACTTTTCTTAAACGAGTTTATTTCGCTGGCTTAGAATGAGAAAGTCGTAACTACAAAATCAATATTTTGAGAAAACAAGAAAAACTGTTTGCCAATTACTCTTTACTTATGATAAAACAAGACTTTCAACTTTAGTTTGGTCAACCTGACAAGTATTCATGAAAAAAGGGCACATAAGACACGCCTTCTGATGTAGATTTCAAATAAGTACCACTTACGACCTTCTCATTCTAAGCCTGCGATTTACACTGTTCCGTCATTTGTTGGAATATCACGTTATTTATGTGATAAAATAACATGTAGATTACGTTTTACCGTTACAGTTTATGTAGGTCAATGAATACCATTTTTGTTGATTGTCGTATTTTTTCTAACAAATTGATAAATTACGATAATCCTTATTTGTCAGCGCAGTCTGCGAATTGGGTCCGCGTTTTATACCAAACCAACTTTTGCAAAGTGTCCGGAGTTACGTCCCTTTTATAATTAACGCCATTTACTATCAATACTATCAACAAAAATTCCGACAGAAATTATGAAAACTACAAAAACGAGCTTTATAAAATGTGGACTGTGTGGTTATGCTTGTAAGTTGTTTTTTCAAAAATAATTATTGTCTTATTATATTTTTTTACCCCCAGGTACAAAGTATATGGGGGCTTCGCTACTGGATATATTGGAGTCATGCTTGTCGATCCGTAGTCTGTAGTTGGACAGAAACACATTTTGTCAGCACTATTTCTAAGTACCTACTCGTCATGTTTCATCAAAACTTTGCATGACTGATCAGTTCCAAGTTAATTTGTAAATTGTGCCGGCTGGTATAATGTAAAGGGGTAATGCCCCTCTGTTTTTTTACACTTATAAATTTCGTGTCCGCGCTATTTCTCAGTAATTATTTGTCGTATTTCATCGAAAGTTAGTATACCCAATCAATTTGATAACAAGCCTAGTTGTGCATATCGTCGTCGGAAGTCGGTGCTATATCTTTTATAGAGTAACGACCCTTTGTTTTTTACACTTTCAAATTTTGTCCACAACTTTTCTCTGTTGCCATATGTGATTGTCATGTTTAATTGAAAGTTGGTGCATTAATATGACCGATAACTGTGTCTAGCCATATCTTCTTCTTCAATATTCGTCAAAATCCGCTTGGTAGACATAATACGCCGAGGGAAAATGGGTGCAATTGCTACCTCGGATGCAATGTGAAAAATGTTTTGAACTGTGAAACTGTAAGATTCTCAGGGAACTCGATCAAATCATAGAAAAGTCTTGCATATGTATTAGAGCCTGTATTTTCACTTAGCCTTACCCTTACTATAAGTTGTTTATCTAGGTTTATTGACTTATGAGTCAGTGTAGTTCCCGGTGAGACTAAGTTATTATGTTTCAAATGCTACATAATGGTTATTAATAGATCGACAAAAAATGTATATGTCCCAATTGCAATTATTTAGACATTTCTCCATTGGGTTTATCTCTCATACATTTCTCACCTTTAATATGCCCTGCTTCATCCTTGGTATAACTGAATGATCAAGTCACGTATCTCGTCATTTCAGCACTAAAGATGATGGATTTACACAAACATCTGATAGAGCACATTGGGAGTGTTGGATACTTCTACGATATTAGTCAACAAGTAGCATTCCCAATATGGACATATGACAGACCAACTGTCAAGCTCAACATGTACAGTCAAACAGATGAAGGGATATCTATTGAAAAACAAAACAATTCAGGCTTTCCTGAAATTAAAGACGAAGAAAGTACAGTTGTTGTTAACACAGAATTTTTTGAAGGAGCTGTTGATAAAGAGAACGATTTTGATAACATTTTGCATGAAGACACTCCTGATAACGGTTTAGAGTTTTATGAAGAAAATCCGTCTTTTAATGGAATAACAGACTCAAAAGTTCTGTGTGTCTCGGATCGAGAAAATTCTAAACATGAGCATTATTTGCAATCGGTGAACTTTAACGATGTACAAATTGAAAAGACCATGATTGAATTTGAAAAGAAGCCAAAGAAGAAACAGCGTAAGCGTAAACCACGCAAAATAGGACAAAGAAAGAAAACCAAGAAATGCACAACGGAAAAGTTGCAGGGTAGTATGGAAACAGAATCAGTTGTAAACGGTCAGTCAAAAGGCCCACATACAAAACAAGAAACTGATATTTTCGATATGTCTGACCAAGATGATGTGAATACAATCCCAATAGATAAATTAGACACTCTGATACATGAAGGAGTGCATAAAGTTTGTGACGTGTGTGGAATGGCTTTCCGGGACAAACAAACATGGAAAAGACATAGGTCACTGATACGTTGTAAGATAAAACGATACCTGTGCAATATATGTGGAAAACGTGTTTTATATCCACACATGGTGCGAGATCATCAAATCTCACATTCTGATGAGCACAGTTTGTTTTGCGACCAATGTGGAAAAGGATTTAAGACGAAACAATATTTAGACTTTCACCTGAAGTGTGTACATAATGAAGAAAAGAATTACAAGTGTGAACAATGTGGAAAATCATTTAACGTTAGTGCTCACTTAAATAAACATTTACGAATTCATAACAACGTTTTATTGTATAGTTGTCAATTTTGTGGGAAGAGGTTCTCCACCAATTGGAATTTGAAAGCACACATGAGGCAGCATACGGGAACCAAACCATACCTTTGTTCTAAATGTGGCGAGTCATTTGCTCATAATGTTTCTCGCAAGACTCATGAAGCTAAATGTTCGATTGTACCAGCGGGTAACAATACATGAAAAAGAGCATTCAAATCAAAGCACTTAGATCAATTGTAAACTGTGGCTTCAAATATCTGTGCTAGATTTGTTAACTCCTAAATGAAGGATTGATCGATGTTTTTACAATGATGTGAAGCAACCGTTCTTAGAAAAAATATCGAGCATAATGTGTCCATCGTTAACCTTACTGGTCTACAACACATATTTAGTGTCGCAGACAAAGTGACATTAGCAAGACACACACATTGTAGGCAACATACCGATCTATCTCCACAAATAGCACATAAACATAAAAAACTATTAAAAACTTATATACTCATACTAATCGATAAAGGCAACCAATGGAAACTGAAATGAATCAAACATTGTTCTATGCAGATTTACTTGGTAATATTTGTCTATGTTTGCTGCAGGCATTTCACACAGTTTGACCTTGTTACTTGTGTTTATTGATACTATATTCTCTCTTAGTTTTTTGCTTCATTATCATGTAATGTTATTGAATACTTTATAATACAATGTAATTGCAGATTGGCATATGGCATATTATGTACAAACGTTTATGTATTAAAAGTCTTTTTGAATGATTGTACTGAGAGTTAGTTTCACTGTACTTTGTAGCTCATCTGAGTAAATTGCTCTAGGTGAGTTTCTGTGGCCACTCAGAGTCTGTTGTATGTCCGTTCGTTCAAATTGTCTTTATAAAAAAAAGACTGGGCCAATTTTGAAGAAATGTCATTGGAATGTTCCTCATTCAGATATGTTCAAAATATTCCCCTAGGTCAAAATCGACACACCCCAGGGGTCAGCAATTTTACATAATATAACAGTTATTGTATGAAAAAGGTATGAGAAAACCCATGACAATGAGACACAACAACCCCAGGGACATTCCCCCGGGAAATTTTTCTGAGCAATGGATCAATCTGGTGCATTCTAGGCGTTCCGAGATACCTTATTTGGTATTAAAAAAGGACCAAAATACAGGGAATTTAAGTTCTTACATTAAAATGCCTGCAAAAAATTTAAATTGTTCGATTTTGAGATTGAAGCTTAATGTAAAAACGTTTGTTTGAAAGGCTAAATATAATATATATATAATTGACAACCTCCCAAAGTCGTATAGGAGGTTGGGTGACGTTTAGAGTACAATTTGTGTCACGAGTGTACTTTTGCAAACAATAGGTGTTAACTTATTTTGATATAAGGAATTTACTTAGTGAGCGAGCGAAGCGAGCAAAACGTTTTTTTTATACGTTTTCACCAAGAACTAGAGGCAAATTGCCTATAACGAGATATAGTAGGTGGTAAATTATACTTTTGGTCTGAATTATTGGGGGGCCAAAAGATATTTTGCCCCCCACCCTGTCCAAACATTGGGGGGGGCTGGCCCCCCTGCCCCCCCCCCTTCTCCTACGCCCATGCCGTCTCTGGTCCAAGTCATCAGGAACAGTATGATCTACGTATATATTGTTCTAGGCTGGAGTTCCCTGCTCTTGATTCCTACGTCATCACTGTGGTTAATGTTGAGACGCACATTATGACGGGAACCAGACTAATATTGTTCCTGTGGTCATTCAGGTCGAAGCTTTCCTGCGACGGGTGGTCATTTCGTGATGGTAGATTACAAAACTACTCATGAGCTGCATCTCAAAGGCTTCCCTATGATAGGGATACTAGACTGACAATCACTCTTGAAGCGATGAGATGATGCAAAGCTTGCCATTGTGTACATGCTCCATTATCAGAGACGTGGACATATCTCGCTCCCAACGAATGATATACAATGTATATGTATATATACAAAGCGCCACTGTTGCATACATAGGGCATCTGGACAAATGCACATCGTACCGTGCGGATTCGTAATGCATTGTCAATCGTCTAGGCTTTAATATGTACAGGCTTGGGACTCTCAAAGAGATTTAAGATGATGTTCGACCCTTTGTCGGTTGTTCTAGTCACATTGGGATAATGCACACTACTTGAAGAATAGCAGTCACATGATCAATGGCAATATGATGACGCCACGAAATAATTTCGTGACGTAATTTTTCTCGTTCTCGACAATTTCGACGGGTAAGCACTGAACCTAGAATTATAACAATACAAGGCACTCGAATATTGAAGTTGTCATAAAATGAGCTAAAATTTGTAATTTTAACGTAATTATTGAATCTTAGTGCCACACTCAGCACCCTGACTGATCCATTAAATGTACAACTTTCAAATACTCCAAATTACATTATGAAATAGGATTCAAATGATCAATACTTAGTATCTTAACATTAGTACAATTTCTTGCTCTAAAAACTGTGGCTATGAACCTCAAAAAGAGCGAATCACAAGATTTGAGTGCTGAGTGCATGTATTGGGCTCGCTTGTATACAATTAAGAGTACTGAAAACACATGCTCTGTTTACGATCATCTATGAAATACGCGGTACTTTATAATCAGCCCTCTTTGTCTATATTATCAGCCCGTGTTGTCGGTGTTTTATACCCGTCCATATTCGCAAGAGTTGCGTCCCGTTTGAAAGTCGCGCCATTTGCAATCAACAAAATAAACCAAAAATGAAGATTATTTGGGCTCCTCATAGATGTGGACAATGTGGATTTACTTGTAAGTAAAGTTACAAATAGTCACGCCGGACATGATTAGTGAATATCGAAATGCATGATGTGTAGCAATGGACACGTGTATTGTTTGAACTTTGTCAGTTAGAAACGCTATTTTATAATATTGTTTCCCACCCAACTAGAGATGATCCTTGTAGGAAACCAAGGGATAGTCTCGCGTGTATCGGTGCTTTACATAGGGCACGTTAAAGCACGAATGAATCTATTCGAAACCACAGATACTTGGGGTATGGACCCCGCCCCCTCCCCCACCTCCTCCAGATACGCACCTGGGTTATTTTTATCATTAACATTGTAAACCCAGACCCATACACTAATCACACAAACATTATTAAACGTATTTGGGACTAATAGAAAATTCACGTAAATGCCTCTCTAGCTAAATAACACATTTACAACTGGTTTCGTGCTCATTTAAAAGTCTAAGCCCAAGATCGTTGTTTACACTTTTAATAAGGTAATTTGCTGAGCCGAAATTGAAGTCACCAGTGTGTAATTGTGTCGGAAAACAATTTGATTTTTCCAGCCTGCAATATAATTTTCAACAGAAATCATTATACTACATTAAAATATTTACATCTACAATGAATATTTGTATTAAGAGACAAAATGCAGTTTGTAAAAAAGTGCTTTATTACACTTTAAAAATTGCCAATTTTTGTGTCAGAATCCTGAAAAGGTACTCACTCAAATTCAATATAAATCACATTGCTATGTTCTCCAATCTATTATTGAGGTGATAGACTATAGTATTATTGTATATGAATCATATTTTATCCATAAATCACTGAAAATTTAACCATGCACAACTTATAAATCTGATTTATTTTAAACATTTGATGATGACATATGTGAAGAACTTTTCTATTCATGGGATTAGGTTGCTATCAAAACAAGTCACGGTCAATTCTATTGACTTTAGACGGTCATCTTTTGTGTCTACGTGTTAGAAAACCAATAATTACACACTTAAAATAATCAGCTATGTGTAAATGTTATTTTACAAATTTGGCAATAAAGTGACCCAACGTTTGTCCGTTTTGATTCGATATGTGCATGGCATTAATTAAATTGATAAGTGGAATAGTCTATCACCTGGATAATAGATTGGAAAACACAACAATGTGTTTTATATTGAATTCAAGTGAGTACCTTTTAGAGGATTTTGACACAAAAAATGATGAATTTCAATTGTAGGTAAAAAATTTTTATAAAATATTTCTTCTATTTTTAAATCAATTTCATAAATGTAAATGTATAATTTTAATTTAGTATAACAAATTTTGTAAAAAATGCTGTTACAGACTTGAAAAATCAAATTCTTTACTGACACGGTTACATGGGTTCAATTTCAGCAGGGGAAGTTACCTTAATATTAATATAAATGGATAGTATAAAGCTAGGTGGTTGCAATATGTCCACAGTCCTATATGTTGTATTAATTCGTATAATATTATGTCATATGTGTTGCTGACTTTTTTTCAGCGGGACTTGGACTTTGCATTTTTTTCTTTGCCTTATGTGAGGGCATTGCTCAGTGCAGTTTCTGTGCTCGGCTGGTTAGGACGAGTGCTACCTTCCCTGTCCATTTTCCTCATATCTATTTTTGCTGTGTTAACAATGCTCTTCAACAATCATGTATTGATTAAATATGGTATATTGCAGCACAAAAGTTGGTTGATCTCAACAGGCATATACATTATGACCACAGTGAGAGTGAGGGATACTTCTATGATTTCCGTCTCCTAACAGCATTTCCAAAGTGGAACTATGCTGGCTCACGTGTCAAAGTTGATGTTCACACTCAGACAGAGGAAGTGGTATCTGTAAAAGTTGAACATATTTCTACCGATCCTGAAATTAAAGTTGAAGACAACATAGAAGTGAAGACTGAAATGTGTGAAACTGATATTGATCTCCAAAAAGATTTTGAACTGATACCTACTTCGCAAAAAGAAGTAACTGATATTGGCTTAGAGTTTTGTGAGCAAAGTATGCCATCTCACGGAACAGGTATGCTAGAAGATATAAGCGTCCATGATCATGGTTACTGCAAAACCCTCCAGCATATACCTCTTTTAGACTCGGGTAATATGCAAGTTGAGGAGCTCAACGTTTTGCATGAAATGAAGCCAATGAAACAAATTCGGAACAAACGAGGAAGATTTTCAAGAGAACGAGCCATTCAAAGTAAGACGTGTAGGGCAGAAGTGTATGGGGCTTGTATTGAATCACAACCAGACTTGAACGTTCTGAAAGAAGATCAAATTCCTATGGAGCATAAGACTGCAACTAATGTTATCAAGGAAGCTAATCAAAATTGTGTGAACGAGATGCCAGTAAAGGCATTAGAAAAAAATGCAGATACTGAATTTCATAAAGAAGAGCTTTCTAATAAGAACACAAACTTGCACAAGTGTTCGGATTGTGGGTATAGCTGTGCAGCGAAAAATATACTCATGGTACATATTTCTAAGTACTGTGAGAAGTCTAAGAAAGTAAAGTTCGTTGAAAAGGACACTCACAAATACACGTGTAAAGCTTGCTCATACAGTTGCTCAACAGAAACTATACTAATGACGCATATTGCCAGGTTTTGTAAGAAGAGTGGTTGTAGACTATGTGAAATATGTGGAATCGTGATGCCTGACACACTAACATTGTTCAGACATAAGATATCTTGCAAACAAAAAGCTGCAACTGATCATTTGAAGGGATTGGGAACTGTCTTTTTAATTGATACAAATAATTTGTTTAAGTACCATGGAAAGCCTAAGGCTCTTTTTAAAACATGTGACATATGTGGAATGGAAGTAGCTAACGAAACAGGTTTGATGACCAGACATAAGATAACTTGTTATAGAAAGAACTATATTTGTGATACATGTGGCGCGGCTTACAGACTTCCATTTCAGCTGCGACGACATCAGCTTGTGCATAGTGGTGAACGTCCGTTTGTTTGTGACCAATGCGGGAAAGCCTTTAGATCAAAACCACAATTGTTTATACATCAGAGATATGTGCATTCTGGTGAGAAGAATTTTAAATGTGACCAATGTGGAAAATCGTTTATAACAAAGCAAAGACTAATCAGACATGTTCGAACTCATGTGAACGTTTTACTCTATAAATGTCACTTTTGTGAGAGGAAGTTTTCTAGCAGTTGGAACCGGAAAGCCCACATGAGACAGCACACGGGAACCAAACCATATTCCTGCTCTAAATGTGGCGAGTCATTCGCTCATAATGTATCTCGCAAGACACATCAACTTAAATGTTTGTTTCTTCGAGATTGCAATGATGATGGTATTCAAAACAATACTGATCCGAATAAGACGACTAAGATCTAAGCATGTTTGTTGGATTTTTCGAAGAAAAAGTCTACCTATAGTGACGAGATTGTCTGTGTACACCTTGTATATGTTTTTTGACACAAATGTTCTCAAAGACTATCGTAGCTATCCACTTGGAACTCAATATATGCATAGTTATTCGGAACTTATATATCCATATCAAAAGTGGGAGTCCATATTGACAAGGCAGATAACACTGTGACCGATATTAATGGAGTTTTATGTCCTTGTTTCGACTTAGTAGTTTGTACATATTTTTGTTCATAGAAATAGTGGCACATTTTACATATTAACTGAATTTTCTCTAAAATAAACACTATACAAAGCGATTACCTTGAAAGGCAACACACTTACGGAATGTGAAGGCCAGTATCTATTGACAAGAGAAGACAAATACATCACGCATATATATATAAAGAGATATTCCCTTATTCTGACTTAGAATTTTTACACACGATTAAATAAGAAAATTAACCACCAAACATAAAAACATAAAATTGAAAGCATTGATATGAATTTAGAATTTATATTTATTATGTGAAGGGCTGCATCTAAGTTAGGTTCAATGAGAACGGAGTCCATTGTTTTTACACAGAATTGCTAATTTTTCAACTACTTTCAAAGGTAACAACTTGAAACTCAACATTGTTATTTACCAACACAAGGGAATCCGTACTGACAAGTTAAGGCTGGTAAAAATGTAACCTATGTTTATGAGTTGTTTGCAATTTTTTCCTTAGAATTTTCACACACACATGAGTAAGTCGAGCGTCCAGCACTCATAGGCGATTCCTTGCTTGTATCTGGTATCACCATTTAATAAAGTATTAAGGAAACATCAAATTGAAAGCATTAATATGAATCTAGGATTTATTCGATGCCGCCAGGAGGCGGCATCGAGTATGAAAGGGTGCAAGCAGATGTCCCAGGAGGATACAAGATTTGATTGGTTATAACGCTGTTGGACTCGCCCGTCAGGGGTAAAATAGGATGATAATGTTGTTCGGTAGGTACTTAAGTCCAAATCAGTTCGGAACGGGTGTTTATATAACGGCTACATATGTTGCAATTTGCGGGTCTTAGCAGGGGCTATTAAAAAGTAAAAAAAAACTATTTGCGCGGAGCGGCGATTTTCCTTTCGAACTTGAATAATGTCTTGTCTCTGATGTATAGGGTGCAACCAGATGTCCCAGGAGGATACAAGATTTGATTGGTTATAACGCTGTTGGACTCGCCCGTCAGGGGTAAAATAGGATGATAAATATTATAGCAAAATTTTATATAAAAATATTTTTAATATTATTATCACAAGATGTATGTAAAATGATTATACACTCATTTATTTCCGGCTTATAATTTTTTTTATTCGACTTTTATAAAAACAGTTTATCTCATACCTTAAAATTGAATGACTACCAGGGCAATGTTGTTCGGTAGGTACTAAAGTCCAAATCAGTTCGGAACGGGTGTTTATATAACGGCTACATATGTTGCAATTTGCGGGTCTTAGCAGGGGCTATTAAAAAGTAAAAAAAAACTATTTGCGCGGAGCGGCGATTTTCCTTTCGAACTTTTACGTTTGCATATTACAAAATTAGTGCCAAAAAAACCCCTCAAGTAACATCTGTGTTATACAACATCCCATCCATTTTATCCTGTTACATGTCTCAGATTACACAGGTTGGAAATTGATTGCCATATAGTTTTCCTTTTACATTGAATTATGTCCAATAATGTAGGAAGTTGGATAACACAGATTCCATTTACCAAACAGACTTAAACACAATGTAATACTGATATATGTTTTGATATTGAATGCTGTGAAATTATGCTTTTAGAACAACCTTTATTTAGTTCATACCTGGTAGCAGGACTTTGTATGTTAATCTTTGTTACCAGTATTTGTGAACCGCCATAATGAAGGCCAATGGGCTATTCTATGTTGGACTCTGGGTCTCGATATCGCGGGGCCGTGTCCTGCTCTGGATCTCTATACCACGGGAATATGTCAGACTCTGGTTGTCATCACTCGTCACCGTTCAACATCACGGTTCACCATTACAGGCTACTCTATCATTTCTGTGTTACCACCAATTTGTAAAATCTGTATATTGGTACAACGATTATTATCAAGTGTTTAAAAAACTTAATTTTAGATTAAGGTTATAGTCCATGTTCAAAAACCTAAAGGTTATGCTAAGTGTTTAAGTAATATTTTTTTCAAAGCCATCCAAATACATTCATGTCTAGTTTTTCCATTTCTTACATTTTATCTAAATTTAAATTGTGTTATTACGAGTGTTTTCCCAAGGTCTATGTTTCGATACTAAGCTATATCAGCAAATTTTGTTTTGCCTAAATTTACACATGCAAACTACCACAGTACGCTACTTGTTTTATGGAACATGTTAAATACTTTCATGTCTGTCAGATATTTTTTAGTTATGATTTTCGATTTTTTCCAGTTCTTAGGTTTTGTCTTAATCTAAATTTGATAAATGCAAGTGTTTTTTTAATCTCTATGTTTCTTTATTTATGTATGTCAGAATAGTTTGTTTTGCCAAAATTTAAACGGGTAAATATAGCTTGCCAACATTGAACTGACACTTCTTATTTACAAAATATTCATATGCGCTCCTATACTCCTGCCAAATGGAACTAGTTCTATGCATATTTTAAACTATGTTGAACGTATTAATTCGCAATAAATTTACTTATCAAGCTCACAAACCACGAAATAACAATGTCCTTTAGTGTCAGTTTCACGTTGTCAGGCTATACCACGTTATTGGAATACACTTTGTTATTTTATGAAACATGCTAAATGCCATCTGTGAAGCATTAATCAATATTATAATGGTGCTCATATTTCTAAAACATGTTATGTTCATTTGAATAAATATTTCAATAGAAAATAGAATGTTTTCATGTTTTCTATTCTTTCCTGGTGTTTCACTGCCTTCAAGTTTTTAACCAGGTTTTCCAAAGGAAAACTCTGGTTATTAGATTGCTGAATGTCGGCGGGCCTTAACAATTTCTTCTGTGCACAACTCCTCCTACATTTCTTCATAGATTTCAACCAAACTTTCAGAGAATGATTGTCATCATGTGACCTGGTGCATATTATCAGGGTTTTATGATTCAACCAATTTTGACGGAGTTATGGCCCTTGAAACAGAAAAAATTGGCCGCTTTCCTTATGTCGCACGGTACTCAAAGTACACGACATAGAGTCATGAAACCTTCACAGAAATGGTCAGGAGGTTTTCTCTACACCTGGGGTTTCACTCCCCTTTCAGTTTAGTACATCCAGAGTTATTAGCCATTGAAATGGTGTTAAATAGCCATTTTTGACTTGTTTCACATGCTACTCAAAAAGTATTTGACCTAGGATCATGAAACCTTTATAGAAATGTTTGACAGCATGTACTCTAGTGCACCTGGGGTTTCACTCCCCTTTCAATTTAGTACAACCAGAGTTATTGCCCTTGAATTAGTAAAAAATACCCATTTTCAGCAATCTTAAGTTTTTGCAGCGTACACTCAACACATGAGAATAACTTCCCTTGTGCATCACACATCACGCCGGAATTTTAGTTTGTTTACAAGTTTCTACCAATACCTTTTACTAAATAAAAAGATTTACTTAAAAAGAACTAGCGGCATCTTTGATGCCCAGCATCAACATTTCACTTGTATTAATGATATGAAGGACTGCATCTAAGTTAGGGTCAATGAAAACGGAGTCCATTGTTTGTTTTTTACATTACTACTGTTACAGTATTATATTCCTAGCTTTATACATATATATATATACAAGGGAATCTGTACTGACAAGTAAAGGCTGGTAACAATGTAACCTATATTTATGAGTTGTTTGTCATTTTTATTATTTTTACTCTCTATATATATATCGATGGCTTAGAATTAGAAGGTCGTAACTACCAAATCGATATTTTGAGAAAACACGGAAAAACTGTCTGACATTTACTCTTTACTTATGGTAAAACAAACCTTTACAACTTCAATATGGTCAACATGACAGGTTCAGATTTTTATGAAAATGGGCTCATTAAAAGCGACTTGTGCTGCTTATTCGCAACATGTATGAATCTTAAAAGGTCGTAAGTGGCACTTACGCCCTTCTTATTCTAAGCCATCGATATATTCTATAAACACGGAATCTGTTTGTCAATAAAGATCACTAATGGAAACAATTCTGACAGATTGTTTCTTTTTAAAAGGACACTTTTTATATCTATTAAGAATCTATGTGTTTCTAGGGTCAGGAAAAGAATTTTGTCAATAAAATTGTTCTAAGTGAGCCTTGAGATTTAATGCCTAATTCTAATATTTAAGCATAATAAAGATTCTGTTCATGTTTGTTATTGTTATGTGGTTTATTAATAAAGTTCTTGTTCAAGTTGTTGTACTTGGTTCTTATCCCTCCACTTAGTGATTAATTAAGTTTTTATAATCACACCCTGCCTGCCCACAATTGCTTATAGTGTCGATCTACGTTTAGACACTAGAAGCCACTGTTAGTAACTAGTTACTCGACATTCAATGATTACCTCTACCAACAAAATCTAGGTTAAATCTCGATGTTGGATTTTAAGCCATCTCATATTAAACCAGATTCTAAGATTTGCTCCATTTCTTTGTGCTGTTATGAATCTGACAATATTCTGTTAGAGGTCACGTTCAAATGACCACTACAGTACATGTCTACTGTGTACATTGAAGTCAGTCTTGCTTTTAAATCTCTAGGTAAGTCTGTAGGGTTTAAATACCCCTCCCTCTCTCTCTCTGTCTCACTGTTTAGTACTTTCTCATTTGTGCAAGTTGCGATCTGATTGGATGATGTAAAACTTAATATGAGCATGACCTCATACAGACTGTGGTCAGATCCTATATAAGTGTAAAGTAGTTGAATGTAGTATAGGTCTGGTCTAAATGAGATTGGATGAAAAGAAGTAAAAAGGAGCGTGCAATAAAGTATGTGTTTTATACGTTTATTATGTAGGTCAGCAATCGATAAACAAGACACATGCATATAATTATATGTACATGTATGAGGACATTCACCACTACGATATAGGGACCCCTAGGGTATTTTTTAGAATCCTGTTTAGCAATTGATTGGTGTTTACTACTACAAACTTGCAGAAATTGGCGATTGTTTTTATACACTATACTCCTCCGATATGGAAATATTCTGCTAATGTGATCGTGCAATTCAATCATACTGATTAATCTTACCATTTTCTTATAGGCATCGAAGTTCTTCTTTAATGTATACTATCCTAACCAATGCTAATTCACTCTTCTTTTGAACATGGACCGTATATAGCTTCCTGTTATGAACCAGTCGCGTCTCAACATTTGGAGGAAATTCACTATTGTCAATGTTTCTTGGGAGGTGTGACCTGAGCACCGGGAATCGAACAGGGGTGCTCGGGTTACAAGTCAAATCATTACTGGTGAAAACAACATTCAAGGGTAGCAATAATGGGACAACGTCAGGTTGCGATATAGCACATCTGCAGAACCAAAATATACATTGCGATAGAAATGAAAAGCATCCAAGGGAAATGAAGATATTTCAAAAGACAGTAAAAACTGTCATTTGAAGAACTCTACCTTCGAACTATATAGCACACCGGGGCCACAAATAGGGAAGGAATAGATCGTGTATAATGGTCAGAATGTCTGTTATGATGAAAGCCACACCAAATTCGACTATTGTTTATTGTTAAAGGCCAACGACTAGGGTAAGTTACATTTGCACTGTGTATACGTGTAGGCATATATATAGGTCAGGCGCGATTAATCAAATGTATCCTATATATCCTTCCTTAAAATAGAGTTATAGCATATAATATCATCAGGAACTCATATAATATACACAGTAATATGTAGGGTTATTTTATATGAAGGTAAAAAACACCCAAAAAATTACCGGAGTGACGACAACGATATGACATTTAGTCGTGTGTTTCTTTCGCGGCTAATAAAGAAATGCGTGCAAGTGGTTTAAAATGCAAACACTTATTTTATTATTTTTCTTAACATCAATCATAAATCCAGTTTTGGATTAAATCGTTGGTTTTTAAACGCCTATGATCCAGTTATTTTGTTTCTTATTTATGTCACAAACAAACCTGTTTCTATAGTGACGTGCAGTGAATCTGTGTCGTAATCAAGATGGCCGACTAAGATCTACCCAAAATTTGACAGGTAGGGAAATATTTTTTATGCGTTTTGTGAGCTTTGCATGAGACCGATTTTGTTGTCTCTGTCTGTACGACAATATATAGAGTATTTATGTATGATCGCATCCCATGTCAGACTACCCCACCCACGTGAAGCCGGTAAAATTGTTTTCGATAAACTGACAAGTTTGACATTTTGACGTCTATATAAGGAGTGTTCATTGCATCGTAACCTTCACATACCATGGTATTCATGCGTTGGAAACCCGAATATTGAGGGTATTTTATGTTGTATAACCGTTGTTTGTTCTAGCATAACGTTATTCTGTTGGTCACTGTGCTCATCAAAATTCTGGTATGCAAAATATTTGGAACCAATCCAGAAACTGAATTTCAATTTAAAAATGATCAAACATTTTCAAGTCAGTCAGTTTATAGTATTTTGATATCAACAATTGTGTGTGAAGTCTAACACAGGATTGTTTTGTACCAGAATTTGAATGTCTGTAATCTTGAACTCTTAAATTGACTACTGGTTGCAAACTGGTTGTCAACTGTCAATTAATTAAGTGACTCATAATGTTATGGTGTAGACCACGCCACGGTTGATTCTTTTATACCTGTGTGGTCAGACTCCCAGTCTGATTACTCATACAAAAATCGCCTCAAAGCCTTGGAAGGTGTCAAAACTTCTGAAACCTGTCACCGTTGTTCAAATTTGTTTATTACACAGGTGGTCTGTATACTTGATTCTCATCGACTCGATCCTTCTCATCGACTCGAGCCCAAATTGTTTTTTAGTCAAATATGCACACATGCGGAGATGGTTCTTATCCAAAACATGTTAAACTCTGCTGGAAGTCTTATTTCTGTCACAATAGCAAAACAAATGTGAATGAAAACAACTTGTAATCGTTCTGTGATCACTAATAGCAACCAACCATGAAAATCCATTTTGGTAAGCATCAACGCCTAAGCTTTTTACCATGGGGTTCTGTTGTTGACGATTAATTTGTCAACAGACTCGTTCACATTGATTAAAGTCGGTGAATATCGTCTAAGATGATTTAACTTTATGTCACATTTGTGTTTTGTGAAGAGTTTTCATTCTTTGGGTTAAATAGAGGCTGGCCAATCAGAGGGCTCGAGTCGATGAGAAAGTTTCAGAATGACGTAGGCTCTTGACTGGTACTTGCTTTATAGCAAATAATTTAAAAATAAAAACTTTTTAATGGCAAAACTGTTTTGATTTCATAAAGATAAGTAATTTCTCAGTCAGTGAAAATAAAATTGGTTAAAAAGAAAACTGTAGGAAGTATGCATGCAAGGCTTTTAGCCCTAAGGGGCTCGACTCCACGAGAAAGCAGTATATATTATAATGATTGTTTGTTAAGATTAGATTTATTTGTAAATATAATGCATAATTATACATGACAAAATATATCCCAACATACAATATTATGAATAACAATAAACTAACATACAAGCAATAATAAAGTCATGGCAATCCATACATGCAATATTTTCCTGAAGCCTACGCAGGAGTTTGGTCATTGGTGATGGAAATGCAGGAGATTTCAACGAAATGCAGGATTTTTTTCTTGCTCAAACTTTAAACTTAAGTAAATGAAGTTAATATGCAGTTTTCATTAATTTTTTTATGTGTAGGACTTACCATGTATGTTTCATAAAGCTATGTAAATCAAAATTGTTATCATTTTCATCATGCAAACCAAAAATGTTATGGTTCCAGTATTCCAAGAAATGCAGGAGATTTGATCAATTTGCTGAAAATCATGCAGGAGTAGAGCCTCAAATGCAGGAGGTCTGGCATGTATGGAAATCAACAATACATGTAAAGGATGGCGCTAAAAGAGTAAAATAATCCAAATGTAGTAATTTAGGGAGCGATAAAAATCGGGTCTCCACCAAGGATCGAACCCACGACCTATAGCGTTGTAGGCGGACACTCAACCTCATTGCTAAAGAGTTAACTCAACAGCAAGGCTGTTGGAAGTGGCCGTATACCTATGATCACTACACAAATATTAATGAAAAATGATCCCAAGAATTTAAATATCATTCAAAAAGTGATGTTTCAATTAAGTTTTAAAATTTGATAATGTAGGCCTACATTGCATTACTGAAGTTGAATGATAAACTCTGACATATGTATGTGAATGCTGCATGTTGAAGTTTCAAGCGCCAATCTAATATCTTATATGATTTATAAATTATATACATGTGTTGGTTTTTTTTGTAGAAAAATACCCCAAAAAGATGTAGATGAGCACAACCCACTATTTGATTGCTTTTAAAGAACTGATGAGCAGGGACTGTCAACTACAGCGTTTAAATGAGTTATCGAACCTCCATCCTTTCTCCTCTACCATCGTATGGATTGGGAACAATGCCCGGTGGTAGAGATGTCACATCAACCTATTCTTCCTCTTACAGTAGGCGCTCTGGTTCCGCCTCAAGAAAGCCAGCTACCTCTTTGTACAGTGTGTCTAGTTTAAGCCGTCCGTCATCAAGGCCATTGCCAGCTGGACCTGGCCCATTAGATTCATCAGGAAGAAGATTGGGCAACCTCTCATCTAGTGATTTAAGAAAGAACAGCACGACCGGCAGCTACCGAGGTCCAGTAAAGGCCGACCATTCTTACCAAACTAACTTTGAATATAGTCCATCAATTGGAACTCTTCCAAGAAAATATTCTCCCTCCAGTGTTAGCCATACAACGAAAGATTTGGGTGGAAGTCGAGGAATACGCTCAAGAAGTGTTTCAAATGCTGATAAATTATCTGATACTTTTTCTTCGAACCTGAAGTTGAACGGTGGTGTTGATAGTGTTAAAGCATCACCAAGAACTATAGACTCAGATGATAGCATCTACGGAGCTCGAGAATCAAGAAAAGATCGACATGAACAGAATCTTAACGACAGCAATCTACGAACAGGGTCACGGGTCAGTCGAGTATCGACAAATGATAACATTTATACACCTCGAAACAGAGATAACACAGGTCGTGTAGCAAAAGACATTTTTGATGATAAAAGAAGGGACAGTTCTGATATAGGAACATCTAAATCGTTGTCACGGCAGAGCTCTAGCGGCTCCATCTCTCAATCTATGGTAAGAAATATTCAGATTTGTCAATTGACCAAGGGACCATCAAAGTACACTATTTTGCTTATAAGGAATTAAATAAATGCTGAATTAATTGTTATTTGAGAATGAAGTGTTGGAATTTATAAATTTATTTGACATCAGTCACTCTCTGACTCACATCAATGAAAAAATGTTGCATTTTAAATACCCTTCCTATTAATTTTGCCAAAGTCTGCGAATTGAAGGATTTTACATCTTTTGAATACTTGCTTCAACCAGCGAAAAGGATTAAATTCCATTATACTCTTAGTCTGTATATATTTCCTGCAGAGTCAACTTGTCCGAATCAATGATTGCTTGTCATAAAAAAGTTTTTGCATACTATGTTTTTATATTTTAGATATGTATATAAAACTATACATATAAGGCCAAGACAAAATAATATTGTGGTTAAGGTTACCGGCCCAAAACAATTAGGGTAGGTAGGTAGGGGAAACATTTTATTTTTTAATATTATTTTATTTAGTTTTTACAATACTTACTTACAATTTGTTTTCTTTTCGAGTTTTGGCTTCTGATTTTCAATAAAATGTTGTAGGGTAGCAGCAAAATAATAGGGTAAGTAGGGAAACCTTAACCACAACATCATTTTGATTTGGCCTAAGTATTACTGTATGCATGCAGTATATATGTATTGAATACAATTTTACTTCTTTCAGGGAATCTCATCCAAGTACACTCATGGTGGAAAAGTTGGCTTGAGAAATATTGGCAATACTGTAAGTAGTTCTTTTGGACTTGTGGTTTATCTATGATACTTTTTGACAGACATTATTTGCATAAGCCATTGTTTAACTTTATCACTTTTGCTTTTGTCATATTGAGTTTTTCGCGAGTTTCATTCATCTGCAAAATCTTGCTTTCTACTGAGTGCTTAAGTGTCTTGCAGATTGACATGCAGTATACTTGGCTAATAAATTAACGGACTAGATGAATGCTATCAGTTAAATATTGTAGTTTCCTTACAACTTTCAAAATAGGAAACTTTGTATAATATACTTTAACCTTACAAACAATGTTTAAATGTTGATTGAATGTTTTGCATATATTTTTGGTATTTTATGAATTTTATTTCCCTCAATATTTTCAGTGTTTTATGAATTCTGTGTTACAATGCCTAAGCAATACCAAACCACTACTGGATTATACTCTGAAAGAAGATTACATGTTGGATATCAACAAATCAACAAGCAAGTTAAAAGGAGCCTTAGTAATTGGTAAGTTCAGGCTATCCATTCAGGAGCCATTAAGAGGTGTCTTCCCCTCTGGAAAATTCTTCAAAACCATGCAGTTTTTCCTAAAGTTCAAGTTTTTTCTTCCCCTTTTGCAAAAATATTATTAAAAGATTTGTTTCTCACCTAAAGGCTTATCCTACCTCAGATAAAAATTCATGGCATTAAATTATTTTAAAGACGTCTTAAACCCTTGTCAGTACGTTTAAAAGTTGCTAAAACTAACTATTGTGTATTCTGATTCAATCCCAAGACACAGGATACCAAAGTCAGTAATAGTTGATATCCTGAACTCTGTGCAAGGTGGTTTTCCCCTTAATTTACATGTAGGTACAAACAAATCTGGCCCAGTTAGACTGGTTTTGTATTCATATGCAAACACAACTGACCCCCACTCTATTGTCCAGATATGAATATTCAAGACGCAAATGATTATAACGGTAAAACTTTATTTGTACCTACAGATTAGTGGAGATCCGGAGTAGGTCTATTATGGTGCTTGGCACTCGGGATTAGAATAGTTCCCAGCAACTGATGCATGTCCCTTTGTCAGAATAATCATCTTAAATATGCAATTACACCCAGTAGGATTGAAGTCAATAAAGTATCCTTAAGTGATAAAAATTAGTAAAATATAAATTTCAAAAATGCAAAAAAACCACACATTTTTATTTACTTTTCAGCTTATGCAAATCTAATATCTTCATTTTGGAAAGAGAAGAGTAGCGCGCATGTATCACCCAATTCCTTCAAGTCTCAGATACAGAGATTTGCACCTCGATTCTCTGGATATCAGTAAGTATTGCTTCCCGGGTTTAATCCCAGCTCGCGTCATACCAAAACGAAATGAAAATGGTACCAGAAATTTCCTTGCTAGACGCTCAGCATATAAGGGAAACTAGCTTCTTGTCTCTCATACCCTTGTGGCGATGGATTACATCAGGAATGAGGTGTCAAGAGTGATTAATATTAGTTGGAATAACTTGTTTCACAGTCAGCCTTAAAAAAATTAGTATAAACTATTAAGTATAGCTTATCAAAACAAGAATTCTCCTAGGGATGAACCCTACACGTCAATCATGTACCTCTTACATAATTGAACCCTAGTTTGCTTGTCAGTCATGAGTGTGGGGTATCCAGTTTTTCTGAACCGAATTTATTGGCCATTGACTTCCAGCTTCAAGGATATAGGCTTCAAGAATATAGACAGAAGTTTTTTGTGCAATTTAAAAATCTGGGTACAATACTCATAGACTAGATCTTTCCGATAACTCAATAGACTCCTTAGCTTTAAACGTGTCAGGTGTACACACAATACTACCTCTGGGTTATTTACCAACTAGTTCATCTTTAGTTGGGTGGAAAACACTGAAAAGTGTTGCAGAAATGACCGAGTGCCCTGGTCCAGATTGAAACCTGGTACCTCTCAAGCCATAGTCTTAGGGTGGCATGGTGGTCAAGTAAGTGCTTTGGATTAATTGTATATGTTTCGTTATGTGATATTGTCCAATGTATGAAACTATTTGACATAATACAAATTTGACAGATTACCTATATTGCTATGTTTGATTTCAGACAACAAGATTCGCAGGAATTTCTACGATATTTGTTGGAAGGTCTACATGAAGATGTAAACAAAGTCACTCAAAAACCAAAACCTCTTCAAATCAACGATGAAAAATTCACTAGGTAAAGTGTATAATATTTCTCTTCCCTAGAATTTATCTCAAATGTTTGTTTTGCTATCAAGGAGGTGACTGGGATGTAAAAAGATGCTCTATGTTAAATTAGTTAAGTATTGTAAAAAATCTATCATTTCTCTTGTAAATCGATGGTCTCTTTGATCTGATTAAGATCAGGGTACGTTTCCCTGACATCACAGCCTGACAGGACTTGTTCATTTTACCTCCACATGTGGAGAAATTGTTCCTGCTGAAAGTTAGTTAGAATATATTTATAATAGTCCAGGAAATTACGTAAATGGTTTTTCCCATTGTCTACTAAAATAATCGAAAATTGTTAACAAATAGCATTCAAACAAATTTAAACAATAAGTTGAAGAGTCAGATGAGTGTATGTTTTAAAACTAGTTTATTGTTATTTACAGTGATGCTGATAAAGCAGCAGAATATTGGAACAACTACCTTAGATATGATCATAGTAAAGTTGTAGGTAAGTGACTAAGTGTCATAATCATGGTTTATCTCTTTACTGGTGTGGTATTACTGACAGAAACCCTTTACAGTTTTGTAAAGTGACATAGTCCTTACAAATCCAATAATATTTAATATTTTATATGCCCTGAAGAAGGCTCTATGAGAGCCAAAACGCCGGTTTAAATAAAAGAAAGAAAAACAAATACATTGTCTGGTTGTTTGTTCCACATATTTATTTATTGTATTCATATCCAATAATAGTCTAGAAATTTTGACTGGCTGCACTAGAAAGAATTCACTTTTCTGCAAATTATGAACTTTTCTGCAGTCATTTGACGAAAAAATATGTAATTTTCAGTCATTTTCTTGATGAATACTAGAAAGACAATTAAGTTATTCTTCAACTGTGAGAATTGAGTGACACCAATTTTCTACTAAGATATGTTATGAATACCTGCTCTGTAAAACAATTTTTGCTGATATTTTTCATGGAAAACTAATGGAATGTCAAATAATTGTCTGGAATTTTCAGGGTTTCCACCTTGGTGTAACCAGTATTTCTGAATTATTGTATGATACAGATATGAGACGTAGCATACATGCTGTCGAGAGAAAAGTTCACTTGCTATAATTCATTTTACTTGATTGTTTGTTTTCAGAAATATTTGTTGGGCAGTTGAAAAGTGAGTTAAAGTTTGATGACTGTGGACATCGGTCAGTTACATTTGATCCATTCTGGGACCTCTCTCTTCCAGTCCCAAAGGTAACATATACATCACATTTTCTTTTACACTTATTCAGGGGTTTCTTTATATTATAAGGAGTTCAGTTTCAAGGGTCATTTTTGTCACATGTAGTTGTAAAGTGTTTGTTTATTATAGTGTCACCCCTATTGAAAGGGCCAGCCAATTTGACTAATGAGGCACCTATTTTTCTTGCACACAGTACCTCCCGAATCCCTTCTCGTATTGCCGGGCGCCTGGCAGAGATGGGCCTACAGCAACCATTCTTTAACTAGCTGGCGGCTCACCAACCGGTCACATCAGTTCTAACCCAGCTTCCGGAGGCGGAAGCCCTAACCACTAGGCGTTAGACAATTTGCTTTTTATGCTTTGACAATTTGCTGTCTATGCTTTATGTGTCACAGAGTTCGTTTGTGCTTGTTCTCCTTAAACACTTGTTGGATTTTAGTTAAATTTTACATAAATACTTGGTACCAAGCATAGTAACTGTTGTGTATATTGTCAGAAAGTGTTTGCTGATTTTTGCTGGAGTTACGGCCCTTTTTAAGAGATTTTTTACTATCATCAACATTGTAATATACCATATTGCATGGTGTTGCACATAGCTGTATTTTGGGCACAAGAAGAAATTCAATGAAAAAGTATCGTAAAAATGTGACTATATAATATGGTGTTGCACCTTGCCGGTTTGCACATTGGTGACTTTGAAAATGTCTAAAGCTGTGATGCTGTGTACTGGCAATAAATTAAAGAATATGTTACATGTAACATTGTTACATTTTCAGATTCGTGCTGAATGTGACATCAGAGATTGTCTGAGTTTATTTATGAAAGAAGAAATATTGGAAGGTGATGAAAGTCCTGTAAGTTTAGTTCATTTTGCAGATTTTACTCTTGTCCTTGTATATGCATGTATGGGTTATAAGATTCTGGGCATATTCCTGAACAACAAGATTTTGAGTATACTATAAAGTTCTTTTTTCTTCATGTTCCATTCATAAATTGTCAATTTTGGGGGATTTCTGTTTTTAAGAATTTAGAACATTCACCGATGCAGTGTCAGTTTGTTTTACATGATAAGATACAGTTACAACATTTGGTAATTGTTTACCAGGAGTAATTAATGTTAACCAGTAATTGTTTGATTTGCTTTTCAGTATTAGAATGCTTCATTGGATCATACATGTCATTTACTCTTCCAACCTGTTCATTATCAAAAGGTTTATATTATTATTTTTGTATTATTTTTTCAGACTTGTGCTAAATGCAAGAAGAGGCGATCGTGTACAAAGAGATTTTCGATACAGAAATTTCCACCTATCTTAGTGCTACGTATCCTTTCACAAACAGACACTACATGAAATTTTTTAACTTTCAGTTCAGATACTGTTTGCAATTTTGTACCTTGACAGCAGCATTTGTACAATAACTGCCTCTTGAGCTTAGAGTGGCCGCTTTAATTGTCAGAGGTATCAAAATCAATCCAAGATCGTGACATTTCGAAGTCATTAAAAGGGGTGCTGGTAGATCTCCCTTGATTGCTGCTAAGCATAGTTCAAGGCCACTGCTGGTTTGTCATTGCCATTATAACTTTACTGGAAAGTCTCGATATGATTGAAATGTTGACCAGAGGGACTGAAATAGATCATTATCCATATCAAAAGAAAACTAACCTCATAGTAGAATAGTGTGTGTTTAAGCAAGGTAATAACAAAGAATACCCCAAAAAGGTAGAAAAACCCTAATCAGTTAGTAACATCAGCTTGGACAATGGAACCACAGGTTTATTTATAGGTGTTGGTTAGTCTGTCCATCCGTCATTACACCAAAATCATGTCAGATGAAGTAAGCATTCTACTGCTTTGAGATTAGTAAGTAAAAGATCAAAGGGTTTTGTTTACAAAAATTGCTGTAAGAAGATATTTTCTGTAAAAAATATGATTCTCTTAGAGTATATATAAATGAGCCGCGATCTGAGAAAAGGGCCCTTAATGACATTGGCATCAAATTGAGAAAATTGAGTTTAAAGTTACGACATCATTTTCTGCGAATTTCAGAACGAGGCAAAAAATGCACAAAAATGTTTTATGTTGTATCCTGCCACATACTTGTTGCCTTGTAACATACTTAATATGAAGTTCTATAGTAACACATGAAGCCTATATTTTTTGGGTTAAAACATGACAAATTACAAACAAAAGTGAGGAATTTTGGAATCGGCAGACCACATGGTCATATATAGTTGTATTTTATTAAAGACCGCTGCAATATGAGTGTAGTATCTTGTAGTGTTGTATAGCATATGAAAGTATCAGTTATTGATCAAGATACGATATTTTGGGGTAAAATCCTTCAAAATATAAACACAAATGGTGATTTTTGGAATCGGTTTACTGTAATGCCATTTATTCTGTTATATGATTATAAATCAGTATGCTCGACACATGTTGTCTGCCTGCATAAGATATTGCTAATCTGATGTCTTAAATGTTGTCCATTTTCTTACATTTTTGGGCAAAAACATTGCAAAATTAAACAAAAGTGAGGATTTTTGGAATCGATTGACCACAAGGACATTTGTAATCGTATTATATCTAAAACCACTACAATTGGTTTGTAGTAAGTTAAAGTATAATATATCAAATAATACATTATCCATTTGGATCACTATATGATATTTTGGGGTAAAATCATACTAATTATAAACTAAAATGGTGATTTTTGGAATCGGTTAACTACAATGCCATTAATCACACCATTTAGTAATAAACCACTAAGATAGGCACATGATGACTTTCCGCTTAAGATATTTATAATCTAGTTTCAAAGTGATACGCGTCTTGAGCTACTTTTGGGGTAAAACAGTCCAAAATATTAACAAAAGTGAGGATTTTAGGAATCAATTGACCACATTGACATTTATAATCGTTTTATATCTAAAACAACTACAATTAGTTTGGAGTATAATATATCAAATAATACATTATCCATTCGGATCACTATATGATATTTTGGGGTAAAATCATTCAAATTATAAACTAAAATGGTGATTTTTGGAATCGGTTAACTACAATGCCATTAATCACATCATTTAGTAATAAACCACTAAGATAGGCACATGCTGAGTTTCTGCTTAAGATATTTATAATCTAGTTTCAAAGTGATACACAACTTGAGCTACTTTTGGGGTAAAACAGTCCAAAATATTAACGAAAGTGAGGATTTTTGGAATCAATTGATCACAATGTTATTCATAATCATATTTTATTAATAATTATTTTTTGTAATAACTTGTATTATAATATATAGTAAGAAATTGATAACTTAAAGCTTTTGTTTAAGATACCATGTTTTGGATAAACAAAATATAAACTTAATTGATGATGTCTGGAATCTGTTTAACAATAACACCACAAACTGTGATATTTGAAAATTAAATACTACGAATAGACACATGTTGTCATTCCACACAAGTATTAATAATCTATTCTAAAAAGTTGTTCAATATGTGAAATTATTTGGGTAAAACAGTTCAAAATATAAACATAAGTTAAGTAATTTTGAATCAGAAGACCACATCATTATTAATCATGACATTTAATAATAGCTTACTGTGTTAGGTTGGTGAGAACAATTTGCTTAATACATCAAAACATTTCTGTATAAAGTGAGCAAAGTGTGTGAAATGCGATATTTTTGGATAAAACACAAAAAATGTAAACGAAAAACCTGTTTATTGGAATCTGCTAACTAGAAGGGTGTTAATAATTTAATTTCGACATCAAGCCTGTAATATGTACATATTGATTGGCATTTACAGCATCCTAACTGTAGTGACAGACAATCAAGACAATAAGACCTTTGGGTGTTACACGAAGTCAGATATAAACAAAAAATGAGGAATTTTGGAATCGACAGACCACAAAACAATTAATTATTATGGGTGATTAATAGCAATGTAATGGGTTAGCAGTCTCTTATAGTACATTTTTGAATAACATATAAAAACATCAATTATCTTCATTTCGTAGAAATGTAGAATTAAAAAGTCAATATTTTGATGTAAATCCTAACATTATATATTTTTGGAACCGCGTTGCCATTAATGATGTTATGAAATAAATATCAATAATTTCGGATTCAATTTGCCATCATATATCATCATATGCCGGAATTGGTTTATATTAGTAAAACTATTTGAGAAAACCAGACAAAGAAGAACATGAAGTTGAACATAAACACGCCACTTAATATTGCAAGCAATACAGAGGCCTACATGTTTGAATCCACGACCCTATGTATTATATGTTATATCTATGTTGCCATGACAACCACTTAATTTGTCAGAATTAAACAATATCCAAGCGTAAATGTTATCATTATATGTATTTTTCTTCAAATTCCATATACAAAATTTCATGCACGTAGGTTGGAAATGAGTTATGACAGGATTCCAGATTTTGGAAGTATTTTCACTATTGTGGTTTCCATAGCAACCAGATCTGTTGTTAAAATGAAATCATATTAGGATATTCATACTCTTCTTATTGTCACCAACCTACATACCAGGTTTCATAAACCTATTATGGAAACTGTATGAGTAATTTTAGGATCTAGTAAGTATTTACATATTTTCACTATTTTGGTATCCATAGCAACCCAATTTTTTGTTAAAATGAAATCATATTGGGATATTCATACTCTTCTAATTGTCTCCTACCTACATACCAGGTTTCATAAACCTAGCATGGAAACTGTATGAGTAATTTTAGGATCTAGTCTTTTTGTACATATTTTTACCATTTCCGTCTCCATAGCAACCACAATTTCAGACACAATAAAAAATAGATGTGCATACTTCCCTTTATTGCACCTTATCCACAGATCAAATTTGCTAAACAAAACTTGAAAGATGTTTTAGTTATGAACTAACTGACTGACTGATGGAGGGAAAACCGATTGGCCACGTTTGAAAACCTGTTGGGGATTTATTTTACATACATACCCTGAAATAAAATAACTTCTGTATTCAGTATTACTGCTCTGCTATAAACGTAGACGGCATTTATTTAATACAAAGCCCATATATTGCAGTTGTTATATTTTCCTGATCATTAGTAGTAAACCAGAGAATTTTGCATATTTTAGTAATTGAATAAATGGTTGCTATGGCAACAAAAAATAAGATAAAGGCATATTTTTACACAACGTTACTCCTCACAAATAAGTATCATTATTCAAATGATAAATTCGATCCGAGCAGATTAACAGCAGTGTGAAAATGCCACTAAAACACCAAACAGTAACAAAATATGTCCATGTTGAGATACCAGTTTTTTTGCCAAAAATGTGCATGTCATTGGTTCCTTTAAAAGGTCATAAAATTGTTAATATTTGAAAAATTGACAAAAATCTTTCTTTCTTGTACACAGGAAAGATAGATTCTTCGGAAAATGCAAAAAAATGAAAATCGAAAATTTTTCATTAAGGGCCCTTTTCTCAGATCGCGGCTCAAATGTATTGGTTTCTATCATAGAATTGCGCAGTGTATGATGTGATTTTAGATTTAAAACCTTTGTTGCCCTTAACCAAACATTAGATTTGAAACGTTTTAGCCAGGAGAGATACAGTCGGAAGATTACGACTCTTGTAAACTTTCCTATCAAACAACTTGAGCTGAAAGAATTTGCTGCAGAAAAAGGTAAGTAAATAGAGTGATGTTCTAGTTATAGGAAAGGTCTACTGACTATATGAACAATAGTAATAAGTCATTTGTCACTAGCAAGCTGGTAGGATAATCACACCAATTGGATACATACAATATTGAATTGGTGTGATTATTTATAAAAATTTTATTCATGAAACCTGTCCAGTTTTGTTCATATCATTGTTTCAAGGTTAACATTATATTTATCTCGAGTCTGAAGACTTTTATTCCCCTTTTCCAATTTAATACTAGGGCAACACTTCTGTACTTTCAATATCCTGTATATTTATGTATTAAATTGTATTTCACAGGTCAACATGCTGTTTACAACTTGTATGCTGTGAGTGAACACGCTGGAACAACGTACGGTGGACATTATACGGCTAAATGTAAACATCCGTACAGTGGCGAATGGAACAGTTTCAATGATACCCAGTAAGTTATAGTACTATTTATTTGATTATTTATCAATTTTTATGCCCCCATATCGATAGATCGGGAGGCATATAGTGATTCACCTGTCTGTTTGTCCCTTCGTCCGTCCAGCCTGGTTAACCCAAATCGACCGTTTCTTCACACGCCTGTACCGCCTGACTACATTTTGACCTTCACCTTGACCTAATTTTGGATTTAGACTTATTGAAAGGCCAATTCTTGGTTTACCCAAATTGACCGTTTCTTCTAGCATTGATATGGCTTGCTACAAAGCTTTCAAACTTGCATGGATGTTGTATATGACCACTCTCCACAGGCCTGTACCACCTGACTCCATTTTGACCTTCACCTTGACCTAATTTTGGATTTAGACATCGAAAGGCCAATTCTTGGTTAACCCAAATTGACCGTTTCTTCTAGCATTAATATGGCTTGCTACAAAGCTTTCATACTTGCATGGATGTTGTATATGACCACTCTCCACACGCCTGTATCACCTGACTCCATTTTGACCTTCACCTTGACCTAATTTTTGACTTAGACTTATTGAAATGGCTTCCACGGGGGCATAAGCGTTTTGTCAATGCAGTCTTGTTCTTCTCTATCTGCTACTAATCGCCATTTAACAATCAATAGAATTATGGCCCATGATTGAAATATTTATCAAATAGGTTCAAATCGCAGCAATGCATTGCTATCAAACTTGGAAATGTTAGCATACTACTTTACCATCATAAACACAACATTGTCAAAGGCTCAGAGTCATGTAAACTATCTAAAATTTCTACAGAAATCCCCTGATTGACTTATCTAGTTCTATAAAGTGTTTAATTCTGTTATTATGGATATAAGCCTTCCACCGGGGCATACACTCAGCAAAATTTCTAATTGGTCACTTTTTAAACTCATGTATTTTTGTGCATAGCAATTGACAAATATATTGAGTGTACTTAACTCAATCAGCCTTATGTTCTTAATCAAATTCAGTTTGTGCTTTACATAGCCTCCTAACCTGTTCTGAGTTATGGCCCATTGTGTTTTATGTTTAATGCAAAACTGTAAAAATATAAACTAATTTGTGATCGCCCAAACAGAAAAACAACCAATATTGCTAATATTTTTAGGTGACCAATTAGAAATTTAGTTCAGTGTACATGTTCATAGAACACAGTCTTGTTTTGTTTCAAACACCTTTCTAGTATTTCATATACCTTATGTTTTATGTTTCAGCATAACAAGTTGTGGAGCCAATCAAGCCGTATCATGCGAGGCATATGTTCTGTTTTTCGAGCTAGAATCTAAGAACACGTCACATTTGTAATAGAGTCTTCAAAATGAACACTAGTCAAATTGCCATGTACTCAATCTGTGATATCAACGTATATATATAATATTACCGTATATATATATAATATTATATATAACATATTGACATTTAATACCCGATAACTCACCTATTCTGTTCCATTGCACCAGTTTTGGTTGGTTATACCATGTTGCTGTTCACTGATTTACTGATATATGTATAAAATCTGTATTTATTATGAATAAAAATAGCAAGATCATTCGATATTTCTTTGAAATCCATACAAAAAACATTTCATGTTACTTTAGGGGTTTTATTTGGCCCTTAATTGTGTTTTCTCATTAAGTTATGAAACATTTTGACTCCCATGATGTTAACTTTAGTGAAAATTTTTCTTGATCTTATTTTTGACATTTTGGCAAAACATATCATATCACCCGTGAGTGGACGCCCAAGTTGTGACGGTAATCGGCATCAGTTGATGGGTAGACTTCCAGTGTGGTTGTAGCAGTCAGTTATAGAATTCATTATATTCAGATATTTTTGTTAATTAGATAAGTTCATAAATTGTTGTTAATAAGAACTATATCAAAGATGTACTATTTGTCCCCTTTTGAGTAGAATAAAACAAACAACTTTAAAACTTTACAGTTTTAAGTTGTTGAATATAACTAAAAATTGGATGTTTTGTAAAAATAATATTTAGGAGTTTAAAATTGAATCTATCACCATTTTATACATTAATTTATATGTGTAATTTGTAATCTCCATTTTCACCTTGTATAAAGGGTTGTATGATCAAACACAATAATAGGTCCTCTAGGATACCGGCCAGTCATATCTAGGGTTATTTATACACCTTATCAAACAACATCCATCCATAATTTATATATTTTGGTTGATTTTTATTTATGATGTTCAAGAAGTTGTGTGATGTTTTTACTGTTTAGAAATTAATTATTTTTGTTTAGAAATTAATTGTTTTACCTATTTAATCTATCTACTATGTATCTGGTTCATACTGTCTTTATATCCAAATGTTTCATGTTAAATTGCATGTTACTGTAAAATCATTAATATTCGTGGTACATTAATTTTCGTTAATTTTACAAATATTTTAAATTTCAATATTTTTTTTTTAAATCTCAATAATCAAATCCTCATGAATTTTTTGCCTAAAATATGAGTACAAAGAGATGTTTCTTTCAATATTCTTAATTTATAAATTTAAGAAACAAACTAAAATCTGTGAAAATTAATGATTTTACAGTAACTATAGTATGTGTCAAGAAACTTTATGTTATCAGAGCACATAATTATGGAAATATTTAACTATCACACAAATTTATATTCTATACAATTATCTAATCACATTCGTTGATACCGGTAGATTTTTTGTTACAATTACTTGTATATTTTGAATTAACTAAAATGAAATTTATAATATTTATTTTATGATTTATTTACATTTTTGTTTCTCTGATGATGCAACATGATTGTATCTCTCTATACTATACTGTTAAGTAATTTAATTTCGTAGGGACTACATTTCGTGGTTTTGGTAAAAACGACCATTTCAATGGGACGTTAATTCATGGATTTTGCATTGTTTGATGGGATTTGATATTGTCACAATGTGGTTAAAGGCGAACCACGAAATCCACGAAAATTAATCCCCCACGAAAATGAATGATTTTACAGTATATTATATAGTAAGATACAACCTTTTTGCTCAAAAGGAACAATTTGTAAAGTGATGAAAATTTGTCGATGTTTTTAACTTTTATTATTACGTCTACTGACAAACTTACAGTTTGGAAATTGTGTGTAATCGCATAAAACACTTGCACTTACTTATCACATATATTTACCTCAAAAACTGTAAATTGCTTTAGAATTTCATTATGCGGATTTTCTCAGGAAAATATTTATTCAGTTGAGATCCCTGTCTTCTAAATGATTATAATTAAAACTGATCTTTTTAAAAGCATTGATTGCCATATCCCAGTGTTATCCTCAATTTCTTGGTTGTGTATTGTGGAGATTTTAATCTGACCCTTGACCATTGATTTGCTTTATTTAATAGCTGATATATTGTCTATATTGATAATGGTTTTGATTTAACACTGTGTTTTCATAAGCGGAGATTATCACAAAGATGCTCAAGGTTTAATACAAACACAAGTCTAAAGGTCTGAAATTAAATTTTTACACTTGTTGAGTCCAGGGCATTGATATATTCAAAAACAGGAACCTTATAAATTATTCATGAATAAAGGTCAGGACCGGGTCAATATCTCTGCTGTATAAGTTAAATATTTTGTACCTTTCTAGTTTGTTTTTGAATTTTTTTAAACTAAGTACTAAGGTTGTGAAACTATGGAAGTGTGCTGAAGAATGAAAAAAAAAGGAATTTGATATTTCTATCACAAAAGTATTTTTGACTTTATTTTTCTAGCATGGTTGTGTTCTGTGTTATTTCATTTTTACCTCCATGAGCTGTTAGGATCCTTGAATACATATCCTCCATTTATCACAATTTGAACTCAAGGGTACTGACTTTTCAAAGCATTTACGCCCATAGCTTTCTATTAATGCTGGTATTGTGTGCTGAATAGTATTTACGCGAATGCATTTTACTGAGATATTTATTCTCATTTTCTATCACAATTTTTAATGTAAAGCCAAGCTGATTAGGAACTATGTTTATGTAACTTAATGAGCCATATGTCCAATGTGAAGAAAACAGAAACAGTGCCCTGGTGACGGCCTATGTTAAATGAAACTTTGTGAATATTGACCTTGCGATCACAATTTTCACTTTATGAATTTTGGTTGTAATATTTGTCAGTACAATATCACGTCAAGTTCGATGCTGTATCAATTGGGTTCATAAATAGGTAATAAAAGAAGTTTACATGGACTGCATGTGATGAAATCACTCTTGTATGTACTAGTACATTGTACATAATTATTTTTGGGACTTGCCCAACTTGCGCTGACTATAACTACCAAAGTGAGCAACTTAATGTCATAGTGGCCCCTTTGTTTGTCTCTCTTATTTTGTCTTTTATTTTATTTAGTTGAAAATTATTTTATAACATTTTAGTTTCATCTATGGTCTGTCTCCCTTTTGTTAATCTGTGAGAATGATAACCTAATTTAGTACTACAGCCAGGTCTTGATACAATGATGCTGTTTGTTCAAAGAAAACTGTCATTATTACAATACATATACTGTAATTCAGTGTACTGCTGTGATACAAAGAGATTTTAAAACATAAGACTGCTAAATATTATTTCAGTTTAGGAATTTGTCAGTAAAGTTTAAAAGGGTGGCTGAGCTGCTGAAAGCGGCCCTTGAAACTGGTAACTTAACTGAAGCTTATCAACTGTCATTATATCAAGACCTGTATGTAGTTAACTGCATCTTGACCTTTGTTGAATTACAAGTCAGTAGAGTTACAATTTTATGGTGTCTATATGTTTCCCCCTTGTGTAAGAATAAATTCTGGAGATTTTTATTTGTTTCCTCTCATGTATTTATTAAAGGCTGTAGATTTTCATGATTTTCATCAATTTCTCCCAATTTGGGAAATTGTCATGAATCATATCTCTACTAGTTACCTTTAGTTATACAGTTTCCCATGGTCGTTTCATATCATATAATACACAGTGTTTCATTCATCCGTTGTAAAATAATTATTTTTCGTAGGGGTTAATTTTTGTAAATTTCGAGGGTGAAATCGACTACAAAATAAATTTCCCAACAATTTACAAACCTCAAAATATGAGCATAGGGGAGAGCCCATGAAATTAATAGCAGTTTACCAAATCATCAGAATTTAACGCCTATGAAAAATAAGAGATTTTACGGTCTTGTTATTGCACTTGTCATATTATATAATGATTATAGAAATTGTTTGATTATTGCTGGTTGTGTTTTAGGATTGATATATTGTTATATATACTGCTTTATATTAAAGGATAGTTGTTTGTTGAGTTACATTATTAAAACAATGTGATATTTATATGTGTTATATTATCTTGAAATCAATCATGAGCTAAATATATTTGATGGGTTTGTTTAAAAGCATTATCTTGCATGCGATGCTTGTCAGAATATTATATATTTTTAATTTATTTGTTAATTGCACACACAATGTGTCACTTTTATAGGCTGTGCACTAATGTTATTATTATTTTTGAATTCATGAACCTTGTATACATTCGTCCACCTCATAATTATAGTATGAATTCTTAATATTCTTGCAATCCTTTTTCCGTTGCCTATGCAAAGTGCTATGTATCGCTTTCCACGGGAAATAATCCATGCCTTCTATATTTAATTGAACAATAGCTAACAGAATGAAGGCACTCAGTAGCGCTTTGCTTAGGTGACAAACACCAGATTTGATTCCTCGTGGTGACAAGTCATGCCCTTCCGTGGAAAGTTGACAAATATTCAATTTTCCTCTTTATGCGCAGAAGTTGTTGGTCCTTTGTGGAAGGTCTAAGAAAACTGGTAAAGGGAATCTGTCGCCATATATTGAGAAATGGCGTTTAACATGAATGTACAAACAGACACTATCAGGGGTCTGAAATGTACATACTGTCTTGAACACATATTTATCTACGAAACTTATCTATCACAATTTGTTCACAAATCTTTCTCCATTCTGTTCACATTTATCTATACTAACTCTCTTACTCGTTCAAATGTTCAAATTGACACGAAAACATGTAAAATTCTATAAACTTCATCAGTTTGATGTAAAATGTTCTTAGCATATCACTGTTCTATACATTATACATGTACCTGGTTGCTCTCCTTTTTTCTGAGTGAAAATTTTGACAAAACCAAAAAACCAACATGATTGTTTGATCATAACACGTGTGAATTGTTAAATCCGTTCCATCCAAGATTAAAACATGTGTGTATAGTTACATCTAAGATCATTGTTCAATAACATGTTTGAATAATCCTATCCTAAGATCATAGATTTGTTAATATTTTCACTTGTTCATTTATTATACATTTTGCTGTATGTTTTAGTACAGTGACTTTAGTCAGACTATGTAGCATTACGTGACTACAATATTCAGAACTTTGTTTTAACATCAGATTATCATTACCACAGCGTTGTAATTAAAATTTTTCCTAATCATAGATACGTCAATAACTCAAGAACCCAACAGGCTCATAGCCACGCTGAGGCACACCAAGACACTTGTCTTGGTGAAAGTTTGATGACTTTTTCAAAGTATGCACAATTCTGAAGAAAAAAATGCTTCAAACAGACACTAGGAAAGATTTTTGCCTCAGTACTCTTTGGTCTCTGGGTACAGCCCTGCTGAAGCGCTTGTTTGTTCATACACGGACAAGATTAATCTTTGAACTTGAAAAGAGATCTGGATCAATATGGTTAGATCATTTGTTATATCGTAATTCATTTCATTTTCACTGTACATTTAAAACAGTTTTTGTTTGCATTTAATTTTTCTAACATGTACATGGGTGCACGTTTTCAGGAATACAAGATTTCAGGTTTTTGAGTGTACCAAAAAGACTTGTTCTTTGATTTCTCTATATAAATTGACAATTTTTTCAGAATTTCATTTTTTCAGAATTTTTAACTTGCATCCATGCGTGAACCATTATCTCCGTGAACGTAGACTAGAATAGTGCTTGCGACAGTTAGGCATTACTGGTACTGGTTAACTGTAGTGATTAGAGTACATCAATTCATGAATAGATCTATTTCTAGCCTTATTGTTTTAGTAACATTCATTAATTTTACATTAACTTGGAATTTAGTTCTTATCTCACCACATTAAATTGCGTCTGAAAGTTGTATAAGAACCTTCATCCTTTGGGGTGGTAGGTTCGAATCGAATCCACTGTGTTAGGGTTCAAATACGGCTTTAAAATGATAGTCTCTGTCCCGTGCTTTCATAAGATGCAAGTGGTGTGCAGTCTACAAGGCAAATGAGTTGTTAAAATTATCAGAGATAACTAAAATATTATTTTTGTTATCATCATGTATTTGTGAACTTACAAGGTTGTTCTATTCAATTCACCGTCTAGTTATAAATTACTCATTATACTGTTATAGACATTTCACTCTCATTTATTTGTTAGAATGATGTTATTACACTGTAACCCTGAAATAAATGAAGCATGATTGATCTGTTTGTGTTGTATTATTTACTCCTGACTTAAATTAAAGTCCAATTCGTAGTCATAGTCAAGCATAGGTCAAAGTCAAGAATTTATAAAGCATCCGAATACTGTGCAGACTACATGTGACTTTGACCAGTATTCAAGAAAATCCAATGCAAAATTTAGCCTATTTTGCTAACAGAAACAGTTTTTCTATGGTCTGGGCTAAACATCTAGGTCACTAGTTCAGATCATAGCATAACCTGGTAGTCACAGGTGGTTAGAATGTTGGTCTTGGCTTCATGAAACTCGTCACAATGATCACCTTATCAAAATCTACACCAAGCTTGCAACAATAGATGCTGCATTTTTCTTGGACCCTTGTTAGGCATTGTATCTGATTACTTCGGTCACCACAAGAGTCTGCATGCACCACTACAGCATGTGAGCGGCCAAGGGCCCTTTTGTGGACCTCTGGTAAAAATCAACATAATGTCAAACTGAGAACATTCTATTGCCCTTACTTCAACAAGAAATATTTGTAAAACACACATATGCCTCCATGAAAGTCAAATTGTCAGAAATGAAATAGGTCACAGCGACCTTGACCTACTGACCTCACATTCAATAAGATCTGAGCAAATGATACCGGTAGTGACCAACATCCATATAACGTTAGAAGATCTTTTGGCCAACCATTCTTGTGCTATTGATCGGAGACAATTGACTGGTATTTTATACACGTAAAAGACAACATCGACCTAACGTGGTCACATCGACCTTTGATCTACTGGCCTTATAGCCGACAGGGGTCATCTGCCGTTGATGAAGAACGGTCATGTAAAGTTTGAGGATGCTATGATCTTGCATTCTTGAGTCATTTAACGGTAACCATTTGGTCGTCCGAGCGCACAACATACATGTGCAAAGCAATGCACAAAAATGTACATTGCGACTGGTCATCAAAGAAGGGCCTGCTGTTTGCAGCAAAAGAAAAAGTTTTTAACATAAATATTACAAGAAAATCGTACCAATTAATTAAAGACAGACATTGCCATTAAATTCACTGCTCAGTTGAATAAAATAATCGTTTAAAATTTGGTTGGGAGAAATCTGCACGTGAAAAATGAGAATTTCGTTTTCTACCAAATTTAAAGCTCGTGTATTACTCACGATACTTATATGTACACTTTAGATAAGTATGTGATCGTTTGAAATAGTATTTGACGATTTGTGTGGATTTTTAAGTGTGTTAATTATAGATACCATAACCAATTAATGGTCTTCTAATTTTATTCTGACGTCGAATGATGAAATTGGAACGATCATCGACACATACTAACTTACCTAAAGACTAAAATTGTGTTCGTGAAAAAATATTCAGAGCGTGCCTTTGTTGGATATAGATCAACGATCACACGGATATTGCAGTAACAGAGGTAGGTGATACTGATTTTGATCACAGGTACACGCGGTTTCGTCGATTTTAACAACATGTGTGTGCTATAGGAAGTTAGTCATCCCCGGGATGAGCGTCGTTGTTTCAACTGACTGGTGCATTAATAGTGTTTGATCATGTGGTTGGGTTGCTAGCAAAACAGTGAAGTCTTATAGTTCGCTAAAATTAGCTATACTCTATTTAGTACGAATGGTGATCAGCAAATGCATGTACGTCGAAAAGTATTCTTATCAATACATTGTATTAGTTGGTTATAGTAGGTGTATGAAACGACTCGAATGTGTAGGTTAATATTTCATACTGATTTATTTCCTTCACCAAAGACTGAACAAATGCGGGTTTTCAATTTTTCAACTCGACGTCGGCGACCCACAGTTTTCCTTTTGTCGTACTTATTGATAGTAGGCCTATACTGAATTAAAAATTAATATTAATCTTTATTTGTTCGTTAGAATAAGTCTATGACACTTCCTGAATATGGTATTAAAATGCGTACTACTAGTAGTATACTATTGTAAATTCATGATGACGTTTGACTGGTGTAACCATAGTAACGTTATGGTTTCTATGTTTAGTTTTCGATCAATGATGTTTTATGCTTTATGGGTTTAACAAAGTTGTGTTATGTTGTGTGGTTAGTGTTTTCTGTGCCTTCCATGTACTAGTTCCTAATATCTTTTTTACATGTGCAATGTGCGCTCATCTATTATTTGACAAACTTTCAGTAATACTAACATTGCTCATTTACTGTATTAAACTTATGGCTTTCTGTTCACATAGTTCCATATCGCACATTTGTGCTTTGTGCATCAAAGTGTCTTTTTTTAATAAAAAAGTGGCTCCATTGTAACGCTCCGTTTCTACTGGAAGTATATAATTTGCAGTTCTGAATCTTATGAGTTATTGTACACTTGAATTTGCCGTACATGATAGATACAGGTAGTGTAGGCCAATGATTGCTGGGGAATATTGTGTACTTAATGCATTTATGTCAGCCTGGTTAATCTGTGTAATAAACGATTTCTTTTAGATGTTTGCAAGAATGTTAATCCTATTCTACTTATCAAAATTACGCCACCCTTCGAAAATGACACTCCTATCAATCTCGTACTTCCTTCATTAGTCACTCAAAATAGTTTGTTAATGTATCATCTTCTTCCTTCTGCGCTCCATCTATCACGTCTGTCCGTTTGTATCTTCAGTTTGGATGTGGTGATTAACTGCATCGTCTTAGGTATGAAGCTTGCTTCCATCTCCCCACAGCTTGAGAACAGCTTTGCAATATAGTGAATATACTGTATTGCATGGCGTCTTCTCTGAAACTTACCGACACCCAACTGTCGACATTGTTTTCACTTTTTTGAAGACCATACGTAGCGTTCAGTTTATATAGGAATCATTATAGGTTGACTGCTGTGGGTAACACATAGCCTTTGTTCATGGTTTTCATTCTAATATTTTACTATCGTTTAATTAAGTCTTTGAGTCTACATAATTATTATTAGGCAAGGGTTATGCTTTCTTCGTTGCGTCTTTTGCAGGTATGCCAGTAGCTTCATTTTCGACTTTGTGCCCATGTGCAGGAATCGATGGAAGTACACACTGCACTCAATTTGGTGATTTGATCAAAACGAGTGTGTACCATGTGTTGGCTGTAAAATTTCAACTGCATACTTTCATTTCAGTGTAGTTATCATATGCAATTACCTCCCTTTATGGTAATATGCAAGAACTTTGCAGTGAGCCATTCATTGTGAAAAGCAGCAATAGACTGACTTGAAATATCAGTTCAATTTTGAGATTATCTGACTATCTCTGGTGTTAGTGGCTTGATGATCAGCCCCTTTCTGTACTTACTACTATTTGACTATAGCTTATCTGTGACTGTACAATGTATCATTTTGCCTTATCTCCCATACAAGAGATCAAAGCATGTTGGTCTACACAAGAGATGTCAATGAAAACAGAACACAGTATTTGAGTCTATCTGATAATTTTACTTGAAGCATTCAATATGTGACATACGGCTGAGCAGTAACAGAACACTAAATACATAAGACAATATACAACACGGACGTATTTTATGTACAAACAAAAATGATAAATACACAGTTTATGTACTGTAAGATACAATGTATATAAAAGATATTTGTATAAAGCAGTGGGATGTATCTAAGCTTAGCTGAACACACATTAAAAAGTCATGAACGAGTATGTACATGTATCATATAAAATACAGACAAAAAGTTCGAACAAATTAATTCGCATTTCGAGGGCACGATGCAAAACTATGGTACATGCCTCGATAAATTGATGTAGTTACCATAGTTTTGCACTGACTACTCAATTTGATAAACAAATTTATTTACAATTCGAACAATTCTGTCCAGCAGTTATAAAAGTAATGTAAGCTAAAAATTCCAAATATTCATTTTGTCTATAATGACCATATGAACAAGTATTGTGGAATTAAGACCAGGGCATATTGACATCAACTCCAGTATAAAGGTCCATGTTTTTTGTTCAAGCTTTGCACCAGTGTAATAGAGTTACATATAATTTATAAGCAAGAACATAGCAATACAACTTTGTCAACCTTCAATTAAAAAACTAAAAGTCTGATATTTTACTTGAAATACATTAATTTGATTTCTATTCATGATTATCAAAATCTTTCCTAAAACAGGGGGCATTTCATGTCAAAAACTTTGGTTGGCACAGATATTTTTTCCTTTAGTGGTATGTAAAGATTGTCTATCAGTATTTGTATATCTATTTGCATCAGAAAGTACTTACAATCAGGAGGGATGACAAATGGGAAATGTGAAAATCTTCGGATTTATTAATATTTACCTTTTACCATGCCAAAAATAGCAACAAACAATTGAAAGACTTACAGAAAAGTGTTGCTGTGGCAACTATAATTTGCTTCGATATTTAACATAAAAACATAATTGGCTAAAAAAATCTGTACACATATGTCATGACTTTGTACTATAAAACTAATTACAATAGAAAAATGCAAAGTATATAAAGTGACATGAGTTACGTACACATTTTAAGCAACAGAACAAGTTTTTTATACATAGCACGAACACATATATATAACTCAAAAATAATATCAGTCACTTGCCCAGTGAAAATTGATATGATGATGAAATAAATAATTCAAGTAAAATAGTTACTGGTAATAATTTAAACTTATAAATTTTCCGGGCGAACATTACTTTGCAGCCTAAACTGAGGCATAACGCCGAATCCTTAGAACAAGTTGCATGTCCATTTTGAGTCCCTTTATTATTACACACATCCCTTCAACCAAAACACCAAAATTATTCTATTTTTAATAATAAAATATTCAGTTGATGAAATTTTGAATTATTATAATTTTGTCAATTCTTTGCAATTTTTTCATCAAATAACTTTTGACCTTATTGTGAAAGAAATACAAACAGTTTGTTTACATGAAACAATAGCGTTAGACACAGTAGTTCAAACGGAGTAACCAAACCACACTGAACAAAGCATATGTGCAGAAAATAAGACATACAAAGATATAAGCTTACTACGAGTGTATCTAGAATACACAAACAAAGATCACTAAGGATTAAACATCAGTGATCAATACAAAGGGAAGACAATTTTTAGAGAACTACCCGTCATTATAAAGCAACATCAGATCTAGACTTCCATAAACTACAAGTATTTATACTTAGGCGGGAAAGACTTAAGTCAAAGCTATAGACATTTAACAAACAAACAAACGGAAGACGGACAGCAAACATTTCATCAATTTTCTGTAGTGTCAAAGACTTTTATAGGAAATTATTGTACAAAATAAATCGAGACGTGCCTTCAATCAGCATCGAGACTTGTAAATAATACAAACACAAGGTTTTCATCAGCTAGAGCAATGCCATTTTCTCAGCTGTGATATGTTTAATAACTTCATACAGTCATACATAAACAATAAAGATGGGTATTCAAAATGCTTTGAGACTGGACCTATAATACTGCAATTTGAATTAATGAACATATTCTTCAATAATTATACGCTCCCTTAAACACAGTTTGGGTCAGAGGTACAAATAACCTGAAAGTGACTCGAGTATACAGTAAAACTTTGTTAAGATGAGCATCGGTATTACGAGCACCCTGCTTATTTCGAGAAAAGTCCAGACGAATTTGCTTTAAATGTTGTATACTAATTATTGCACAGATATGTCAAGCTCCCTGTTTATTTCGATATTTTGGCTTGTCCCGATAAGTTTCTGAGATAACAAGGTTTTACTCAAAGACCTAAATTACACAGATTGGATACTCCACTGAAAATTTAGAGAAAACGCAAAATAACAGGAAGCAGATTCAGTTATTGTGCATAAAACTTTTTTTAGTCATCCAATTTTAATGGGCAATGTATCATGTTGAAGAGCTAAGTTTCTTTTTCTACATGAAGTAACTCATTTTTGTCTACCTTTCATAAAATACAGAAAATTAGGATTTGAATGAGGCAAATCAAGTATTTTCTGATAAACTTGGAATTTACATTAATTTAAAGAAAATGAGAGTAGGTCTGGCTCTTCGGGGTCTATTGTTTTATTCCTTGACCTATTTCAATTAATAAGGTATCATTTGAAAGCTGAATAATAAATCTATTGCATAGACGTATTATTTTTTTTGTAGGTAAATTAGAACTGGAAATATAAGGTATTAAATATGGACGAGATTTCAGAGACCTGCCACGAGATATCGTGAGAGTTGGTACATGTTTCAAATCTGTGTAATTTAGGTATTTGGTTTTACTGTACTAGAATGCAGAATTTCCGAAAGGCACATTGTCGGAATTATTGTAGGGACGCAGTCTCTTAAACATGTTGAATACCCATTGTTAAACAGAAATACTGAAAAGCTACAGACATTTACTAACACATGTGTTCTTGATATGGGTACGGTTGAATGCTACAATGTAAAATTGGAACTTTTTCAAAGATTAGAAAATATCTGTTATATAAGATTTTTTGCACTGAATTAATTTTCATTAAATTTAGGAAAGTCATGATTCGATACACAACATAGAATTAACCAAGAATTGAGAGCGCAGACATTAAATAGTTTTAACACACTAAGACACTACACAGCCTGGCAAGCCATCATATAATCATCTATACATGTCACATGATTACGGCAACATTTAACACACATTTAGCACCTTTCTTACCATATAATGTAAGTTAATCGGGAAATATCAATAATCATAATCAGTAGTACAAATGTATATATAAACAAACATTCAAGTTACACTGAATATAAGAATAATAACATTAATTCTGTCATTGAACATCATGAAAAAGTTGATATTACACTAGTATGGTTTAACCTCATTAAACTAAGACTCTGAGCCTACACTTTGCTGGCTTTGAATGAGAATGTAATACAGTACTACTGATACATATTTAAAACCTGCACCACAAGGTTCTTCTTATGAGCCTATTTTTATGAAAAATCAAAACTTGTCATGGACCAAACATCTTGTTTAACCATAATTAAAGAGTAATTTTTGCTCATTATTTCTTGTTTTCTCAAAATATCGATTTTGAACTTTTCATTCAAAGCCAGCGACTTGTTCATGTTATGCCTCCGTAGCTCAGTGTTTAGTACACTTGCCGTCTAATCTGGCGACCCGGGTTCAAATCCGGGTGGAGGTACATATATATGCCTGCCATGTTTCAGTAGAAATAAAGCAAATAAAGGCTATGCTCAGACGAGGCTCAGTTTAATGCAGTTTACTAATAACAATAATTTCACACTTTGATCAATATTCGACACATGTACGTATTTACAACATATCAGATACATAATTATATTATACATATACATAGCATTATATACACTATCTTTCTAAGATAATAAAAATTATCATTGTCTAATTCATGATTAATTCTGGTGATTAAAATGTATAAACTACTTTTTTAAAGTATAAAATTTAATCTATAATGAAATTATGCACATGAATTTCTCATATATACTTAGAAGGAAGACATGTAACGCCAGAGAGACAATTTGAACTCATTTCCTATAATAAACAGAACAGTACGGAGATATTGACCTGATCCTTACCTTTTTAAATGAATATATTACAAGGTTCTGGCATTGAATTTATCAATTTCTGCTAGCAAATCGTACAACATCGGTCCTTTAGATTAGTATTTCATATTTCACCCTAAGCGTCTTAATGACTATACTCTCAGCTTTATGAACTTTATGATATCAACTGTTAAATTATGCTTATTTATGCAAATTATGTTAATTTATGCATATTATGTTAATTTATGCAAATTATGTTAGTTTATGCAAATTTATGCTAATAATAGAAGGTTGAGGATCAGGTTAAAATCTCTGTGATTCAAATTTAACAAATCACTGAAGTAGAATAATGCAAGCCATAGTTACTGTCCTAACACAGTACTGTCTACTGCATGGTACCCACATTTATCTAAACAAATGTAAAATCACAAAATAAATAATGTGTAAAATTGAATGTTACTAAGTAGACATTTTAATTATAATTTAGATAAATTCCATTCTGAATAATTTTACTCTAAAAACAAAATATACAAATGATTCAGGAAAATTATATTGACAGAGTATTGTAACGTACCTGCTTTAAGACAAGTATTTAACAGTAAGTGACACAGGAGAGACAAAATCTCTGTATTCTGTAAACACTATGGCAACATAATAATTATCATATATATAGTATTCTTAACATAAAACACTTATAAATTATACATAAATGGTAAAAATCCCTTTTCCCCACTTCTTTGTTCTGTCAGAGAACTTTACTGTTTTCATAAGGCTTTGAAAGAACTGAAAACTGATGTACATTGTTATGCACAAACAGAACTTTGAGAGTGTTACATCACCCTGCGTTCAAGGTAGAATCATGTGATGGAACTTTTGTAGTGTTTTCATAACGTTTTTCATAACGTCACAAGATTCTACCTTTAACACTCTGTCAGAGCCATATGAAAACAGTTCAATTCTCTGACGGTACTGAGAAGCTGTATATGAAGATTAGTTCCGCATAAAAGCCATGTAATTATTCCTATAGTTTAGAGCAATCAACCAATACAGATACATGTGTCAGTATTAATACACTGCAACAAAGCCAAGTACAATAAGACCGACCTTCAACTTGATGCCATTAAACTTGTAAGCCATTTTAGAATGTGCATTTGCAGCATACCAGTATATCATATAAAGCAATTCAGTGTACATTTGTAAAATCTTGAAAAATAGTTCATCAGGAATAAAGAAAATGATGTCACGTCATAACAACATTACGAAAAAACAAAATGGATTTTACTTGAGAGTTAGGTTCATCAACAGTGTGGGCACATGAGATGATCAAGATGACAGATGTATTCAGTGATCATGATGACAGATGTATTCAGTGATCAAGATGACAGATGTATTCAGTGATCAAGATGACAGATGTATTCAGTGATCATGATGACAGATGTATTCAGTGATCAAGATGACAGATGTATTCAGTGATCACGATGACAGATGTATTCAGTGATCACGATGACAGATGTATTCAGTGATCACGATGACGGATGTATTCAGTGATCACGATGACGGATGTATTCAGTGATCATGATGACAGATGTATTCAGTGATCATGATGACAGATGTATTCAGTGATCATGATGACAGATGTATTCAGTGATCATGATGACAGATGTATTCAGTGATCATAATGACAGATGTATTCAGTGATCATGATGACAGATGTATTCAGTGATCATGATGACAGATGTATTCAATGATCATGATGACAGATGTATTCAGTGATCATGATGACAGATGTATTCAGTGATCATGATGACAGATGTATTCAGTGATCATGATGACAGATGTATTCAGTGATCATAATGACAGATGTATTCAGTGATCATGATGACAGATGTATTCAGTGATCATAATGACAGGTGTATTCAGTGATCATGATGACGGATGTATTCAGTGATCAAGATGACAGATGTATTCAGTGATCATGCATAGAGAAGTTCAGTGGAGGAATGAAGGATGGGTGACCATGGCTGTGGAAAGGTCCTGCCATTGATGTATTCATACGCCCATCAAATCCATGATGATTCGGACCTAGTATACTATTGATAGACATGACCGATGGGTGGCCCCTATTATATTGATGATGATGTTGCATGGCATTATGGTCCATACCTTGATAATTGGTATGAGGGAATTTGATGGGAGAAATATTGAGAGAGGATTCGTTCTGAGCCGGCCCGTCAGTGATTATGTTATTCAGACTGAAGTTAGCCATGTGCGGAGCAGTGTGTGGCGTGAGTTGTGGACCGTTGCCATGGTTACCATGTAGGGGGTTCATGTTCATACCAAAACCTGGCTGAAAGTTCAAACCAAGACCATTCTGAGCTCCTCGAGGAAATAGATACGGTGCACTGAAATCTGAATTCTTTGGCATTGGAGTGCTGGAATTAGGGAATCTGGGTCCGGGCCCAAATATGTTACCGGGCAAGAAGGGTGACCCCTCGTGCTGCATGCGAGACTGAGGGGACAAATTCTGCATGTTGAAAAAGGGAGTCATGCTTCTATTGGGTTCAAAGATGGAATTTGATAAATTACTATCCACTTCCATAAATGGCAAAGTTTTGGACTTTTTCGATGATGGAGGTTTGTTGCGAGATTGCTGTTTAGGTTGCCTAGACTGACTCGGTGCCGAGGTCGGACCTTGCTGACTACCATGAGGTGTGGTAGCCCTGTGAGATTGCTGGGTAGATGGCCGTTGAGATGGAGGTGGTTGTTGAGGGCCACCCATCGGAACTAAGGGAGGAGCAGACTGTTTCTGGGGTGGTTTAACCACACTAGATTGTGACGGTGGATTGGCTGATTTTCTACCACCTGAGTTAACCGGGGTGTGACTTAATGGTTGTGTACCAGAATTATCACGGCTGAAACTAGGGGGACCATTATCAAATCTATTACCCGGGTACGGTCCACCCATGGCGTTAAACCCTTGAGACGAAGGTGGGGGAGGGAAAGGAGTATCATATGGAGATCTGTTAGTCATGTTCCGGGATCTATCCTCCGGCGGCATCATGACTGGGTGATGGAGGGGTGGGGTGTTTAAGGACTTTGACGACGGGTAATTAGACGGGTAGTATGATTGAGAATTACTCATCATCTGAGGTGACCTATCCATAGCGTTGTTACGTTTATCAGGCAAAGATGCTTGACTACTACTACGAGAATGTGAGCTATTCATGTCCATCATTTTATCTTGAGATGATTTTCTCATTTGTTCCGTCGGACTTTTACCGACATTTGACTTCATCTGAGTGTCATGGAAATAGCTACCATCAGTTCCGCCACTCGTGTTAGGGAACGCTGAGAATGGCTCCTGTATGGTAGCAGGCCCCTGACTTTTGTTCATTTTCTGTTTGCTACAGGATGGCTTAGTACCTTGACCACGATTGTTATCATCGGATATGATAGGACCCTTATCATTATGCTGCATACTATCCCCCCGTGACATGTTATTTGAATCCACCCTGGGTAAGTTAGTACCACTAGGGTGCATGACCGTGTTATTTCTCTGGATAACATTATTGCTACCATTGTTCTGATCATACAAGTCCATGTTTGGCATAGAAGCGGGTAGACTGGTCTGTGATGATGGCACGCTAGAGGAGGAAGATAGGACCGGGGGATAGAACGGGAACTGATGATGACCGAGTCCGCCGGCGCTCGTGGTTACCGTTGACGACGTGGAGGATAGAGAGAAGGAGAATGAGGAAGACATGTTTGAGGAAGCTGTTGACGAACTATCCATAAAGCTACTTGGGATGTTACTGGTTATAGGCTGAAGATTAAGACCAATGTTAGCAAAATTAAACCCGTCCGGTGAGCTCTCAGATTGTAATCGTGAGAATTCTGTTGAAGGGTTGCCGAGCTCGGTATTTGTGATTAAGTCTGAATGTGATACCAGAGAGTCTGGTCGTGATCTTATACCATCGTCACGACTCGACTGCACGAAACTATCAACAGAATAAGCATTATTATTGTTCCGTAGTTTTGACATGTTGGAAGTGTCAGGTTTCTGATTCAGTGTAGATATGTTCACATTCGGAGGAGATTTGATCACTTTTTCAGTCTGAGCACTAAATAATGAATCAGCCGAACACGGAGGAACGGAGTAATTGTTCATACCACTAGAAGAGCGAGGTGCGGTCTCCTTCGGAGGAATTTGTCTATTGTCCATGTTACACAACGAACCGTACATCGGATCGCTGGGAAACTGATTCCCGTATCTGTTATTCTGTGAGGAATTAACTGAAGTTTGAGTTCTTTGAGCAGGCACTAACAAATTGTTTGCACTTGATACAGTTACATTAGGATTACTAAATTTCTTGTCCATATTTGAAGCTTGGTTTGTGTTACTCGTTTGAGAAACATGTCCGCTATTATTTGGCATATTCACAACATTCTCAGCCATCTTCTTCTTCTTCATGTGATTTGAGTCATTGTTAGAAACTTTAGGCTCACATACTAATTTCTTAGAATCGGAATTAGCTGAAGACACAGATTTCGCCGACGTTATAACACTCATAGACTGAGTGTGTCCGAGCGAACCTGATGTTTTATCCACCATGTTACTGGTATTATCAACCGGCATAAACGAGTCACTAGTAGTATCAGACAATGGCACTGAATTTAAGGCACTGAATGGGCTAACTTTCGTACTATCATGTTTCTCTGCAGGTGACCTCTTCATGATCGGAGAGATCTCTGTGTACTGTTTGGGCGACGAACGATGCATGTCATCGTCAGATAACATTCCCTGTCCTGGTGAAACGATACTTAGCTTCGGTGAGACTAATTCTGAAGTGAATGAATTCTGTCTAGGTGAAACCATACTGGCACTCTTTGGTGAGATGATGCTTTCCTTTGGTGGTGGAAGAGGTGGGAGGTCAGCTATACTTGATTGTAGAGTGAGTTTTGGAGATAGCTGAGGTTTCTGGGCATTCTGTGTCTGTACAAGATCAGGTCGAGGCATCTTCTTAGGTGGGATAGGTACGCCAAATATACTTGTTTTAGTATCAATTTCAGGCATGCTTTGAAGAGGTGGTCTATTCTGAGAATTATCCGACATGTTACCGGCATCCTTTTCCGTACCGGGAAATGGTCGTTTATTAGATTGAGGCATATCTTTCATATCAAACAGCGGATCATGAGTTGTCACATCATTTCCCAGCTTTTGTGAATTATTTTCACTGTCCTTGGAATTTTTAGCACTTTTAGAATTCTTCTTGGATTTGTTTTGAACACTAACCTTAGATTTGGTGTCAACTTTATTAGCTAGATTACAGTCTTCAGGCTCATTTGATACGTTCGGAACAAAGTCACCTTGTGAGGGGGTGGAAGAAAGAGCGGTAAACTCTTTACCATTTAATGGTAGAATTAATGGCACAACGTCGTCAGAATCGTCAAAATCATACACAGACAATGTAGCGGGCATACTAAGAATCTCCTTCGGTTGAACAATTGTATTTTTACTTGCAGTATTAGCCATGTTTGTATCAACTTTACCTTCCTTACCACTCTTACGTTTCTTAGAACTTGGTTCATTTTCAGCATCGGGTGCCTTACTTCGTTTAGATTTAGATTTTTTATTCACTTTCGTATTACTCGGACTTTCAGGCACCGTGTTGCCTAACTGTTCCACTTGATCCAATACATCCGATAAGTCAGTCTCATTAAATGTAATACAAGAATTATCCTGGATATGTTTTTCATTGAATGTTATACATGTGTTGTCCGGGATATGTATTAATGTACTTTCAATATCCATCTGAGAGTCAGAATCAGTTTTATCAATTTCTAGCACAGGAGTTGTTTCCTTAGCAGCTTGTTTCTTTGATTTGCTACTCTTTGAGCTGTTTTGTTTAACACTTGATTTACCTTCTTTCTTGTTCTCACCAGATTTTGTAGAAGATTGTTTAGTTTTCTTGCCACCTTTACCAAGGTCAATGCTTACACTAGTAGCAGTTTTAGTGAGCTCACTGACTGTTTTACCAATCTCACTGACACTGATTGTTTTACTGAGTTCACTAGCTGCAGACATGTCACTTTTAGCATCCGACAAACCAGGAACATCCTCACCGAACTGAATTCCAGCAATTTCTTCAAATGTAGCGGACAATGAAGTCACATTGTCAGTACATGATTGTTCACTTTTTTCAACACTATTCACAACCTTTTCAACTTCCATAGTCTTCCCTGCCTCGGCGACAGAATTTAATCCCAAAACATTGTCTTGTAGAGACCTGGAATTTTTCGCAGTCTCACCACTTATCTTATTAGAACGTTTGCTCGGAGACTTTGATTCATCCTCAACTTCTGTAGCACTAGTGTCAATATGTAATGGATTATCTTCGTTAGCAGGATTATAGAAGCCTGCACCAACGTTAGTCAGCTCACCGGTAGGTGGCGAGAATATAGACTCTGCAGCTTTAGCTAATATATCAGTAGACTCAGAGGAAACAGCTGACGAAACCTCCGGGTCTGTAGTAGACTCTGGTATCTGAATCTGTAGACTGTCCGACAATGAATCTGCTGGTACTGTCTCCTTATTTTTGGCACTCGCTTTTTGACTGGGCCTCTTTTTCTTACCAGAAGTGGTAGACGACTTATGACCGTCGCCACCGAGAGGCTTCGGACATATCGCTCTCTGATTTGAATTGTTCTTATTCTTGCCTCCTTTACTGCCAGCAACGGATGTAGAAGGTTGTGACGTTACCGGACCCGGTGCTGAAGTTGTCGTGGGAGCCATAATGACGTTACCAACCGCTGGCTGGGATGGTCCTTGTTGTCCAGGTTGCACAGTACCAAATACTTGCATAGTGACAGGATCTAGTAATACAGTAGTAGGTTGACCGTTCACTGGCAGACTAAGTAGTATAGGAGTACCAGTAGGTTTAGCTCCTTGTTGTGTTATACCTCCACTGTTTACCTGTAAATAATACAATATTCACATCATATACACATTGTACATACTAAGTCTCACACAAAATTTCAAGGACTTATTAAGAATTAATTTGCATCTTCAAGACATTTTTCGTCAACATTAACCCATCTTTTAACACAATATCGGGCGTCGTCATACACAAACCCATACATTGATGATCTATAATTTGAAAGAAATCTAATGCTTTTGCTGATTTAGACAACTTCCATACACTTTAATGTATATTCAAGACTGTTTGCCTAAATTCAATGACAGAACAGGACTAATATTTTTAGCATGACATCAGAAAGACGCTTAAATTTTTTAACTTAATTTTTGACTGACCAGTATTTCAATAATTAATACATAAAGATATTCAAACATACATACCAATTTTGTCTGGTTGCCAGTGGCAACAGTTGATGCTGATAATGGTTTCTGTGTCTGAACAGATGAACCCTGAAACATTATAAGTCCAGGTTATAATTTATGATCAAGAAATTCAGATTTTGATTTGAGCCAAGTCCCAGATTTATGAGTTAGGTCAAGTTAAGTATTTATATGTGGATAAGTTATTAGACCAATGGACATAAAGCACGCTATATTGTTGATTCACAGTTAAGCTATTTAGGGCTACAAAAAAAACAACCCCACAGATTGTTCAGCGCTGGAGTACTGTGGCAATTGAAAAACTGGTTGAACTTCGGCAATTTCTAAGCCTCAAGTGTTGTTTGAACAAATAATTCAGGGAAGGAACCCTCACATACTTTATATATCTGCAATCTATTTACCTGTATTTGTGTGGTCATGACACTCTGTATGGCCGATGTGGGTACTACACTTGTACTGAGCGATGCTGTCGTACTAGACGGTATAACCTGACTGGCCGAGGCTGCTGGTATCAATAATCCCTGACTGTTGGCTCCGGACAGAATCTGCCCCTCCATACCTGTAATATAATACAAGAACATTCATTAACCCAGGGGTGTCAACAGAGTTAAATTTCAAATCAGGAAAATCATATGCCAAATAAGAGGCATTTAACCACATTGTTTCCATATTCAACTCCATTTTTATTAAGAAATTCCTTCAAAACAGACTAAATTGACCATGACTTTGCCATTTCTCAAGATATTATGATAGTTGATAGTGCTTTGTACATTTAGCTCATTTTACACGATAGTAGAGAAAAATATGCTAGTTATACTTTAACTTTAAGTATTAAAAGTTTCCTAGTAACCAACTTACCTGTTTGAATATGTGGACCCGACATCCTTGGTTGAGTGAGTTGTGCCTGGTTAGGCTGTGAGACGACATTACCCGGGTTTGTGACCACCGGTATAATCTGACCATTAGGTAAGATGAGAGCTGAAGGTAGCTGGTTAGGTTGACTGGGCTGTGTATTCAGTGTCAGTAAGTTAGCATTCTGATTTCCTGGAATCTGACCTTGTTGCCCGGCAACCACTAATCCCTGACCTTGACCCTGCATGTTGATAAGTTGACCTTGACCGTTTATCTGCGGACCAATTTGCTGTAATAGTTGACCATTCGGTGTTTGTATAATATTCCCTTGCAGCATGTTCTGTTGTTGGAACGGTAGGTTAGGTATAGTAGCCCCTGCACCTTGTCCTAACAGCTGGTTCTGTAGAGCGGCTATGTTAGCTTGTTGCTGTGCTAACGCCAGTGCGTTCTGATCAATGTTTCCTGCCTGATCCTTTAGAATTGTAGGCTGATTTAACCCGGGCACTAACCCTTGTTTCTGTGAATTGGAGAACATGTTTGAAGCGTTCCCATCAAGTCCCATAGGAACGTTGGCAATCATTGGTATTCCTTGTTCATTGAAAAACATAATCTGCTGCATTTGTTGTTGTTGCTGCTGTTGTTGTTGCTGTTGTCCTGGCAACCCAGACTGGTTACCTAACATCGGCATGTTAATCAATGCACTGTTGTTGCCATTTTGTAGCATAGGTTGTATACCCGAGTGAGCACTCGTCATTATTGACATGTTTGAATTGTTGGTTGCCATAGCACCAGATGCAGCATTATTGATATTCTGTATCTCCATGGAAGCATTGTTCTCGGCATTAAGATTTTGATCACTAGTGGCAATGTTAGCAAGTGTTTGTAAAGCGTTTGTTGAGCTGGATTCAGATTCCTGGCCGGACTCTGACACGGACGGTGTCAATGCCGACGCACTCTGTTGTCCGGAATGACACTGACTGCCGGGTGTGATACCAGCATCCTGCATCGCTAACTGTAACAACCCAGCATCACTATCTTCAGCATCTTTGTTCATAGTGTTCGTATTCAGATCTGTTTGTGGGTTTGTATTTTGCACATTTTGTGGAGTTAACTGATTCGGGTTAGGGTTAACACCGGGTATGTTCGGAGCACCTGCCCCAGGATTCATCATACCCATTGGCATCATCTGGTTACCGTTAGCAACCATTCCTGGCATCATATACTGATTCATCATGGGATTAAACATAACATTTTGTCCGTTCAGGAACGGTCCACCTGGCATGTTCATGAGCTGATTTTGCTGTATATTACCACTACTATCCTCCGACACGGAAACTGACGAGGAAATCATCTCCTGCTGTTGATTCACCCTCTCCTTTTGTTCATTAAGCTGATGTAGTTGTGAACTCAATGTTTGACGTTTCTTTGATTTAGACTTGGGTTTCGGGCTTTCATCTTTTACGTCCGTCGTGGAGCTTACACCATTCGTGGGAATAGATTCAGTGGATAAACCTGAAATAGTTTAATACATGTATCGGAAATGGTGATTTCATAATGAACAAAATAACATGTAATAAAGACTTCTATTTATATCATGTTTGTATAGAGATGAATTTTATGCCAGGTTTGAAACCGACTGCTGTCTATTGTGTCGGGGGCATAAAAACGATAATGGAGTTCAACCCAAGGATTGATCGGTGAATATGCTTGTAAATAACACATAAAACATTGTTTATGGTAAATATATTGATGATTCTATTTAGTACATACATATTTAGACCCAATCGCTATCACATTCTGGCCCGTTGATGCATTTAATAGGAGATTCATAAAGGGGTCTGAAAGAGGCATTTTGTACTGTTCTCTTTAATATAGTGAATTAGTGAAAATTTGGGGATGTCAAAACTGTGTATTTTGTCATTTTAATTTCTTAGGCCTGTGCTAAGATATCTGCAATTATTTCTACAAGAACAAAAAATGCAATTATTTCTACAAGAACAATAATTGACAATTTACCAGCAGCTTTGATGATATCTGAGAATTTATCTCTCTCCAACTTTAATGCATTCAGTTCTTGATTTAATCCATCTTCTATAACTGAAATATAATGTATGTAAAACAGTGAAGCATTGGTTTTATATCAAATTGGCGACAAATAACATTTACAGTTAATAACTTGTCTCCATAGATGACCACCTCATCAAAATGGTTTGAATTTCAAACAATTACATCTTGTTTTATATTTTGATAACCATTAAGGTTTTCTTAGTTTGACACTGTATAGTGCTGTAACCAAAACATAGCCAAATTTATGTGTATTTTTTCAAGTATGAAACGGACAATGATAATTATTAAGACAAAGAACAATTGAATGCCAAGTTGATAATTGCAACAATATTATGTTTGATTTGCACATTTTATGATACCTTAGAATAGAATACATCTGATGTAAATAAATACCTGTGAACTTTGTTTTCGCTTCCTTTAACTCTCTCATATAATTCAGAGATTTCTCCACGATCTCAAGTGTACTCTACAAAGTGAAGGATTATTATCATATTTTGTTATACAGCGATATAGAATAATCTGTCATGTGTTGTCTTTGGACATCATCATAACATTATCAGAAATGATGAAACTAAGCGGACAATGTTAACTTTTTACCAAAACGCTGGTGACGCGAAGTTCAGTACACATGGAAGATCACAAGAATCCATCAAAACAAGATGAGATTCTTCCGTTGTTTATTTGATATCACCACAAATAATGAAATATACTGTCACTTCAGTGCCTGGAAAGGGATAAGATGGCTTGAATTACTTCACAGGTCCAGAGAAAATTTGTGAAATAGAAGATACATGATCATTCAACTTTCAAAATCTGTGTTTGTTGTTTTGTACACGGAAAGTAAAACAAAATAACAAGTAATGACTCACGTGTCTTTCGCTTGTAACGTAACTGGGTGGAAGTAATTCTCCCATCTTACAGATGCAAGCTTTAATCTGTTCCTTTCTTTTCTTCTCCATATCATTATGTTCACGTCTTCTCTTCTCACGTGAACAAGGGCTGAAATAGAAATTATACTAATATAGCATCAACAGTAAACTGTTTTAAAAATAAAATAAATATAATTTTTTAAATTTGTTTACAATGAAGTGCTTATAAATAGAATTTTTTTTTTTTAAATATTTAACTACCTGTGTGTCCATAAAATTTAAAAAATTTAGCACAACAAATTGCTAAATGACTTAATTAGAAATTATTAATAACAATTGCTTCGATTAATTTGATTTTTTAAAGTTTTTTTCTACTGTTGTACTGGGTTATAACTTATATACAAAAGCAATCTGTGCACAATGTAGTAATGACTTTGTCGCAAAACCTGACTGAAAACAGCTCTACCAGATGAGCAGTCACTTTATTTAAACCAGCATTAACCAAAGTGGAATATATGCATTCAATTAATTTGGGGGAAAATTATTACTTATATTACAGAGCTACAGATAAGATGCGTATTGGGGTAATTACCCAATTCATTTTCTTAAAAACCCAATAGTTTTTGAGAGGAAGGAGTAAGAAAAAGCAATAAAAATCTGAAATACCCAAAAAGAAATGGATGAAATAGTGAAAAACAGTACATAACAGCTCTTTTACCCAATGAATTTGATTAAATACCCAAATAAACTTTGTCAAAACCCAATCAAAATTGAAACTAGGGGGTAAAATACCCAATTGACTAAAACCTTATCTGTAGCTCTGATTATAATTAACTTAATTGGAAAAAAATGAGTTATTTTGTTCTAAGGAAATCTGCCCATATTTGGCATTAATTATAAATAGCAAAAATAACTGAATACTTACACTCCTGGTTGATCAGATTTCTGTAAAGTTGAATTAACTGACTGCGATGTTTCTGATCCTGAAATGACAAGAATAAGAGAGTCAATTTAGCGGTGCATTAATTGCATCTGAGCAATATGGCACTACAAGTACAACTAACTAGGGCAATTTTCATTACCCATAATATTAATATGACCCATAGGGTATTAGGGTAGGGCTTGACACTAACACTGGTCCCCTGGCCCGGGGCCATTGAAAATCTTGAAGGAACAGGAACTGTTTTCTCTACAAATTTAATGCTCCGAAAGTCAGTGTCAACCAAGTGAGATAGTGTATATGGCAGGGAATTTGTGTGTGGGGGTTGTACCTTAAAAAATAATTTGTTTGGCGCATTTGGGACATGGATTTTTACCAGGAGTTTGAAGGAAAATCCCCGCGAAGGTTTGGGGACATGGTTAGGGTAATTGCATCCACGCCCCCACCTCCGGGGATGGGCGGAGATCTTTACTTTTGGGTTGTCAAAACCCCCGCACAGCTGATGGTAAAATCTCTGTTATTGGTATTGGAGACAAAATTCCCACACATTTTCCCTGGCAAGTGCGAGGAAGCTGGAAGGTAAAAACATAGCGGTTTCCCCGGTTATCCACCACCCATCCCTGGGGGTGGGGTGCGTGGATGCAACTGATTGATGCATGAGGTACAACTTCATAACAGTAGTTAACAAAATGTTAGCAATGGAAGCTAGATTCCGAACTTAGAAATTTATGTCTGGTGCTTGTGGGGAGCACTTGTCTGTCAAACATTTGACAGCTTGACAAATAAAACATGTGATGTCAGACCACTACTACATAAACACTAGTACTGCTTGACAATGTGTAGAGTTCTTTTGTACGGTTTATACCACATTGCCTAGGAGTGACTCACAGCTCTAGCACTCCTTCCTTTGGCAACCTCACAAAGGAAGTGGCAGGTGTTCCTGAACCCAGGCTGAGGTTTGATCTCCTATACCTATGCATCTATACCATGAATAAAAATGTTTATGTCAAAATAAAGCAGTATTTCACAACAAGGCGACAATCTATGGTTGATTTGAACAATCATAAAGCAATTTAGACTGATTTTTTTTTGTTTATCCCATAAAAACAGAAAAGTAACAGGATAATTTGTGACAATACACTTGTTTATACCGAGTTTATCTGGTGTAGTCGTGGCGGATGCATCCATTTCTAATGATTTTACAGGTCGGCTATACCGATCCACGCCGCATCATGACAGTATTTGAATAATCAACGACTTGTCGTTTTGGTACGACTTTGGTGGCCGCCATTTTTAAGTGACGTCATTAATTCTAATCATTAGCCTCGGATTCGTTTCCAAGGTCGTTTCCGACTGTCATTTTTGGGTTTGTTCTTTGTCAATCAAATACGACTAAATATGTTAGTTATGGCCTAATGAATAACATTTTCAATTCAGTAGTCTCTGTGCTAGCAAGGCGGCTCAGTGTCAGATAATAATTTTGCGTAGGAGAGTCGAATACATAATTAATCTAGCAGCAAAAACTCAGTTACTTCCCTTTGTAGTTTTTTCAACAGTTACCTCCCGTGTAGACGGCAAAATAATTACTAAGAGAGGTAACTAGAGCAAACTGTATAATTATGCCCGATTGAATTATCTCCCTTCATACATTTTCGTCGACAAAGTCTTCATTAAAAATAATTATTGATTCATGATACAAGGAAATATATACAATCTAATTTTATAGAACATAAAGCATAGAAGCTACTTTACGTTTTTAGGATTTTTTTTCAAAGGAATGGGAAGGGGCCTAAAAATATTTCATAGCCATAATTGAATTTTTACCAAAGAAGTCCAAAGAACTTCTTTGATTTTACTAGAAAGCTGCACGAATTGTCCCCATGGACAGACGTCTGTAAACGACCCTTGTTATAGAAGGAAATACTGTGTTCTTTCTGTCCTATATGCTCTATTGTACGTAAAGACCTAAGTTACCTAATTTGGTCTTTGTGTACGTGAATAAATAAGAGGTGATATACGGACAGTCTCACTGATTCGCTCACATGATGCCCACAAGTCACGATTTTTAGTTTGTACAAAAGTTGCATTAATTCTATATATCATAGCTTAAGCTATTTTTCTGGAATTAGTAAGAACATTTGTAAGTAGGCTTTTAGGAAGAGAAGTAGGAAGAGAAGAATATCTAATTACCTCGAATTGTTGTTTTACAGTGATATGACTGCCATGGTGATCTGTTCCCGACTGTACCGTCTCGACTAGCGCCTTACCTCATTGATAGGGCTATGTGCAAGCCGGTTTGATCTAGATGTGGACAGGTCGACGACGGACGACGGAATTATCAATGTGACTACATGTATGCAAGGTGAGCTATTAAAACGTATCTAAAGTAAAGCAAAATCAGTGATAAAAATGTTAGAGCTAGGTTCACGAAATTACCCAAATAGTATACTTGTAATAACAATAACTTTGTCAAATGACCGTAGCGAATGTAGGAAATCGGGCTAGAATGCTTAAATTACAGCCCAATTGTATACACCGATCGTCTGTTTTCCTGTGCTAGAGGTCTCGGTTCGATCAAGATCCGTGACATTCACATATATCGATTAGAAGGTCGTAACTATCAAATCGTTATTTTGAGAAAACACGGAAAAACTGTCTGACATTTACTCTTTACTTATGGTAAAACAAACTTTTACAACTTCATTTTGGTCAACATGACAAGTTCAGATTTTTATGAAAATGGGCTCATAAGAAGCGCCTTGTGATGCCTATTCTAAATATGTATGAATCTTAGGTCACTTACGACCTTCTAATTCTAAGCCATCGATATCCTCTAAAGTTGTTAGTTTTGATACTGGTACAATGTATAATAAGTCACATGGCCACTTGACGTGATATAGCAAAATTTATCAGGCACCCTGTTATCAGGCTGATTTTGCCGGAAGTGACTTGATCAATTTCCCTTGCTTGACACTAAGCATACCGAAATGAAGGTAGTGTCCCGGGTAAATGCTAGATGGACACGTTTCATGATAATGTGAATGGATAGTCTATATTCGACTGACATACTGTAGACGAGTGGGACATAAAACAAGAATACATTTCATAAAACTGCCACGCAAATGTCCTTCGCAACGTCAAGGGAAACCATTACGCTGATTTGTTCCGCCTAACCAATCATATGGATTGTCTCCCTTAGACTAGAGAATCAATCCAGTTGGTGTGCGCTTTGTGTCTTCATCACTTTTTGGTACTTTCTGGACGAACTCGCTATAGAGCTACCATGACGTCTAGGTAATAACCTCTTTAGTAATATAACACAAATTACTTACTAGTAACACCCGAAGCCTTTTGTATATCGTGTGAATTGATACCTGTTACGACGATAAAACACATGTGTGGGCTAGAACGTCATTGGCACAGGAAAAAAGAAAAACAATTAAGTTAAATTCAACATATTTATTTGTAATAGGCTATACATGTATATAATGATGCCTTGCATTGGGTTATGCTACAAGGTGCATATTTTATTATTGTTATTTAACTAAATACACAATGTACAACAGAGTTAGTTTCTATCAACACGGGCGGCAGTTATTTGTAAGCCCAATTAGTGGTTACTTCTGGCAAAATTAAATATTATTGCCAATTACTTTACGAAGAAATATCAAGCAATATACTTAATATGATACATTTAGACATTCCTTGGCCTCGGTATAAACCAGTTAGCACTTCCAACACTCCATTTTAGTTTTTATTTTACTCTCTGATTCCATGTTCCAAATACTATTTTGAAGTTTCCACACATGTGGTTTAAAGCCCTGCTTAATAGGGAACGAGCCCAAAACAAAATATTTTAAGTGCTCAATAACTGAAAGAACAAAGTTTAAAATCCTGAATTTTTCAATTGTATCTTCGAAGATCTTGTCAATGTTTTCAATCAGTCGCAATTCTGTTGATCTACGCACATGGAACGTTGCCTAGTGTTATGATAAAACTTTCGTTTTCGATCTACCAGAATCCTAACTGTAGATAGTGCGTGAGATGTACACAAATAATTCGTTTGACCAATCAAGTGGTATTTTGATTGTAAAAATTACATTGGAAATATTGCACAGATTTGCATAATCCAATGGATTCGCATGTCAACCTCTTACAAATGCCTTCGAGAAGTAAATGGGCGAATTATTCTTTACATAGACGGCTAGTTGAATAGTGATTGAGTCACATGCGTCCAATGGACAATCGCATGGCGACCTTCGACAAAACCCTTCGACAAGCGAGTTGGCAGAGCGTACTTTACATTAACGTCATCGACGTCTACTCAATAAGTGGTTGGGCCTGAAATGTTCCATTGTCTGGTACCGCACTATAATATACTGGTCGCCGACACTGGTCTGCAAAATACAGTGAATAATACTCAAAACAAAGTAATTAACCCACACCTAAACACATTGATAATACGTACATAGCCCATATAGGACACAGTCAGGGGTGGTATTCACAAAGCATCTTAAGTGAAATCTTAAATATTTTGACTTAAGTTAAAATATTGAGTTGGGCATATTTTCCAAGAAACGAAGAATATCCCATGTTTTCTATGTGATTATTGTAGCCCTTTACATACTGCTCCTAAACAATATAAATAATTTTTAATTTTGATTTTCCTGTTTATCTGATACACTTAAGGAAAATTTGAGATTTCTAGAAAATTCTAAGTTTTCACTTAAGATTCTTTGTGAATACCACCCCAGGGTGACAAATCAATTATAGAAATAGGCTGGAACGAAACATATTTTTAAGGGAGGTCATACTAGGCATTAATCATTTTGTCTTTAAAAGCTGCACTAAGAATGTTTTATCATCTGTAAGAATGCTATCGGTTATACATTGAGTAAACGATTAAAGTTTACTTGCAAGTGGTTCGATGTGTGGTCAACTTTGTGTCGGCTCTTACTGTACATTTAGTTGTTTTGATTTGTTCGGGCGATTGCTCTGCATGGGGGTCATATCAAAGGTGTTCTGAATTATTATTGTTTTAGTCTTACTCTATATGTGATGCTATTGATATTGTTATACTTACGTCTATTTCTCAATTTCTTTCTTCTTCGTATAACCACTGTCACAATGAAATAAAAAAAAATGTATAGATGGAAAACGAGTATTGAGTCGAGACTGAACTTTTTGCGCTGACTTCATATAATGAATATCCAAGGGTTATGACGCTGATTTCAGATTCTATCTATAATAGGTCGGTCTTGACATAGGCGTTGATTCTGATAACATATTTAGGCTACTAGCTGGTGTAAAATTGTTTCGTATTTTCGTGTGTTAGTACATTAGTTAGATTTGGTCCTGGTATATAGTGAAAGGTCGATATGTCTTTTGACCGTGTGACTACGTAATGAAATATTTATGGGCGCAATGTAATTAATTTCGCACACTTATAGAATCTACCCAAAGACATAAGGATAAGATAAGAACTCACCAAAAGCGACAGTTGTTGTGACTACGATGACTGTTAAAGATACGACTGTTATGATCACATATATTGTGTTACCATGTGGCTGTCTGGATGCTTCTGTTCTACTGCCAACCACGGCTGGTAAATCCACAGTGATTGACGCTGAAAGAATACTCGTTTTTAAAGACAGTACTTGCATGGTCAACAAAAACCTTTCCCGTAAAGTTCTGTTAGAATACTACAGTAACTTAAATTCATCGATAACCTACTGCATGTGTGTCAGCTTCAAGAGCATTGGGTCTCGGGTTCGATCCCAGGCTGCAACACTTCTCAGGTTTGAAATACATTTTATTTAAAAAGTTAGTAAATATAAGTAAGCCACTTGATGGTTGCGCTGTTTCCATAGAGGAAACCAAAGAAATAACGGATACATACCAGTATTACATAAAATTTGAACATCATGTTGGCGCTGACAATATACTTCATTTTTGACGTACCATATCTGAAAGACATTGACTAATTAATGATTCAATTAGCGTTATGTATAAATGTTGTATCACGATAACCACTTAATCATCGGAGGTATAAAAAGAAGCTTCATATATATAAAATATTTTGACCCGATAAAGACTACCGGTATATGGGGTGCCCGAAAACGCATGCCATTCATTCATGCCATATGCGACAAAAAGCTAGAACAACGTTTCTGCGAATGAATGATACATGAACTAACTAAACAATAAAATACATAAAAGTGGTACATTCTAATGCAATTTAAAAATAACACGTGTTAATGCCGAGACATAACGAGGATACAGTGCTAAACTATGATACGTGCCTATTTAAACTAATATAGTTATCATAGCGTTGCACCGAGCAGCCCTCGATGTGCAATTAAGCCATAATAAATTATTTTGGAAAAGAAAATACTGACCAATATAAATCCTAGTCCTGTCTGGTTGCAGACTATCTGGAATTTTGTACTCCTTTTATCCTGCAACATTATACAGGAGATGAATGAAACGGACAACATGTGCTCGACATACCCCGGGTGCCCGCAATATTGATGCTCATCATAAAAGGTGGAAATCTCCAAGTTACCACGACTTACCTAGCACGTAGCTCGAGATTGTAAAGCTTTAACACTAATTAATGCACGACTTTCCAATAATATAACTTGGCATTTAACCCCATTAAGTGATACTGTCTGTTATCAAAGATCACTATTACAAAACCTGTTTATAAAAGACCCAATATGTTATCTCATTCAGAATGTGTGGTTTAACCTGTTAAAGAAGATCACCAGCCACCAAATACCATTATTAAAACATGTCTTCAACGATCTTATATTCACCTTCCATTTCGTTTTGATTTTTTATAAATATGTAAAGAGAGACCAACTTTCCACAGTGAAAACAAGTAAAACCTGTCTACCAGAGAAACACCTTTTAACACAGGCCAATTTTCATAACCTGTCTACGAGTGAGACTACCCGTCAACAAAGACAGTATTTCCTTTTGTATCAAATATGTTGGTATTTAGTGAATCTAATGACATATTTTCTGAACTTACTTGTCGAATAGCCTTCATTTCCACATCAGTACATGTAGGGCTAGTGTAACTGGTATATGTTGCATACCGTATAACAATGTTCGGGTCATGTGATACCGTTACTGTATTGTCACATGACACAATATGGCGGACTTGTGTGGCGGGAATATCACACGTGCTTGTACAACTTTTGTGTATATCTGTGAATATAATATAAACATCAGCAATAACAACAACCAAATCAACTACAACTAATAGTGTGGCCTTCATAGCTCAGTGGCTAGCACGCTTGCCTCCTAATCCGGCGACCATACATACATGTCCTGTCATATTCAGCTGGAAACTGACTGACAAATAAAGGCTATGCTTAGCATACAGCATCATCAACAACAATAACAACAACACCATCATCATCATTAATTGATTACTAGTAGTACTGTACTATTATTTTATTGAACACACCAGGTTACAAGATCCTGCAACTTAGGAACACACAAAACAATCTCATCAGCCGGTTTGTTTGAGTTGTACGTGTACTGTCTTCAATATACATTTGTACCTGTATACCTGTACAGGTATAGAACACTATTCACCTATTCATCAACAATGACTATGGTGATCACTGATAACAAAGAAATATATGGTTTTTATCTTGCACAAATCGAAATTTCATGAAATACTTACCTAGCGTTCCAGTGCTCAATTCACCATTCGCCATGTGGCATTTCTGGGCTTGACTAATGTTCAGTGAGGCTGTGATTGTTGGTCGCAATTCAATATATTCCATCGGAAACCAGCAATCCTTGAATATGAATGGGTAAGAATTGGTCAAAGTAGTGCTAAAGATCACACTCGAAAAATATAACCCACAAATCGTATTACAATAACGATATGAGGAAATCGGACAGGGAAGGCAGCACTCAAGTTAAACAGCCGAGCACAGAAAGTAGTAACACCACAACACAACTTTACGGGGCAATGCCCACACAAAGACACACAAAAATTGATTAACCATCGTCCCCGTCGCAAAAATGCAAAATGAAAACGTATCTTCAAAAATCTCATATTTTATCAAATCTGCCCATTTATTAGTAGTCTTTACAGGCAAGTTTATCGGTAATTGAGGACTTTTCGTTGCTAGCTAATGCTGCTAACCATTAACTCCATAGTACCTTGCTCCAGTGATATTCTTAATTTTCTAAAATAATTCAAAACGTTGAATCGTGTTTTGATATAGTTCTGCGTTAAATAATGTACCCTTACCAATTGTCCCTTCTTTTCTAGTGATTGGAATTCTATTCTGTAACAATGTGTGGCCAGTGTTCGCCAATCCATGGTTGATTGTATGTTATAACATAATGACACGGTTAAATCTAAAATTGTCGAAAGAAAAATCTTATGAAATACAAAATACCCACATTTTGCGATTTGCATGCAATCACATGTATTAGAAATAGTCAACACAAACATATCGTTGGCTTAGAACCAGAAGGTCGTAACTACCTCTTACGACCTTATAAGACTCATACATATTTGAAATCCGCTTCACAAGACGCTTCTTATGAGTCTGTTTTCATGAAAATCTGATATTGTCATGTTGACCAAAATGAAGTTTTAAAAACGTGTTTTCCCATAGGTAAAGAGTAAATTACAGACAGTTTTCTCTTGTTTTCTCAATATATCGATTTGGTAGTTACGACCTTCTTGTTCTAAGTCAGCGATATAGTCATATATTTCCTTCATACACGTATGTCTGTTCTGTTTACAGTTATTGTTGCTTTGTGGGTTGTCCTTCAAACTTTTGACGTGTAGTGGTCCTAATAGTGATTATTTCTTTTTAACTGTATCATTACTGACTACCAGGGAATGATATAGTAGCTTATTTAGATCTTTTTAGCTTTATTTGGTCTTGTTGACATTTTTGTTTATGTGCGTGGCTTGTATTTGTAATATGCATCTATTTCTTTGTATCCCTTTTACTCTTAGTTGTTGCAATGTTCTGTGATGAAATGTTGGTATTGTTTCCGATATGTTTTGGCTTTCGATGCGTGTGTTGATATACATGTTCGACTGTTCAACCAATTGGTTGAACAACCCCGGTTTATAGGCAACACATATGATATGAGCATTATGCAAAATGGCATGTTTTTATAGAAAGTCTATATAATTGTATTTACTTTGGGCGTTAAAAGATTCGTTTTAAGTTACTGTCCTTAAATAGGCATTCCCTATAACTTGCATATTTTTCTTTACTATCACATGAAATAAGCTAAATGTACAAAGCACTATCAATTATCATAATTTGTCAGAAGAACGTGTGCGCAAATATGTCTCTATAATGTCGAAAATATATTTAAATCACCAATAATTAGTAATCGCTTCCAGCGATTTATTATTATGTGGTAAAAGGGAAACAACTCGTGCCTATTTTGGCTCGTTACGGAAATATGTTTTCATTCTTTTCTCGGTAATTAGTTGGAGCTTTTTGTTGAAAATTTGAGGAGTTTAAGCAATAATAATTCTCATTTAATGTATAATATTCCTTAATCGATTTAAACGATTAAAGTTAAAGGGAACGTCAGTTTAAGGAATATATACATACCCTGTGTTTCGTTCAGAGCTACACTGAACTTAAGATATCGTTTATCAGGACACAGACTGATGTCCAGAGCAGGCACATCATCGGCGATGTTCAAACACTCCATGGCTAAAATTGAAATATGAGTGAAACACATAATCGTTAACTCAAAGAAATAGTGCATACGTTTAACAAATGTTGCATGTGATTGTCATAATTTACATCACTGAGTTACGTAATACTGTAAAATCATTTAATTTCGTTGGGACGAAATTTCGTGGTTTTGGTAAAAAAGACAATTTTGTTGGGACTTGAATTCGTGGATTTTGCATTTCAGGTAATAAAACAAGGGTCAAAATTAGTGTTCGTTGGGATTAAAGTTCGTGGTTGAGGTAAACCACGAAATCCAGGAAATTTAATCCCCCACGAAAATTAATGATTTTACAGTAAACTTGTTTTTAAACGTATTGCATTGTTGAGCCGAATAAGGCTCGGGTATATGGATAGCCATATTTCGGAGCTGAGGCACACTCTCAACGAATATGACACGTGAGCAATACTCGGCGTTAGCCATTGCATCTTATCTGATAAAACAATACTAGCTTTACTGTGCTGTTCCACTGGTAAATACGTATAACATTGATAAATACCCTTTTAAAGCAAATAATTATAATAAAAGATGTATACTTTTTATTTTTTCAACAATAATTTTGTTTTTATTCGTTGCCAATGACACAGTTACTTGTGTGCATTTCTGCATTTTTCTTATTTACTAGGTTTAAGGTTAGGCAAAACTATGTTGAACTAATTTGGGTTAATAGTCGTACGAACCACCATCGCTGTTGACTGTGATTATCTTTCTTGGTGACGGAAATGTCTTGTCTTTTATCTGTTGAAGAAAGCCATTCGTATGCTCATTAATTAATGAACATGTATTATACTAGTATAGCTTGGCCAGATTGACATGAGCCTGACCTATTGGTTACCACAATTTAACGGTCGATATAGGGTCTATGTTTACAACACCGATGATAACGCTCGAGATGTAATACACAAACAAATCTGTAATACCGATATTGCACGATTTGCTTGCGGAAATTGATATATCCAAAGCAAGAACCTTGTAATATATTCTTGCATAAAGGTCAGGCTCAAGTCAAAATAGACAAGCTATAATGCATGTTAGAAAGGGTTAAAATAAATCGTAGTTATAATTATTTGACTTGTTCAAACCTACCATATTGGTCAGAACGGTTTGGAGCGGTGGCCTAGATCTCGCTAGTTGACAAGTTTGATACATATCTGCTTTTACAAGTTCTCTTATAAGGCTCATCCTATTTCAATACGCTTTTAACAAATCCATAATTACCTCTAATTTTTAACAAAGAATTCCCGTAAAATACCACTTCAACCTCTTATATACACGATCGTAATAATAATCACATAAACAATACTTACAATGATGGTACAATGACCATTGTCCGAGATACACGTCACATATTGTACTATCCATAAATAGACTACTACCACACCATATTTAGTCACAAACATTTCGACAAAAATCCAACTCTTAAGAATTATAGAATATTATCACACCATATTTAGTAACAAGCATTTCGACAAAAACCAAAGTCTTAAAACATTTGAAAAAAAATCAAAGTCTTAAATTTTACATATTAAAAAAAATCGTATCATGATTCAAATTACACAAATCATACACAACTTCTACGATGTGTTTTAAGTAAATAACTATCTATATTCATGTCTTGCTGATAAGCCACATTATCATTCCATTATTTATTCCATAAACAGATCAGAAACTCGAAATATCATGTCCATGTGTATAAAGACAATAACTTCGTACATGTAAATATTATGATATTCGTGTCACTAATTCAATGTTTAATTTAACATACCTATCAATTAAAAAAAATCAAATTCAAATTATTTATTAGAGTGCCATTCACATACACTACATATTTATTAAAATTAACACTCATGTACTAGCATTCAATTCAATCAAGAATTAATGAATTTCACATCCTAATTATGCTCTGCGTGTGCAAACTATTTGTTTATATTTCGCCAAACATTTCAAGTGACCGAATATAGAAATATTTTCTGAAATTTGAAACTTTGGCATTGTTCTATGATGTTTCTGCACACAATACACGGAGCGTCAAATTGTTACATTTTATTGTCTATCTTGTGATATGATCGTTTTATCTCAAAGTTTTTGAATCAGGTAGTTTGTTTAGTTTTTGACATCCATGTGGTGAGCTTCTTTTCATCGAACATGGTTGATCTAGTTTGATAAATACTAAATTCTATAGATGAAACTCTATAGGACAAACGCACATGTGTCTTATTTACGTTTCTAATTATGCATGCAAAATTATTTTGATTATCTTTATATTTGATAAATGACTGCTAACCGATAACACTGTATTTTTAATACTATAGTGTAACTGTGTAATAATAATAGTTCCGTTAGATATCACACAGGGGCCAACTAAAAATTGATAATAGGCAAAAAGTAATAACATAAACTTTTGCTAGTACAAAGCACGTGAAATACGTCATAGACCCGTGCAAAACGACATAGTCCAGTAAAATAGGTAATAGTCCTGTAACATACGTATTAGACCCGCGCAATAAACCATAGTCCAGAAAAATACGTCATAGTCCTGTGAAATACGTCATAGACCATTAAAATACGTCATAGACCCCGTGCAATACGTCATAGAATCGTTAAATACGTCACAGACCATTAAAATACGTCATAGACTATTAAACTGCGTCATAGACCATTAAAATACGTCGTAGACCTGTTAAATACGTCATAGGCTCTTGAAATGCGTCATAGACCCCGTGCAATACGTCATAATCTCGTGAAATACGTCATATACATGTGAAATACGTCCAATGAAATAGGCCAAAGTCCTGTGAAATACGTTATTGACGTAGATGTTTTACTGTATACAAGTGTGTAAACGTTCACAAAGACCTTGAAATATGTCATAGAACAGTGCAATACGACATAGAGATCCATGTCTTTGGTATAACACATGTTATACGTTATATGGGCCCTTAAAACTTTGTAGAGAATAGTTTAATCGGTCATATATCCTTGAAATATGTCATTGAGGCCCTACCGGTATATAACGTCATAAAGTCCCCGTGATGTAATATATCACATAACTTTCCTTGTATCCAGGTTAGTATAGCCAGTACGTATCAAGTTATACATACCGCGTGTAGTATAAACTGTTGGATTTTTCCAATAAATCAATGCGTATTTTGCGTTTTTAGTGTCATACGATATAAAGAATCTATCACTCGTTGTCAATTGATATATTTATATTAAACTCGTTCAGAAAATATTATTAAGCTCACAAGAGGCTCGTTTAATAAAATTTTCAAAACTCGTTTAATATAAATTTATATCAATTGATAACTCGTGATAGATCCTCTATATGCCAACCTTGATCCACATGTCTTGTCAGGATAAACAGGAAGCCAGTTACCAATGTTAATGTATATCACCGTCTTACTATGTTTAGTTGGCTTACGTGACTAGATATCGAACTTAGATTACAATGATTCAATGGAGTGTAATCTCAGTGCTATAAATAATAGTAAAATATTACCACTATACAGGGGTATACGCATGTCTTCCTGTTTTATTTACATTTATTTTTATTTCAAACTAACATAGTTCAGTTCGGTTCTGAAATAAGTTCTAACAGCTTCTTAATCACTCTCGACACATACCTGGTATGTACCGCTACTAAGAGCCAGTTTTCCTTTTTATGTTAGGTGTCAATCAATCGAAACACTCTTGTCATTGTAATGCCGTCTTTGATATGGTGCATCGACGGAGCAACCCTGCTCTTTCCTCTGTCGATGCGGTAAGTCCATTACTAGCTTATTGGTGCCCTCAGTAGTAGTCAACTCGATATTTAGCCCATTTAATAATCCCACCTTATATATTGAAAATGTAAAGTTGTAATCGACGTTGAAATCATGAATTCGTGAATTTGAAATTGTGAATTCATGACCTTTGAAATAAAAAAAAACCGTGAATTCAAAAAGTTGAAATCGTGAGTTCGTGCATTTGAAATGGCACTACCGGTGTTTCATAGGATTTTCTGTCAGTAGAATTGTATAATGAACAATGCCAGCACCAGGAACCAACATCATTATATCAGAATAGTTTTAATTGCCTGAAATGTCTGACTTCTGATAATGCAAGCAGTGATTGGGAAGTAATTAGCCTATTCTAAATGAATTAACAGTCGATTTCTTCCCTTCATTTTAACTGTAATGGTGTATGAAAATAAGCAGACGATCTTGCGTAATACTTAAACTGATGTTGTATAAAAATATAAGAACAGTAAAGTGGGGAGAGGAGGTAATTACTATATTGTAACCAAAATAGAGAGGAAATCCCCTAAAACAAGATCAGCATTAGGACCGTTCAAGGCTTTAGAACTAGTCACGTACACTTTCCTTTAATAATTGAGGTGAAAGAAAATAGCCAAACAGTGAAAAACGGATATGAAACATGTGCTTTTAACAATTGAGGTGGTCTAATTAATGAGGCCAACATTATGTGAGATTTTGATGAATTAAAGTCGTGCAACCGCCCCGAGGTTTGGATGTGGGTAAATGAACAGTCTGTTGAAGGGCGCGAACTAGATGTCTGTGAGCTTTTGTGTGCTCCATTTGGCGCCATTCGTCCTCGGTCAATTCCGTCTAATGCCGCCTTACCTGTTTGAATTGTTTTTATTTTATTACTTCATTTCTACCCTAATGCACAAATCTGTCAGTGCAACTTGATACGGTTATGAAATATGTCGATATAAACTGTAAAACAGACGCCAATTGGCGTTGAGTAATATCTTATAAATGATATCTGGATAAATTGGTAAAAACAATAAATTAATGCCACTATCAGAGGGAGGATGATTTATTGTTTAACAAGTATCGATCAGTAACGTGAGAGTGTTTGTTACAATATAATATCCCACACTGATTGTATTGCCGATGTCATAAAATGATTTAAATGCTTCGATAAGAAAATATTATTTATTTCTTCGCGCAACATGCACGTCGTTAAATATAACTATGCGTGTACTCAATATGGTTACCTAACAAAAACAAATAATTTGTACTTAATTAAGTTCCCGCGGAAAATGATGTATGTATTTCACGGAGTTAAGTCGATTTCTGGCTAAAGTGACTGTTAAGTCACGTAATATGTCTTATCGTTTTAAAGCACTCTGCTCAATTAGACAGTGGGTTTCTTGTTATGATATGAATCGATAAGGAACAGCCATTCAACTTCTGTTAATTAACCATACTTTAGATCCGTTATTATCGGCGAAGTGACTAATTAGGCATTTTATGTGTAGCATTCGACATAAATATGACCATCAGTTGCCATCGGATGAAGCTATTTGACATAAGGAGAATGTTAAATTAGAAACAATCTGCATACAAATGTACTCTTAAGTTATTTTTGGTCAAATTTGAGTTCTAAATTACAATAAACGTTCGGTTTAATGTAATTCGTAATTCATAAGATACAGAAAAAAAATCTCATTTCCCACAAGACTGTTTCAAATTTGAATTTGCACTCATGAAGTTGAAATGTCACTGCCGGTGTTTCGTACAAGTTTCTGTCAGTGGAATAGTATAATGAACAATGCTGGCACCAGGTTTCTGTCAGTGGAATAGTGTAATGAACAATGCTGGCACAAGGTTTCTGTCAGTGGAATAGTATAATGAACAATGCTGGCATCAGGTTTCTGTCAGTGGAACAGTATAATGAACAATGCTGGCACCAGGTTTCTGTCAGTGGAACAGTATAATGAACAATGCTGGCACAAGGTTTCTGTCAGTGGAATAGTATAATGAACAATGCTGGCACCAGGTTTCTGTCAGTGGAATAGTGTAATGAACAATGCTGGCATCAGGTTTCTGTCAGTGGAATAGTATAATGAACAATGCTGACACCAGGTTTCTGTCAGTGGAATAGTGTAATGAACAATGCTGGCACCAGGTTTCTGTCAGTGGAACAGTATAATGAACAATGCTGGCATCAGGTTTCTGTCAGTGGAATAGTGTAATGAACAATGCTGACACCAGGTTTCTGTCAGTGGAACAGTATAATGAACAATGCTGGCACCAGGTTTCTGTCAGTGGAACAGTATAATGAACAATGCTGACACCAGGTTTCTGTCAGTGGAATAGTGTAATGAACAATGCTGACACCAGGTTTCTGTCAGTGGAATAGTGTAATGAACAATGCTGACACCAGGTTTCTGTCAGTGGAATAGTGTAATGAACAATGCTGACACCAGGTTTCTGTCAGTGGAACAGTATAATGAACAATGCTGGCACCAGGTACCAACATCATTATATCAGAATAGTTTTAATTGCCTTGTATGTCTGACTTCTGATAATGCAAGCAGTGATTGGGAAGTAATTAGCCTATGCTAAATGAATGAACATTCGATTTCTTCCCATCAATTTGACTGTAATGGTGTATGAAAATAAGCAGACGATCTTGCGTAATACTAAACTGATGTTGTATGAAAATATAAGAACAGTAAAGTGGGGAGAGGAGGTAATTACTATATAGTAACCAAACTAGAGAGGAAATCCCCTAAAACAAGATCAGCATTAGGACAGTTCAAGGCTTTAGAACTAGTCACGTTCACTTTCCTTTAATAATTGAGGTGAAAGAAAATAGCCAAACAGTGAAAAACGGATATGAAACATGTGCTTTTAACAATTGAGGTGGTCTAATTAATGAGGCGAACATTATGTGCGATTGTGATGAATTAAAGTCGTGCAACCGACCCCGGGTTTGGGTGTGGGTAAATGAACTGTCGGTTGAACTGCGGGAACTAGATGTCTGTGATTTTTTGTGTGCTCCTTTGGTGCCATTCGTCCTCTTCCAATAGTTGATATCCGGAACTCTGTGCAAGGTGGTTTTCCACTTAATTTACATGTAGGTACAAACAAATCTGGCCTAGTTCGACTGGTTTTGTATTCATATGCAAAAACAACTGACCCCCACTCTATTGTCCAGATATGAATATTCAAGCCTCAGAAGGATTATAACGGTAAAACTTTATTTGTACCTACAGATTAGTGGAGATCCGGAGTAGGTCTATTCCGTCTAATGCCGCCTTACCTGTCTGGTTTGTTTTAAATTGATTACTACATTTCTAACCCTTTGCACCAATCTGTCAGTGCAACTTGATACGGTTATGAAATATGTCGATATAAACTGTAATACAGACGCCAATTGGCGTTGAGTAATATCTTATAAACGATATCTGGATAAATTGGTAAAAACAATAAATTAATGGCAACTATCAGAGGAAGGCTGATTTATTGTTTAACAAGTATCGAACTGTAACGTGAGAGTGTTTGTTACAATATAATATCACATACTGATTGTATTACCGCTGTCATAAAATGATTTAAATGCTTCGATAAGAAGGTATTGCTTATTTCTTCGCGCAACATGCATGTCGTTAAAGATAACTATGCCTGTACTCAATATAGTTATGGAACAAAAACAAATAATTTGTACTTTATATAGTTTCTGCGGAAAATGATACAATAACGTCGATTTCACGGAGTTAAGTCGTTTTCTGGGTTAAGTGACTGTTAAGTCACGTTATATGTCCATCGTTTTAAACACCCTGTGCAATTAGACAGTTGATCTTGCTATGATATGAATCGATAAGGAACATCCATTCAACTTTTGTTAATTAGCCATACTTTAGATCCGTTCATATTGGCGAAGTAACTAATTAGGCATTTGATGTGTAGCATTCGTCATAAATGTGGCCATCAAGTGCCATTAGATGAAACTATTTGATAAGAAAAGATCTACATATTCATGAGTCATTTTTGGTCAAATTGGAGTTCTTAATATTTTCCGTTCGATTTTACGTAATTCGGAAAAGATACATAAAAAGTCTCATTGATAACTGGACTGATTAAAATTCTTCGGTGAATGTCAAAATACTTTTTACTTCAAAATTGACATTCAAATTACCCTAAAGCTGTCCGCATAGCCTATGCCCTAAAATTAAACGTCAAAGATTGGCTGAACGGCGCAATTAATGAAGGCGGTCATCGAAACCTTTTTGTATCAATATTGTATTGGCAAAAAAAACCAAGTGCGTAAATAAAAAGGCACCTGTCAATGTCAATAGGATCTTTGATCAAACAATAAAAAGGATGCACGTTAGGTATACAATATACCGATCGCGGCTTTTCTACTTCAGAAAGAATGCATGTCTGCGTTTAGTTCCGTTAAGGACATACATATTTGCGATTGTATTTAATTCGCGGATATAACAAAAGTAAATCACTTGCGACGACATATCCGAATTTACATGAAGCAAATCTACGATTAACAAGCGTACGAATGATTTTCATCTACTAGTAATTAAGCGTATTCCGTGTGCTGCCAAATTCGATATGTTTGAACTCTAAGTAGCACTCCACATAACGCGGCTAACCGATTAATTGTCTAAAGTATTCAATACATACAACGTCTAGACTAATTTTGAATCTAATCTAACAAACAACAACCACAGACAATAGACAACATACAACGTCTAGACTAATTTTGAATCTAATCTAACAAACAACAACCACAGACAATAGACAACATGGTGTCACACCGGTGGAAAGTACTTCCGGGTCGTAGTATGCTAAAATAGTCCCTTTCAAAATTTTGATATATGTTTGTTGAAGCACTGTTTTAATGTGGAAAATGCTGATTGTTGACCAAATTACATGAAATAGATCAAATATGACCTGCATGCTAACTTTTAAGAGTGTTTAATTGATATTTTTCTGAATTATCTTTCCCTGGCTGGAGACTGACAATGTATGTGTGCTTCGGTCAAGTCAGCTTTTGAGGCATGGAAAATAGCGTTGTCCTTCCAGAATCCCTGCAGTAGCTCGAAAACGAAACTATCGACATGCCATTTTCTCCAGCTTATTTTGGATAACAGGGATTGCTTTTTATGGAAACGGTCACAGAAAATCACCCGGAATGTCAGTGAAACGGAGGGAGAGATGCGAATTTGGGTCATTTTGCATTAATTTCAATGGCAGAAAATTCACCGGTGTGACACCACATACAACGTCTAGACTAATTTTGAATCTAATCTAACAAACAACAACCACAGACAATAGACAACATACAACGTCTAGACTAATTTTGAATCTAATCTAACAAACAACAACCACAGACAATAGACAACATACAACAGCCAATTCCAGACGGCACATTTAATGGACCATTAACAAAATATCAACAAAGAACAGATGTTGAGAAAATAAAATCAATCAATTAGACGAATAAACAATTCCAAAGTTAAGGTATTTGTATAGTGGTTTGTGTGTATTCACATACGTAAGTAATAAATTGATCCCTGTTAGAACAAAACATAAATCGGTTCGTTTAAAGAGGCATTCCCTATAACTAGCGTATTTTTCTCTACTATCACATTAAATGAGCTAAATGAACAAAGCACTATCAATTATCATAATTTGCCAGAAGAAAGTATGCAAAAATATGTCTCTATAATGTTAAAATATATTTAACTCACCAATAATAATTTATCGCATCCGATTTACTATTGTGTGGTCAAAGGGAAACAACTCGTGACTAATTTGACTCGTTACAGACATATGTTTTCATTCTTTTCTGGGTAATTAGTGGGAGCTTTTTGTTGCAAATTTGAGGCGTTTAAGCAATAATGATTCTCATTTAATGAATAATATTCCTGAATCGATTTAAACGATTAAAGTTATAGGGAACGCCTCTTTAATGCTTTTCCGAACTTTATGTTTTGACTAAAACATAATAGATAATCTGTAAGGGAAGGCAACATTTAACATGAGATTGATACCCACTCATACCTAGTCCATGCCAATGTGGACTTCCAATTTCCTAGTCTTCACATGTGTCTATGCTGCCATGGATCGACTTAATGTGAATGAATTCTCTTGCAAGAGTCATCGACACGAAGGCATGGTCAACCTTTCGGAAGGACCCCCAGTTCATGTTGACCAAACATGGACCAATAGAATTTCTACATTGTTCAACAAACATTATTATTTTAACACGTATTTCGAACCAAAACCGCTCTTACACAACCTTAGCAAAGACCAATAGTTACATTTTCATGATTTTAAGCACAAAGAAACGTTTTCAATGACATTTAAAATATTATGGTGTACGATAAGGGCCATAACTATTATTAACTGATGGGAAAATAAGCCGCACGAAAGGGTCATAATTATGAAAACTGTCTGAGACACTTTTCAATAGTTATGACCCTAATCGTACACCATAATTTAATCGAGAGACCATCTTCTAAGATGTATATTGTAACACCTGTCTGCAGGGACTATCGATTGTATTTCCCATCAGACCATGCTTTATGATATTTTGTCTGGTTTGGGAGGTCACCTATACAAAAAAACATTTTTGGCAGTCCAACTATAGCTCAGTGCTTTTTAGGGTCAATTGTAGTTCAATGATTCTGTACTTTTACGATATATTTTATAGATTCTTGTCATACAAGCATATCGCGATATAGGAATAATAGGACATCTAAGCCGATTATACTGCATGCTGTTTTTAATCGTCTTATCAAATTATAATTATGAGACCATACTATAATTTGATAAAACGACACAGTGTTGTACGGAAAATGTTTGAGCATTTTGCTGGAAAATAAGTTAGAAAATGGTGCTGGAAAATGGTAAATTTTGCCAGAAATTTAAAACCAAAATTAGAACCAAAATCAAGAACCCCTTTCTCGCTCTCTTTACGTTACCATTTTTCATCTCAGCAAAGTTTTCAAAACATTTCAAGGTACAACGGCTGGTTGTGAGTCTCCATTTGACTGAAACACCTTTGTACAGTGGGACTTTCAAACTATATGTACAAAAACATCTTGAAACCTCAAAGATTCGAACATCTTCTGAACGAAGCATACGACATAATTAATATTTTCCTTGTCTCTAGTGGAGTTTCGTTTCTGAGGTTGCACTCTGCTTTTCTGCTATTAATCAAGTTTCACCGGTTTGCACTTTACGAAACCATTTTCACCGATACTTAAATAGGATTATTGCGATCAATGCCCCTAACTCTTGACAGTTTGATTGCAGAATTTATTGACCGTCTTCGATTACTTTCTGTAGGCTAAAGTTTCCATTTCTAAACATTTATTTGGCACCCGTGACGATTTGCTCACAAGACCTGCAGGTTTAATTTTAAATTTGTAAATCATTGACTAGGTATAAGCCGTAGCATTGCAAGAGCTAGAATGTGTAGACCTGGTTATCTCTGTATATTCTGCTGGAACTTTGTACCTTACAATGGAGAAATTTCCATACATGCTTTTCTGGTAAAGGCTACTCGTAGAACACTTCTCATTCACGTGCTGGCTGGGTCGCAACCGTGTGTTATTGAACCCCGTGCATGACTTCAGTTCGCCCTTACAAGCAATGTTCGTTTGCTAGTTACTTGACTTACACGTACTAGCAGTAATGTTAGCTGGCTAAGTATTGGTAAATCAATACGTATCTTAACTTAGATCAATTTATCAAAAGTAATTAAGACGAAGGTTAAAGATGGATGTTGTGGTAAACTTCATGAAACAAATTTGCAGTATGCTGCATCTGTTATTGTTTTTATTGTTTAAGTGTGCCAAACATATGCGGGAATGCTAGAATCAAATCGGCCTCTACGTTATTATTTGTTTCAAAAACATCAACAGAATTATGCATAGAAATAATGTTCTAGATTTTGATTTTTTTTTCACGCAAAGACGTGGACCTTAAATATGCAATTTCTAACTAACCATTTACATGTATACATGTGTGCTGAATGCATGATGTGTATCGCAATTTATAATTTGTTCTTTGTTTGCACATTCACCCTTGGGTTCGTTTATACTGGTATTGCTACTTCCGCAATAGTTGTTTGAAGGTTGGTTTCATATTCCGCTTCCAGTTTTCCTAATGCGTTGTGCCATGTTAACATGCAATTAGGAACATTAGGCAATCGTCTCTTCAAGAGAAATATTACAATTTGTCTCAATCGAATACAACCATTTTTATTGCGCCGAATCTCTGTAAAAATATTCGTTTGATTGTAGAAATATGGGTTCTAATGACTTCTCGAGAGGTTATTTCAATCAATTTCCCAATTCATTAATCAATTTTACAAAATACTTTCACTTATGCAAGCCTTGATTCTGATTCCCGAGAACAACCGATTTACCGACAATAACCGAACATAGACGAAGAATTTAGTTATACAACGGACTAATAATAGTTGATATCCGGAACTCTGTGCAAGGTGGTTTTCCCATTAATTTACATGTAGGTACAAACAAATCTGGCCTAGTTAGTCTGGTTTTGTATTCATATGCAAATACAACTGACCCAAACTCTATTGTCCTGATATGAATATTCAAGTGACACAAGGATCATAACGGTAAACATCTATCTGTACCTACAGATTAGTGGAGATCCGGAGTAGGTCTATTTGAATAACTTAGTACATTTACCGAACACATGGTGAAATTTCGTCAAGCGACTTCAGAGTCTAAGATGGCGTCATTGAACAAGCTGTGTTGGACGACAAAGAACGGTAAATGAATTTACGCGTACACAATACGCATGACTGTCATGCCAATACCATCAAATACATCACCATTATTGCTGAGTGAAGAGGTGTTAAATTAAATGAAAAAATCTGTCAGTGCAGATGTAAATCAAGACGACTTATGATCTAATTTGCATCGGGGATGATTTTATTGAATGTGAGTTTATGTACGATAATCATATTATTTACTTGAATGATGTTAGTCTACTATATTTATAGGGATTGTAAACTCAATTAAACCGCGTCAAATGTTGCTGCCATGACTGTTGCACCTCAACGAGCTGAATATCGCATATAATCGCTGATTTCCGTTGGAATAAGATGTCAAATGTTGGTGCTATGTCTGCATTCACTGCATCTCAACAAGCTGAAAGCTCTTAAACTCACTGAAAGAGGAGTGAGGCACTGCTTTGTCCTCTTATGCTGCAGCAATGTCAACAATGTTGTTCTTATTTTATTTTGCGTCTTGTAAAAGTATAACACTCTACTTTCGACTCAATGCTCGGTGGGATAAAGGTTTAACCAATGTCAGAAAATGCACTTTTCTTTGTGTTGTGAGTACTTATTGTCAGTGTGATTGTTGTGTCTGTATGTTTCATTGTGTGCAATTTCCGCTTGGTCTTTCTGTTGAAGACTGACTTCCTTGTTCGAGTTTACTTTATTACTTACATAAAGTGCACCAATATGTCACTGTAACTTGATACGGTTATGAAATATGCTGATTAAAACTGTATAACAGACGCCAATTTGTGTTGAGTAATGTATTATAAATGATATCTGGATAAATTGGCAAAACAATAAATTAATGCCAACCATACCAGAGGGAGGATGATTTATTGTTTAACAAGTATCGATCAGTAACGTGAGAGTGTTTGTTATAATAAATTATCCCACACTGATTGTATTGATGGTGTCATAAAATGATTTAAATGCTTCGATAAGAAGGTATTGCTTATTTCTTCGCGCAACATGCACGTCGTTAAAGATAACTATGCCTGTACTCAATATAGTTATGGAACAAAAACAAATAATTTGTACTAGATAAAAACCGCGGAAAATGATTTAATAAAATCGATCGATTCAGTTTAGTCGTTTTCTGGTTTAAGTGACTGTTAAGTCACGTAATATTTCTATCGTTTCAAGCACCCTGAGCAATTTGACAGTGGATTTCTTGCTATAATATGAATCGATAAGAAACATCCATTCAACTTCTGTTAATTAGCCATACTTTAGATCCGTTCATATTGGCGAAGTAACTAATTAGGCATTTTATGTGTAGCATTCGTCATAAATGTGGCCATCAAGTGCCATTAGATGAAACTATTTGACATTCCTCAATGTCAAATAAGAAAAGATCTACATATTCATAAGTCATTTTTGGTCTAATTGGAGTTCTTAATATTTTACCGTTCGATTTTACGTAATTCGGAAAAGATACATAAAAAGTCTCATTGATAACTGGACTGATTAAAATTCTTCGGTGAATGTCAAAATACTTTTTACTTCAAAATTGACATTCAAATTACCCTAAAGCTGTCCGCATAGCCTATGCCCTAAAATTAAACGTCAAAGGGTGGCTGAACGGCGCAATTGATGAAGGCGGTCATCGAAACCTTTTTGTATCAATACTGTATTGGCAAATATCATGATCAAGTTTATATCTAATTTAAAAAAAACCAAGTGCGTAAATAAAAAGGTACCTGTCTATGTCAATAGGATCTTTGATCAAACAACTACAATAAAAAGGATGCACGGTAGGTATACAATATACCGATCGCGGCTTTTCTACTCTGGTAGAATGCATGTCTGCGTTTAGTTCCGTTAAGGACATACATATTTGCGAATGTATTTAATTCGCGGGTATAACAAAAGTAAATCACTTGCGACGACATATCTGACTTTACATGAAGGATATATATGATTGATAAGCGTACACATGATTTTCATCCACTAGTAATTAAGCGCATTCCATGTGCTGCCAAATTCGATATGTTTGAACTCTAAGTAGCACTCCACATGACGCGGCTAACCGATTAACTGTCTAAAGTATTCAATACATACAACGTCTAGACTAATTTTGAATCTAATCTAACAAACAACAACCACAAACAACAGACAACAGACAACATACAACAGACAATTCCAGACGGCACATTTAATGTACCATTAACTAAATATCAACACAGAACAGATGTTGAGAAAATAAGATCAATCAATTAGACGAATAAACAATTCCAAAGTTAAGGTATTTGTATAGTGGTTTGTGTGTATTCATACGTAAGTAATAAATTGATCCCTGTTAGAACAAAACATAAATCGGTTCGTTTAAAGAGGCATTCCCTATAACTAGCGTATTTTTCTCTACTATCACATTAAATGAGCTAAATGAACAAAGCACTATCAATTATCATAGTTTGCCAGAAGAAAGTATGCAAAAATATGTCTCTATAATGTTAAAATATATTTAACTCACCAATAATAATTTATCGCATCCGATTTACTATTGTGTGGTCAAAGGGAAACAACTCGTGACTAATTTGACTCGTTACAGACATATGTTTTCATTCTTTTCTCGGTAATTAGTGGGAGCTTTTTGTTGCAAATTTGAGGCGTTTAAGCAATAATGATTCTCATTTAATGTATAATATTCCTGAATCGATTTAAACGATCGAAGTTATAGGGAACGCCTCGCCTCTTTAATGCTTTTCCGAACTTCATGTTTTGACTAAAAGATAATAGAAAATCTGTAAGGGACGGCAACATTTATCATGAGATTAATATCCACTCATACCTAGTCCATGCCAATGTGGACTTCCAATTTCACAGTCTTCACACTTGTCTATGCTGCCATGGATTGACTTAATGTGAATGGATTCTCTTGCAAGAGTCCTCGAAACGAAGGCATGGTCTACCTTTCGGATGGACCACTAGTTCATGTTGACCATACACTAGGAATTTCTACATTGATCAACAAACATATTTATTTTAACACGTCTTTCGAACAAATACCACTCTTACACAACCTTAACAAAGACCAATAGTTACATTTTTATGCTTTTAAGCACAAAGAAACGTTTTCAATGATATTTAATATATTATGGTGTACGATTAGGGCTCATAACTATTATTTGCTGATGGGACAGTAAGCCGAACGAAAGGGTTATAATTATGAAAACTGTCAGAGACAGTTTATAAAGTTTCCCAGACACTTTTCAATAGTTATGACCCTAATCGTACACCATAATTTAATCGAGAGACCATCTACTAAGATGTACATGTATATTATAACACCTGTCCGCAAGGACTATCGATTGTATTTCCCATCAGACCATGCTTTATGATATTTTGTCTGGTTTGGGAGGTCACCTATACAAAAAAAACATTATTGGCAGTCCAACTGAAGCTCAGTGCTTTTTAGGGTCTATTGTAGTTCAATGATTCTGTTCTTTTACAATATATTTTATAGATTCTTGTCATACAAGCATATCGCGATATAGGAATAATAGGATATCTAAGCCGATTATACTTCATGCTGTTTTTAATCGTCTTATCAAATTATAATTATGAGACCATACTGTAATTTGATAAAACGACACAGTGTTTTACGGAAAAAAAGTTAGAAAATGGTGCTGGAAAATAAGTTAGAAAATGGTGCTGGAAAATGGTAAATTTTGCCAGAAATTTAAAACTAAAATTGAAACCAAATTCAAGAACCCCTTTCTCGCTCTCTTTACATTACCATTTTTCATTCCAGCAAAGTTCTAAATTAATATTTCAAATTACAACGGCTGGTTTCCCCCGATGTCAGACCAATCAAACTGGGTAGTTTCCATTTGACTGAAATTCCATTGCCCAGTGGGATTTACCAACTATCTTTAAACCTCAAAGATACAAATATCGCCTGAACAAATCATGCATCATACATGTAGTTATTGTATTCCGGGTCTCTAATACAGTGCATTAGTTTTCGTTTCTGCTATTGCACTCTCCTTTTCTGGTATTAATCAAGTTTCATCGGTTTTGTACTTAAACCCAATTATTGCTAGCATTTCTCCTTACTCTTGACAATTTGATTGCAGAACTTATTGACCGCCTCTGATTACGTTCTTCAGGCTTAAGTTCCATTTCTATTTCTATACATTCATTTGACACCCGTAGTAACTTGCTTGAAATGCATGCAGGTTTATTTTTTTAAATCAGTGACTAAGTTTAAGCTGTGTCGTTGAAAGAGCTAGAATGTGTAGACCTGGTTGTCTCTGTTCATTCTGCTGGAGCTTTGTACCTTACAATGAGGAAATTTCCATACGTGCTTTTCTGGTATACGCTACTCGTAGAACACTTCTCATTCACGTGCTGGCTGGGTCGCAACCGTGTATTATTGAACCCCGTGCATGACTTCAGTTCGCCCTTCAATACTTGGCTTACAAGCAATGTTCGTTTGCTAGTTACTTGACTTACACGTACTAGCAGTATGTTAGCTGGCTAATTATCAGTAAATCAATACGTATCTTTACTTAGATCAATTTATCAGAAGTAATTAAGACGAAGGTTAAAGATGGATGTTGTGGTAAACTTCATGAAACAAATTTGCAGTATGCTGCATCTGTAATTGTTTTTATTATTTAAGTGTGCCAAACACATGCGGGAATGCTAGAATCAAATCGGCCTCTACGTTATTATTTGTTTCTAAAACATCAACAGAATTATGCATAGAAATAATGTTCTAGATTTTGATTTTTTTTAACGCAAAGACGTGGACCTTAAATATGCAATTTCTAACTAACCCTTTACATGTATACATGTGTGCTGAATGCATGATGTGTATCGCAATTCATTATTTGTTCTTTGTTTGCACATACACCCTTGGGTTTGTTTATTCTGTCATTGCTACTTCCGCAATAGTTGTTTGAAGGTTGGTTTCATATTCCGCTCCTAGTTTTCCTAATGCGTTGTGCCATGTTAACATGCAATTAGGAACATTAGGCAATCGTCTCTTCAAGAGAAATATTACAATTTGTCTTAATCGAATTCAACCATTTTTATTGCGCCGAATCTCTGTAAAAATATTCGTTTGATTGTAGAAATATGGGTTCTAATGACTTCTCGAGAGGTTATTTCAATCGATTTCCCAATTCATTAATCAATTTTACAAAATACTTCCACTTATGCATTCCTTGATTCTGATTCCCGAGAACAACCGATTTACCGACAATAACCGAACATAGACGAAGAATTTAGTTATACAACGGGCTAATAATTTGAATAACTTAGAACATTTACCGAACACATTCGTGTGAAGTTTGATGAAATATCGTCAAGCGACTTCAGAGTCTAAGATGGCGTCTTTGAACGAGCTGTGTTGGACGACAAAGAACGGTAAATGAATCTACGCGTACACAATACGCATGACTGTCATGCCAATACCATCAAATTCACCACAAGTATTGCCGAGTGAAGAGGTGTTAAATTAAATGAAAACATCTGTGAGTGCGGATGTAAATCAAGATGACTTATGATCTAATTTGCGTTGGGGATGATTTTATTGAATGAGGGTTTATGTACGATAATGATATTATTTACTTGAATGATGATAGTCTACTATATTTATAGGGATTGTAAACTCAATTACACCGCGTCAAATGTTGCTGCCATGACGATTGCATCTCAACAAGGTGAATATCGCGTAATATTGCTGATTTTCGTGCGAATAAAATGTCAAATGTTGGTGCTATGGCTGCATTTGCTGCAATTCAACAAGCTGAATGCTCCAAAATTGCTAATTTTGAAGGGCATACAATTTCGTAGGTTTTTGCAACTATCATGGGAGGATGTATTATTGAGGCCAATTAGTCGTAGGTTAGATTTTGTGGTCGAGTTTTACGACAAAACAACGAAAAGATACGTACTCAACGAAAAATACTGACTGTACATTATCGTCGTACTTTCTGACAATGAATGGTTTCTCAAGAAGACAGTTTGTACTAGGAGGGGTTAATCCAGCACACATATTGACGAAATATAATAGGCTATAAAGTTTGGTCGTCGCAAAAGAGTGTGGGAGATTAGAAGTCAATGCTGTTCCATATTCCCTCACAGATCGATCCGTTGGCATCTCAATTGGGTGTGCCACAATACTTTACCTTTACCTACATAATTATGATATTACAAGACCGCCAGGAATTTACGCAGTAATTAGTTCATGATTGCCCATCGTTCAATGGTAAAACATTTCCTGTATCAGAGATTGCGACCAGATATGTTGATTCTATATGATAAACCATCAGACCAGTGGATATGTCAATGTTCGCTGACATTACATTGAATAGTTCAACGATTCAATGATCACTCGTCATCTAATGACACTTACATGTAAACTAATGATTGGCCAGACTTAGTTATTTGGGGGAATACCGTTCATGTAACCCTGTACATGTGTAATTTATGTTTAGTTAATGGCAAATCTTATATTTGTGGTCTTTGTCAATTAATATGTTCCATAATTTTTTCTATTCTGTTGTCATCGATTTTAAGAATTTCTTGTGAGAGAAGTTTTTTCATATTTCAAAATTGTTTTAAGACGAAGTTTTGATGATAAGCAGTTAATTAAAAATGGTCTGCAAGTAATTATCTTTAACCTCATTTACTATTTTCACTTTCTTCAGTGACCATTAGCAACGTACACCTTCTACATTATCTAATAGACGTAAAGCTGATTTAAGTTAATTAATTAAGGAGGAAGTTACGAGAGGCCAGTACTGACATTGCCAGATTTCAAAATTGTGCGATTGGAAATCATGCCTATCGAAAGTTAATACTATTGAAGTGAAATTAAGAAATCTTGGCAAATTCAGACATTGAAGGGAAATAGTAAACTCGTCAATTTGTTAAATATCGATATAAAATCGCGAAATATTGAAATAAAATCGAAGTGAAATCTCGAACTCGAGAAGCATTGATGCGTTAGTGTTGAACTAGAAGAGTTCACGTTTTCAACTTAATGATTTCGCGATTGAATTCCGTGAAATTTGTATGTCCTTACCGGTCTATCGTAGAATGTTAACTTGTCTGGAATTATCATGTGGTGGAAAGTAATCATGGAGGTTAATTAACAGAGAGGTTAGTTGTTCGGTATTATATGGACTTATTACCTGATGATGTTTTGCTTTCCGGTATATCAAACTATGGTCACAAAATTCGCCCTCTATGATGATGTGATTGGGAAGTTACCATATCACGGTTCCGATACAGCGTTTTGTGCAGAGAGGGTACCGATACGGGTATATACCGTGCATATAGCAGAAACCATAATGTTTATCATGACCAATCAGGAATAAAACAATAATGAACGAACCAAGTTGTACAAAACGGCATTCAATAACACGTACATACATGTATGCTCTGTTAATACATTTGTACCACCTTTTCACATTTGAATCTTTGCCAGTATCAGGTTAACAAAAACACGTACGTGACTCTGACGTCACAAATGGACTATGACGTCACAAAATTCATCAAATCCAAGACAGAGCAAATGTTGCTAAATTTCGTCTTAGATTTGACGTCTATAGTAATGTCAGAATGCGACATGGTATTGGTACATTGTTGAGTATATCCTGTGACAGAACCATGGGTCGTGACGAACCAGTGTCACTGTATTCCAATCAATCGATACGCACGCATGTTCGTGACATTCCAATATGTACCGCATCTGTACCAGTGTACGCACGTACTACATTGGGAAGTTCTAGGATTTTTATCACTACGCGTGGTTATCTATACATTATTCACTGCAATAGTGATATGCTGTTGTTAATTAACTACTAGTATATCTAACAAAATATTCATTACCTATGATGGATAAGTTTGGAAAATAAGATCGATATATAGTGATAGTACAAATTGAGAATATAATTCCAATTATTTACTGATAAGAAAATAAACGTAACTGAGTACAACAAGGAATACGGAATATTAACCGAAACAAATGTGATATCGACAGTGGCTATAGATAACAGTCTCTGGTATCGGGTTTTAAAATAGTTTTGTTTAAACAAATGAAAATGCGGAAGTGAATTGGTATACAATATTTTGTGTCTGTCTGGAGTATATGGTTGTTAGGTTTTAGGTAAGGGTTGTTTTTGGTTTAGTTATTATGAACGATTCAATGAGTACGAATTATTTGCAAGTTTGAAAACACTTAGGTTATGTTTTGCATGCAGTTTTAATGAACAAGCAACTAAACAAAATTAGATCTGTTAAATTTGCCCCCACTGTACGTGCAATTTTCGGGTTTTATTACATTACATTGTATAAAATTGTATAAAAACACCAAATTTGAGTTGCAAAGGGACAAACTTAAAAAAAACTAACATATCTAGACAAATGTTCAATATTCAAGTAGTTTTCATTAATATTGTTCTCTGTATTATACACGATGTTTTAACCAATTGCCAAGTCTACATTATTATCTAATGACTTTCTCTACTATGCCAATCAATATTGACTCTCCCTTTCCTATTATCTCAAGTACTCCACAAATTATTGTCTTGGTCCATTCTCTTATATCAAGGACCAACATTCTTCCATAATTAGGGGTATTCATTATTATCTAGGATTTTTTATCGTTATATAAATCATCTGCTTAAAATGGTATTGTAATAAAAAAAGCCTATTAATGCATTACATGCTTTAATTTATTATACATCTTATTCTAAATACAAGTGTATAAAATCGAATTGAGATGTCTATCTGCTTGTTATCCCGTATTACGTTGAAGTGAATATAATGATTGTATTTCATCAACATTGAAGAAATAGTGTCAAATGATAAATATTGACATAATATGACACAATCATACTGATCAGTCGAGAAAACATCATTGTAATATCAATAAAACCTGTCACTATCAATTCAAAGTGGATGTTAACTATTTGTCTCACCGTATATAGCCGTTCATCAGTCGACCTACCTTGTATAAGGGACGGCTTTTGTCTATTTTAACTTTTTTGATCAAAATTGAATTACTCATGTCCAGCTTCTGTCCAAATTAGAACGAAACATATCGATTCCACTAATTGTCGACCCTTTAAATATCTGTAAAATTGTAAATTGGCGTTCTATAGTTTAACAGATTTAGGTAAGAACGACGTAACTTGCTTTAAGACAAGCACATTAGTTTTCTCACTACAGTATGTCCTGAATAAACAAGAAATGGAGAAACTGTGAACGTCTATTATCGTAGGAATCGAAGACAAATACTCGGATGATGTAATAAATTACCCATTGAAGAAATAAATGGCTTGTGAGAATAGATTCTCTAGATGTTACACTTTCGTTTTTAGACAAATGTGACAAATATCTGTGATTAAGGTGCTGATATCTAGATAATTTAACAATATCAAAGTTTAAAATCACAGTACCATTTTTTTGACCCTGAAATGAAGCGCAGCAAAGACCCGACCAAGTTCACCAAACCTCATTTGCAATGGTTATTTTGCCTATCATATATAATGAAAATATTTTCATAGAATATTATCATATTCTTGCTATTTTCAAATGTTTATACAGAGGTAGTAATAACAAAAACGGCGGCCATCTTGGACGCCATCTTGGATTTCTCGGAACGCCACCACCTTTGGCAATTTATGCCGGTAGTCTCAGATACTATGGACTTTCCCGAACATTTTGGTATATGACATGTCTTGTTAGCTTTCCGTGCAGACCCCAACTTATTTTTCCTGGGATTGTCACCCTACCATATAGCTAGTATTGGTTCCTTTGACGTACTATACAGATACAGAACATATGACATATGTTTATGGTCCCCATGGGTTCAGAACCTTCAAATATGTTATCGTTTGTGACGTTGTATAAATATTGTGTCTACATAGACTTGTGCCAGACGAAATGACGTTTGTATATCTATGAACGGAAGGTTTACCATTATGAAATTACATTAAGTAGCAATATAGTTGACATGTCTGAGTACTGTTGGTATGTTATGATAAATGTAAATGGTAGTCAGAGACCATAGTTGCATGATAGCTATGTTGCTTTCCTATTGAGTCAAACCGATAAAGCATATCATACAGGGAAGATAGAACTCAACGGAAACTTCCGACCACGAAATGCACAAAAAGAAAAATGTATAAATTGCTAGCCCTAGAAGAAAATGACCCTCGACATAATGATAAATCATGAAGGTTTTAACTTTTAATTGACTACTATAAGATTAATATGAATAATATTATTGATTGTTTTGGAGCAGTTTAAAACTAAACAAATACTACAATTTACCTTAATCGAACACAATCATTGTTATTGCACCGAATCTCTGTATAATTGTTTCGTTTGATTGTAGAGAAATAGTTTCGAATGACTGTTTGAGGTGTTATTTCAATCAATTTCTTCCACTCATGCAATCATTTATGTTCTGTTTCCCGAAAACAACCGATTTACCGAAAATTGATGAATAATACTACACGTTAATGCGCATTTGCTAATTTTACTTAGTAATACAACTGACTTATGTTTTGAACAAATTTTTAAAATCACCAAACAAATTCGTGTGTGAAGTTTGGTGAGATTTCGTCAATCGACATCAATAATGCCGTCATTCAAACTGAATAATTTATTTTTGTTGACGGGCATCGCCGGGCGACAAAGAACAGTCAATGAATCTACGCGTTGACAGTTCAATAAACGTGCGATGAAAACCTTGTCCTTCGGTTATTAACTTAAAAGAAGCTTACTTTTTACCCGCTTAAGATTTTTGGGAAATGGCTTTCATGGTGTTACGATCAAATTCATCACAATTGTTGCCGAGTGAAGATGTGTTCAATTCAATAAGCAAATCTGTCAGAGCGGATGTAAATAAGACAAGACGTTTGATAAAATTTGCTTCAGGAATGATTTTACTGGATGAGATTATGTAAGATGGAATATTTAGTTGAATGATGATAGTCTAGTACATTGATAGGGATTGTAAACTCAATTACACCTCATCAAATGTTGCTGCAATGACAGTTGCATCTCAACAAGATGAATATCGTGTAAAATCGTATCCATTAAATGCTGAAGTACTGGCAACAATGTTGTTCTTGTCTTAGGTATTGAACCTTACTAATACATTTTTGTACGTACATCATTGGATGGAATGGCTGCCTGGAATTTACGAAGTAATTAGTTCATGATTGCTCATCGTTCAATAGTAAGACATTTCCTGTACCATAGATTGCGGTCCGATATGTCTGATTCTGAATGATGACTCATCATACAAGTGGATATGTCAATGTTCGCTGACATTACATTGAACAGTTCAACAATACAATGATCGCTCGACAACTAATGACACTTACATGTAAACTAATGTATAACCAGACTCAGTTTATTTTGGGAAATATCGTCCACGTGGTCATGTAATTTAGGCTAGCAAATGACCTGGTATTGTATTGACCATCTGACCTAGTCTGTGGGGTTCCATGTGATCTGGTATACGTATGCGTTGTCGTAGCACACATACATACCACTACGACATGTAAGACCTTGCCTCGATCTTCCTACCGAAGCATCCCAGTGGGAAATCTCAACAATTCGAGATTAAGCTCAAATAAGAATCTTAGTTCATGGCAAGTCTTCGATTAGAGTTCTTTGTCAATTGTTATGTTCCATCATTTAGTTAAATATTTTTATTCGGTTCGTTGTTATCGATTTTAGGAATTCTTGCGAGATAAATTAATTAATGTTTCAAATTTATTAACAGGACAAGAAGCGGTTTTAAGATGAAATTGTGATGATAAGTAAGTAATTAATTAAAAGTGGCCTGCAAGTAATTATCTTTAACTTATTTACTATCTTCACATTCTTCTGTGATCATTAGCAACGTACAACTTCTACATTATCTAATAGACGTAAAGTTGATTAAAGTTAATTAAGGAGGAAGTTACGGGAGGCAAGTACTGCCATTTCCGAATTTCAAAATTGTGCGATTGGAAATCCTGCTCTCGAAAGTTAATACTATTGAAGTGAAATTAAGAAATCTTGGCAAATTCAGACATTGAAGGGAAATAGTAAACTCGTCAACTTGTTAAATATCGATATAAAATCGCGAAATATTGAAATAAAATCGAAGTGAAATCTCGAACTCGAGAAGCATTGATGCGTTAGTGTTGAACTAGAAGAGTTCACGTTTTCAACTTAATAATTTCGCGATTGAATTCCGTGAAATTTGTATGTCCTTACCGGTCTATCGTAGAATGTTAACTTGTCTGGAATTATCTTGTGGTGGAAAGTAATACTGGAGGTTAATTAACAGAGAGGTTAGTTGTTCGGTATTATATGGACTTATTACCTGATGATGTTTTGCTTTCCGGTATATCAAACTATGGCCACAAATTTCGCCCTCTATGATGATGTGATTGGGAAGTTACCATATCACGGTTCCGATACAGCGTTTTGTGCAGAGAGGGTACCGATACGGGTATATACCGTGCATATAGCATAAACCATAATGTTTATCATGACCAATCAGGAATAAAACAATAATGAACGAACCAAGTTGTACAAAACGACATTCAATAACACGTACATACATGTATGCTCTGTTAATACATTTGTACCACATTTTCACTTTTGAATCTTTGCCAGTATCAGGTTCACAACAACACGTACGTGACTCTGACGTCACAAAAGGACTATGACGTCACAAAATTCATCAAATCCAAGACAGAGCAAATGTTGCTAAATTTCGTCTTAGATTTGACGTCTATAGTAATGTCAGAATGCGACATGGTATTGGTACATTGTTGAGTATATCCTGTGACAGAACCATGGGTCGTGACGAACCTGTGTCACTGTATTCCAATCACTCGATACGCACGCATGTTCGTGACATTCCAATATGTAGCACATCTGTACCAGTGAATGCGTGTACAACAGGGGGAAGTTCTAGGAGGTTTATCACTACGCGTGGTTATCTATACATTGTAAAGTGTGTTAGTGATATGCTGTTGTTAATTAACTATATCTAACAAAATATTCATTACCTATGATGGATAAGTTTGGAAAATAAAAAGATCGATGTACAGTGATAGTATAAATTGAGAATATAATTCAAATTATTTACTGATAAGAAAATAAACGTAACTGAGTACAACAAGGAATATCCAGTATACGGAATATTAACCGAAACAAATGTGATATCGACAGTGGCTATAGATAACAGTCTCTGGTATCGGGTTTTAAAATAGTTTTGTTCAAACACATGAAAATGCGGAAGTGAATTGGTATACAATATTTTGTGTCTGTCTGGAGTAGGCCTATATGGTTGTTACGTTTTAGGTAAGGGTTGTTTTTGGTTTTGTAAGTTATTATGAACGATTCAATTAGTACGAATTCTTTGCAAGTTTGAAAACACTTAAGTTATGTTTTGCATGCAGTTTTAATGAACAAGCAACTAAACAAAAATAGATCTGTTAAATTTGCCCCCCACTGTACGTGCAATTTTCGGGTTTTATTATATAACATTGTATAAAATTGTATAAAAACACAAAATTTGAGTTGCAAAGGGACAAACTTAAAAAAAACTAACATATCTAGACAAATGTTCAACATTCAAGTAGTTTTCTTTAATATTGTTCTCTGTATTATACGCGATGTTTTAACCAATTGCCATATAATTTGTGAGTCTATAACTCTAACGCGGTATTGAGACTTGTGCCACTTAAAATAAACAGGCAAATCAGGTATGACAACATAAGGATATTTGAAAAGGGATTATCTTCTCAATGTGTATAGCTTGGTTATTTTGACCTGAGCCTGACCTTTTTGCAAGAATATATCACAAGGTTCTTGCTTTGAATATATCAATTTCCGCAAGCAAATCGTGCAATATCGGCATTTCAGATTTGTGTTAGTATTACATCTCGAGCGTCTTCGTGTTTACTCCCCGATTATGAAAACATACACTCGGTGTTGTAAACGTAGACAATATATCGACTGTTAAATTATGCTTATCGGTCAGGTTCATGTTAATGTGGCCAAGCTTTACCGTTATTTTAATTTGCTTGGTGAATAGAAGTGAGCAGGTAGAATAAACTTCCGCTCTCCCTAAATCAATGTAATGATCAGGGACTTCTGTTTATATTGACATTGCAGAATATCGCGTTAGAGTTATACATTATTATCTAAGGACTTTCTCTACTATGCCAATCAATATTGGCCCTCCCTTTCCTATTATCTCAAGTACTCCGCAAATTATTGTCTTGGTTCATTCTCTTATATCAAGGACCAACATTCTTCCATAATTAGGGGTATTCATTATTATCTAGGATTTTTTATCGTTATATAAATCATCTGCTTCAAATGGTATTGTAATAAAAGACTATTAATGCATTACATGCTTTAAATTATTTTACATCTTATTCTAAATACAAGTGTATAAAATCGAATTGAGATGTCTATCTGCTTGTTATCCCGTATTACGTTGAAGTGAATATAATGATTGTATTTCATCAACATTGAAGAAATATTGTTAAATGATAAATATTGACATAATATGACACAATCATACTGGTCAGTCGATAAAACATCATTGTAATATCAATAAAACCTGTCACTATCAATGCAAAGTGGATGTTAACTATTTGTCTTACCGTATATAGCCGTTCATCAGTCGACCTGCCTTGTATGAGGGACGGCTTGTAGAATTATCATAACAAATTTGTCTATTGTAACTTTTTTGATCAAAATTAAATTACTTCTGTCCAGCTTCTGTCCAAATTGGAACGAAACGTATCGATTCCACTAATTGTCGACCCTTTAAATATCTGTAAAATTGTAAATTGGCGTTTTATAGTTTAACAGATTTAGGTAAGAACGACGTAACTTGCTTTAAGACAAGTCCATTAGTGTTCTCACTACAGTACGTCCTGAATAAACAAGAAATGGAGAAACTGTGAACGTCTATTATCGTAGGAATCGAAGACAAATACTCGGATGATGTAATAAATTACCCATTGAAGAAATAAATATCTTGTGAGAATATATTCTCTAGATGTTACACTTTCGTTCTTAGACAAATGTGACAAATATCTGTGATTAAGGTTAAAAAAAAGTTACTAATTTTCTAGGGCTCTTTTCAGCTGTTAGGCCGCTCAAGCACCCTTTGACATTTTAACTCCCCTGGTCATTTGGCTACATATGGAAACCTACACTCGTGTCTCCTTGGGGAGACTATTTCTCTCCTGTGGTGTGGCAGCCGACATCGATCTGCGGCGCCCAGGAATAGACACTGTCCTCACAGGTACCATTTTACACCATGGTGGAGTGGAGCTGTGGGTCTTGCTCAGAGATTTTAACCAGTGGTCCAGAGGGGGTCGAACCCGGGACCTCTCGATCCCGAAACGCGCGCCCTACCTCTAGGCAACCGCTCCCCAAGGTGCTGATATCTAGATAATTAAACAATATCAAAGTTTGATATCACAGTACCATTTTTGTGATCCTGAAATGAAGCGCAGCAAAGACCCGACCTAGCTCACCAAACCACATTTGCAATGGTTATAGCCAGTATTGGTTCCTTTGACGTACTATACAGACACCGAACATATGACATATGTATATGGTCCCCATGGGTTCAGAACCTTCAAATATGTTATCGTTTGTGACGTTGTATAAATATCGTGTCTATATAGACTTGTGCCAGACGAAATGACGTTTGTATATCTATGAACGGAAGATTTACCATTATGAAATTACATTAAGTAGCAATATAGTTGACATGTCTGAGTACTGTTGGTATTTTATGATAAATGTAAATGGTAGTCAGAGACCATAGTTGCATGATAGCTATGTTGCTTTTTTATTGAGTCAAACCGATAAAGCATATCATACAGGGAAGATAGAACTCAACGGAAACTTCCGACCACGAAATGCACAAAAAGAAAAATGTATAAATTGCTAGCCCTAGAAGAAAATGACCCTCGACATAATGATAAATCATGAAGGTTTTAACTTTTAATTGACTACTATAAGATTACACTAGTATGGTACATACTCATATTTAATAACGTTTCGGCATTCAGCCTTTATCAAAAACACATTTTAAAAACTTATTTTACATATTTGCTGGCATTGTTGTTGGCCATTTTAAAATAAAAACAACAGTATTATTTTAAAATGGCCAACAACAATGCCAGCAAATATGTAAAATAAGTTTTTAAAATGTGTTTTTGATAAAGGCTGAATGCCGAAACGTTATTAAATATGAGTATGTACCATACTAGTGTGTTATATAACTATTCCCTATGGAATTGAATCAGTACTATAAGATTAATATGAATAATATTATTGATTGTTTTGGAGCAGTTTAAAACTAAACAAATACTACAATTTAACTTAATCGAACACAATCATTGTTTTTGCACCGAATCTCTGTATAATTGTTTCGTTTGATTGTAGAGAAATAGTTTCGAATGACAGTTTGAGGTGTTATTTCAATCAATTTCTTCCACTCATGCAATCATTTATGTTCTGTTTCACGAAAACAACCGATTTACCGAAAATTGATGAATAACACTACACGTTAATACGCATTTGCTTATTTTACTTGGTAATACAACTGACTTATCTTTTGAACAAATTTTTAAAATCACCAAACAAATTCGTGTGTGAAGTTTGGTGAGATTTCGTCAATCGACATCAATAATGCCGTCATTCAAACTAAATAATTTATTTTTGTTGACGGGCATCGCCGGACGACAAAGAACAGTCAATGAATCTACGCGTTGACAGTTCAATAAACGTGCGATGAAAACTCTGTCCTTCGGTTATTAACTTAAAAGAAGCTTACTTTTTACCCGCTTAAGATTTTTGGGAAATGGCTTTCATGGTGTTACGATCAAATTCATCACAATTGTTGCCGAGTGAAGAGGTGTTAAATTCAATAAGCAAATCTGTCAGGGCGGATGTAAATAAGACGAGACGTTTGATCAAATTTGCTTCAGGAATGATTTTACTGAATGAGATTATGTAAGATAGAATATTTAGTTGAATGATGATAGTCTAATACATTGATAGGGATTGTAAACGCAATTACATCTCATCAAATGTTGCTGCAATGACAGTTGCATCTCAACAAGATGAATATCGTGTAAAATCGTATCCATTAAATGCTGAAGTACAGGCAACAATGTTGTTCTTGTCTTAGGTATTGAACCTTACTAATATATTTTTGTACATACACCATTTGATGGAATGGCTGCTTGGAATTTATGCAGTGATTAGTCCAACGATTGATCATCGTTCAATACTAAGACACTTCCGGTATCAGAGATTGCTGCCAGATATATTTGATTATGGTAGAGATATGTCAATGTTCGCTGACATAGCATTGATAGTTCAATTATACAATGATCGCTCGTCAACTTATGACACTTACGTGTAAACTAGTGATTGCACAAACTTGGTTTATTTTGGGAAATAACGTCCAAGTGACCAAGTAATTTAGGCTAACACATGACCTGGTATTTTGTTGGCCATCTGACCTGGTTTGTGGGGTTCCATGTGTTCTGGTATGTGCGTTGTGGTATCCCACATTTAACATATATTTCGATACTATATTGCTGGCTTCAAATGAGAACGTCGTAAGTTCAAAATCAATATTTTGAGAAAACAAGAAAAAAAACTGTCTGAAAACTACTCTTTACTTATGTAAAAGCAACTTTTAGGGCTTCACTTTGGTCAACATGACAAGTTCCGATTGTCATAAAAATATGCTCATAAGAAGCGTCTTGTGATGCTGATTTTAAATGTATGTATGGGTCTTGTAAGGTCGTAAGTACTAGGTACGACCTGCTCGTTCTAAGCCAGTGATATGTAAGACCTGGCCTCGATCTCCACGCCGATGCATTTCAATGGGACAGCTCAGCTCAATTTGAGATTTAACTAAAATAAGAGTCTAAGTTTATGGCAGTTTAAGGTCTTGGTCAATTGTGATGTTCCATCATGTAATTAAATACTTTTCCATTCCGTTCGTTGTCATCAATTTTAAGAATTGTTGCGAGAGAACCTATTAAAAAATAATTTGTTAACAGGACAGGAAGCGGATTTAAGACGAAGTTTTGATGATAAGTAAGTAATTAGTTAAAATTGGTGTGCAAGTTATTATCTTTAACCTAAATTACAATATATTCTCAATCTTCTGTGAGCATTAGCTGCGAGGAATTTCTTAATTATCAAATAGACGTAAATGTGATTTAGCTTAATTAAGCAGATAAAGTTACGGAAGACCGGTGCTGACATTTCTGTATTTTACAATTGCATGATTTTAAATCGTGTTTCAAAAGTTGGAAATATTGGAGTTATTTCACGAAAGCTTGTAATCGGGAATTTCGAATTGAAATCGTGAAATATTGATGTGAAAGTGTAGAAATTTGACGAATTCAACTTTCAACTTTATAATCTCACATTTTCAGGTTCATGATTTCGCGATTGGATACTGTGAAATGTAGATGTCCTTACCGTTCTGGCGTAGAAAGTTAATTTGTCTGGAATCCTGCGGCGAAAAGTAACAAGAAAGGTTAATTATCAGAGTGATGTTCTTGCATCCTCAGGTATGCAACTTTTGCATGAGTAGTCACCATAATTATGATCGGAAACGACAAATCAGCACTTAAAACAATGGAGAAAAAAACTATTTGTACAAAATGCATGAAATTCAATACGGACATTTTGTCTAAGATTTGACGTCTGTAGTGATGTCAGAATCCGACATGGCATTGCTGCATTGAGTATAAATAGGATGTATATCCTATGACGGTACCAAGGAGTGTGACGAACCGGTGTCACTGTAATTCAATCAATCGATACGCACGCATGTTCGTGACATTCCGGTATGTAGCACATCTGTACCAGTGTAAGCGCGTACAATAGGAGGAAACATTCCCGGAAGTTTTATCACTTCGCGTGGTTATCTTTACATTGTACAGTGTTATAGTGATATGCTGTTGTTAATTAACTATATCTAACAAAATATTCATTACTTTGGATGGATTAGTTTGGAAAATAAGATTGATGTATAGTTATAAACTGTAGTATAAATCGAGAATATAATTCCAATTATTTACTAATTAGAAAATTAACGTAACTGAGTTCACCACGGAATATTAACCGAAACGTATGTGATATCGACAGAAACTTTTGATAACATAGTCTTTGATGTTGGAATTTAAAAATATTGTTATGAAAAAAGACATGAAAATGAGGAAGTGAATAGATGCCTACATTGTTTGTTTAGCTATATTATCGAGCTGAAGTTTTTAGGACATTCCGTTGCTTGGATTTTGGTAAGAGTTTTTAGTGTTTTGTATGATTGTGAATGATGCATGAGTACGTATTCTTTGCAAGTATGAAAACATATTTTTCCAAAAAACAGGAACACGTGTATATTGTAATTGAAAAATATGCCGTCTCATTAACTGTTACAGTGTATGTTTAATTAGTTAATTAAATTAGGTTTCGCATGAAGTTTAATGAACCAGCAGCTAAACAAAAATAGATCTGTTAAGTTTGCCACCACTGTACGTGCAATTTTCGAGTTTTATTATATTTCATCTATGTGAATTGTATAAGATGATCACTAGAATCTACTTAGGAAATAGATCTTAGTTTTCCGTGATATACCGGCCAATATATCACGGTTTGGAGTTCATATGCGTAGGAATTAATCACGAAGGCCGTAGGCCTGAGTGATTAATAACTATGCATATGAACGACAAACCGTGATATATTGGCCGGTATATCACGGAAAACTAAGATCTATTTGCATTCTAACACGTGTAATATGCGCAATTTCATATGGCCTCATTTTTATTGCAGAGTGATGCGTTGTTTGTCGTGTTGCTATAGACAACTTCCGCTGTTTAAAGTATAAAACCCGCACCCCTGGAATATCGTTTTTTGCTCATTTCATTTAAACAGAGGCATAACTAGAGCTCATTCCAAACTATGTATTTTATAAAAACTAAAATGAATCGATAAATGCAATTGTTGTTGCAATAATACGGATATAATTAAATAAATTAAGAAAGAACGCTACGCAAATAAAAGTTCGCACAACGTCACGTTTACGTTGACGCCAAATAAACGTCATACAATCCATGACGTCATGTGATAAACAAGACGTAAATTCCATTCATAAAAAGCGTTATTTAAACGTGGGAGGTAATTCAACAGCCAAAAAGTAGTACGGCAAAAACTGTGATATACCGGAAATTTAACCACGGTACAGTCCTATAGGTTTACACGGTGCTAAAAATAGACAGTGTTAGAATATATGTTTTAAAATAAGATTAGATTAGATATTTATCTGCACTTCAGGAGGACATTACACATAACGTAATTACATAGTTGACAGGAAAAATACGAACATATTTACATATAGACTTTAGTATATTTCTTATTATTAGTAATTATAAGTATAACAGTCTAAAAAGGACTGACATTAGCATAGTTTTTATTAATAATTATAAATATAACACAACACCATGTTTGAGTTGAAAATTGACAAACTTTAGATTTGCAAGAAACTAACATATCTAGACAAATATTTAACATTCTTGAAAGTATTTTTTCATTAATAGTGTAATAATAATAATAATAATAGTAATAACGTCTTTATTTTCGGTGGATAACATAATTGGTGAACCAATTGGTGAACCAATTTTCATTATGGTCCACAATTCTCTGTTTTATACACGATTGTCATCTATGATTCTCCATTAAAATCTAAAATCATCCTATAATGTGCAAAGCAATCCATATTGACTACCTTTCATATTATCTAAGGTACTCCGCTAATTATTGTCTTGGACAATTCCCTAATATCAAGGACCAACCTTCTTCCATAATTTGGGGTATTTATTAGTATCTATGACCTTTTATCGTTATATAAAATCATCTGCCTTATTTAAATGACCTTGTAATAAAAATGTCCCATGCATTACTTTATAATACTCCTAATTCAAAATACAAGCGTATAAAATCGAATCGAGCTGTTTATAAAAGTATATCTGATTGTAATCACGTTTTACGCCGAAGAAAACATAATGATCGTATTTCATCAACATTGAACAAATAATGTCAAAAGATAAATATTGACATAATATGACACAATCATACTGATCAGTCGAGATACATGTAACATCATTGTAATATCTATAAAACCTGTCACTATCAATTCAAAGTGGATGTTTTCTATTTGTCTTACCGTATATATTCGTTCATTAGTCAAACTGGCTTGTATGAGGAACTGCTTGCAGAATTATCCGAAATAGTATACGTCATATTACCCTACCAATATGTTTTATATTAAGGTGATCAAACAATTTGTCTGGACGGTGCAAATTTGCTTTTTATAACAACTAAGTCTCTGTCGAGATTTCCTTTTGTTTAAGCGTGTAAAATAGCTGTAAGTGCGACCTTGCTTGTATGGGATCTTTGCAAAAATGACAAAATGGGAGACCATGTTTACAAAGGGTGTCCATATGCAAATATGCCCACCAGCTAGCTATTGACGAATGTACTTTTATTCATCCAATACACTTTTGATGGACCTTTTGCATACTTATATGAAAAAATGATTACATCCGTTGTCCAACGAGTCTTTCTATCCAGATCGTCTTGTAAGTGGATAGTTACGGTACTGAGTTGAAATATGATATTTGTCTCACGGGAGCGATTAAATTGTCTGGTAATTGTTTTTTTAAGGCTATGTAAAAATACAACGAATAGGCCAAGGAATGTACGAAACAATTATACAGAAATTCATGTATGAGTGATCACCTGAAATAAGCAAACCACCTGTATATAGCTTTTTATATTTTAAAATCATTATGATTCTGATCGAAATTTTAAAACGACGATAACCGAATTGATAGTATTTTAATCAACGCTTGTGTTTTGTGGTTTATTTTTTTAACTTTTTTGATCAAAATATTAAATTACTCCTGTCAAGCTTCTGTCCATATAAGAACGAAACATAAACGATTCCACTAATTGTCGATCCATTAAATTTCTGTGAAACTATAAAACGGCGTTCCATAGTTTAACATATTGTGGTACGAATGGCGTAGCTTGCTTTAAAACAATTCCATTAGTGTTCTCACTATGGTATGTCCTGAATAAACAATAGATGGAGAAAACTGTTCTGTAGGAATCCTAGACAAATTCTCTGATGACGTACTAAATTATCCATTCAAGAAATAAATAGCTTGAAGCATCGACTCTCGACAAAATTAATGTTTGTTTTCTGTGTTTAAATGTGTTGCATACTAGATAATGCATATTAGATTACTATAATTTTAAAACCATTTTCATAATGTTTCTTAATTTTTAGAACTAAGATAATATAAATACTATATATGCTTCAGGCTTCCATGAACAAGAGGATTTGTAAAAGACAAAATTAATACAATAAATAAGTACTAATAAATGTGTATAGTGGTTACAGATACCCGGTACAACTGTGCTGACGCAATGAAATCAAAGCACTGAAAGTACTGATGTGTGGCGAACTGATGTCATTTTGACCATTCAAATAAAGACTGCACCAACATGCTGTGTCAGAGTTCTGATAAGCCCAGACTCACTCGAATGTTTGTGCTGCTCTCAAGACACCAAGCGTCAGTGTCAAGATGAGTGACTGGGTAGTCTCCATACAACTGATGAACTGGGAATTAAAACACAACAAACGAGATGCCCCCCCCCCCCGCTATGGAAACAGGACTAGGTAGAAATATGTTGGGAAAATTAAATAAAGGGAGGTAATTAATAAGATAGAACCAGATTTCAATATAAGGAAAATATAAGAAAATGATATCAATGGTAATATCATGACCTTTTATTGGTTGTAAGAAATAATTCAAGAACGGAACCAGATAGAATTATGGTTTCATGTCACATCACTTCTCTTAGATGCCATATACATATATATTTAAAGTCGATCAATTGAATTTAGGTGGACAAGTGGTCCAGTGGTAAGGGCTATTGACTACTGATATGATTATAATGAAGGTTGTCCGTACTCCCGCCGGATCAAGAGCAGAAATGTTTTTCGGAGTAACATAAATAAACTTACGAACAGACTTTCGGACCATACTCAGCGTAAATTCTATAGCATTCTGTCCGATATGTTAATAAAATCGTATTTAAAACAGGTCAATTATATATTTTGGAATATACTACAAGTTATTTTTTGAAAATCTGACGATTATTTATGTATTGGTTATTATTTAAATATTGCGTATTCTGTTCCGAAATATGAACTCGCGCTAATCAGCGGGTGATATTTATTATAGCTATTATGTTGTATTTAGCATATTTTGATGTACCAGTCAGTGTGCGACCATGGTCCCATCCCAGGTGATGGGCAGTGGATAGCTGATAGTTTTCAAATATAGTATTTCTTATTAAATCCATATCAAGAAGAATGTATTTAACTTCTAAATTCTGAGTATCAAAGTTGTAAACCCTTTTTTATACCAGTAAATTTTATGACCCTAAATTCCTAACTTCTGCAGCTGTCTCCAAATCAACTAACAAGAACCCGATATAAAACCCATTCAATTAAAAATAGTTTTAACGGTCTATTTCCTGTCTCATGGTGTGTTCAATCCCTTGTAAAAACATAGATCCCTGTGTTACATGACCCCAAACTGTCCCAAAACAAGTTACTAACGACCTACCAATATACAACCCCTTGAAGTTTACCAGATTGTATGGTCAATTTTCTGCCTCATGCAGCTTCAATAATTGATTACAAATTTCTTGTCAAAATATAGATCTAGCTAGGATTATGTAATGTTACATAATAAGGAGGGGCTAATTAAAAAATGCATAGATAATATTGCACAACGTGGCTTGTGGGAGGAGCTAATTAGATATGCATTAATGGGCTTTATAACTGCACATTAAGTGGGAGGAGCTTATTAATTATTTATAATTATTGAAGTATGTTTGCCCAAAGACCTGTATTTTAGGACTTTGGTTAAGAATTTGGTTTGCCCAACGTGTATATACTAATTAACGGCCTTTTAATCCAATTACCGTTAACTTTTCAATTCGAAACCTTGTGAAAATATATTACCGCTTTAAAAGGCATATTACTTCGCATGTTGCGCGTCAGGAACTATCTAAATCGATTATAATTACACTGTTCCTGTGCGCGTTTAAACTCGCCGTAGAGTGTTTATTAAATGAGATCTATATGAAAGTCGCACATCTTAATGAAACTGAACGTATCGTCTTTAAAATGGCTTTTAGTTGTTAATGTTACTTGGAAAGTAAAAATATAATTGGTGATTTACGACACCAGGTTGTTGCTAAAAATCGCGCAATTCATGAATAGAAAATGTAAGTGCTCGCTGTTTAACTCTTCAGCATTAGTTCATTTATTTTAAAACCGCAAATTAAATTGGTATAAGTGATCTTTAATATGTCATAGTATTGACAATTTCTTTTAATCCGAAAATACTTTACTGAATTCTCGTTTATTGCTTAATTATTCTTTCTCGATTCAAATCCTAAATAGCGTTACGTGTTGAAAATAGCCGCTATGAATAGCACAATTAGTTCGCACGATGCGCGTTTAACTCGCTGTCATGTGCTTATTAATTGAGACCGATATAAATGTTGCACATTTTCTTGAAGTTGAAAGTTTCCTCTTTTCAGCGAGGTATTATTTGTTTATGTAATTTAGAAAACAAAATTGTTACTGACGATTTAAAACCTCAGGTAGTTCCGAAAATTTGCGCAATTCGCGAATAGAAAATCTAGGGACTCGTTTTTTAACTCGCCAATGTGAATTCATATTATTTTATAATTTAAATTTAATTTGATATTAATAAATTGAAATATCTCATGGTATTGACAAAATTTATTTTGTCAAAATCCGTTAGTAATTGACGGAACTGCAATTAATTGAATATTGCGTGACAGTACTGCTAAACCAGAAATCTATTAATATCTAAGCTAATCAAGTTGGTGTATCGATCGTCTGCTAGCGGTTAGATAGACTGTATATACTGTCCTTGAACTAATTCAGCTTCCCACCACCAGCGAAAACATGTTGTTTCTATTTATAGCTTCAATGTTTGTAAACAACATAATTAGGTCATCGTCTACAAATGTTCAGCGGCGGAGTGATTTTAATAGACACATTTCAGTTCACCCGTGTTCCACCAGAAATCTATTGGCTGAATAAACAATACAAACTAGTCACTGACCAATAGCTCGTTGTACATCAATTTGCATATGAATGCCCCGATATGTAAACATGAAACCGTGGGATTACTTTCTCAACCTTCTTGACGGTCCTTGGCGGTTCGCAGGCCTTTGATAGTAGGAATATAGTCCATGCGGAATGATTTGCTATAAAATTAAAATATCCTCAAAAAATAAAAGTCTGATGTAATTGTTGGTCTTAATATTAATAAATGTTGGTAATGTAAACAAATCGGGTTCAATGATACGTGTAACCTGTGTAGCATGCTTGTAATATTGTTCACATCATAGACCTATTTATTGGTGTAGGCATATAGGCGTTAACTTCATAGTATATATAAAGGAAATCAAAAATGAAAGATAGTTATTACATTGTGTGGCTTTATCGCCACACAAAAAGGTTTCAGACATATCGTATTCAGGGAAAAATACTTATACTCTGTCCCAGTTTCATTCAGTATCCAAACCACATTTGCAATGCCTTTTAACAGTGCTACAGCTAGGATTCAAAAATAGAGGGGAGCTCCTATTGAAAAGGGCACTTTTTGCGCGCGGTCGCTTCTTACAGGGGCATTTTTATGTGCGCGCGTGTTTCCTCCCACACAGGTTCTTTTTTGCATGCTGCAAGCATTTCAGTTTAATCCATTTAGGCTTTGTATACTGTGCCAGTGGCGTATAAATTACTGGAATATCCTTGCAAATTAAAAACACATGTCCATTCAGGCCACAATATACTGGTGTCACATGATCAATGCTAACTTGAAAGTGACTATTCAGAAATAGCTGTATAATAGACTTGCTGTAGTCCACTAGAAATCTAATAGATCTATCTATAAAATTTTGGAGTTTTACCTCTATATTTGAGTATGTACAACAAGGAGTACAAATGCACCGACATTGAGCCAAAAAACCAGGACTTCGGTGTTATTTGTCCCTACTACTGAACTTCAGAAGCTCAGCCAACTTTAACATATGCCATATTGTATGGTCAGATGAGGGACAGAACTTTAAATGTGTTTTCGTCAATGACGTAGTATAATGTAGTGTCTATTTGGACATGTGCCAGACAAAATGACGTTTGTATTTCTATGAACGGAAGGTTTACCATTATGTAATTACATTAGGCCACAACAAATTGATCATGCGTTCGTCGGGAGCGCCCGCTCCTGATTTTTCCAAAATGAAAAATAAATATTTAAATTTAAATTATTGCTCCCGCACCTGGGAAAACCACGCGCATGTGATTTTTTTCCTAAGTGTTAACTTACCGTCTCGCGTAATTAGCCTTTATAAGAACCCCTCTTCCGGACTTAATTATGTCACTGATAGCCATCAATAAACAGATCCACATTCTCATGAATCAGTGTATAGTCAAGTCCCTAGTATTACGGAGGAAAAACATGCTGGTTAAACGAGGATTGACCAGTTTATTGCCCCATTCACGCCTATGGATACATGTCATACTGTATACCTACTCAGCTGGAGACATAATTAGCAGACAAACTTTTGTTTTTCTTGATTGTCAATTTGTGAACAGTGTTGCATGTAATTTTTACAAGCGTGAGAAACACTCTGTTTAACGTTTGCAACAATACGTAACAGCCTCCGTTGCTTTAGATCTTTAATAATTAAAAGTCAATTATGTTTAAACTTTTGATACCTATTTGTTTGCAACGTCAATTACTGATGACAGGACTAGCACGTGTGTGCTTGAGTGGTCCAAGATGGCATGAAAACGAAAACAAGAAAATAATGGGGGGGGGGGGGGGGAGGGGGCAGACAACTAATTGAAAAACTTTATTCAACAAAAAAATCACACTTCAGAATCATTCACAAAATCTAAGAAATATGTAGGAGAAGTCTGACCATAACCTTGAAGGTTATGCAACACAACACAACACAAAAGAAATACCTCACACAAGAGAGGATTTCTGTGATTAATGACTCCCTAGAGTAAATGCCAGCATTTTATAGCTGTTGTAACTGATATTTAAAAGGTTAACCCAGGTCAGCAAGGTCAGTCTTCAAGTACATACACAGATAATATACTAAAATGCCACCTTTGAACTTGTTAAATATTAATTGACCAATGATATAAATTAATAAACACAGTCACTGTATAGATTTGTTCTGTTTTGCCCCTCCAAATAATGAGGGGGGGGGTAGATTTAAATGAAATTTGCTACACATATTGTCTTACAACTACACCAAATTTAGTAAGAAAACAAGAGGAGCCATCTTAATGATCTACAATTTCAACAAATATAGCAGTGAGGTATAAACAGAAAGGCACCAAACAGAAAAGCTGTTGATCTGGGCTGGTATTCATCAAGCCATAGCTATAGATAGATAGGTAGTAAAAAATTAAGCATTCCAATGGAAAACTTGCTCAAATAAATTATAACTAAATATAAACACCATCATAATCAGTCACACAAAATTCACTTTTATTTAGGAAAAAAACCACAGGAGAAGCAATCTTGAAGGTCTACAAATCCAAAATTTTCTAGGGGGAGGTAGAGGGACATATCCTACACAACATAACAAGAAATATATAACAATCATTTATTTGGCCTCATTTCTTATTAAAGCTATTGTAATAATTTCAATATTGACACAATTTCCTAAAAATGGGTGCATCAGAAATGAATAGGGCACTTTTGCTCCTTCACGCGCTTTCAAAAATGGCATTTTCAAAAATAAATTTAAAAAAAATTATTTCGCTCCTTCGCTCGCTCTCAATTACGGGTTTTTCAAAAATAAATATTTAAATTTATATTTCGCTCGCTCGCCCCTAATTTTTTCCCAAAAAATCTGTAGAACCAAAAATTAATTTGGTGTGGCCTTAAGTAGCAATATAGTTGACATGTCTGAGTACTCTTGATATTTTTTGATAAATGAAAATGGTAGTCATAACCCATACTTGCATATACGGCTGTTTATGTTCAGCCAAACAGATAGCATATCAGAAAGTGACGGGAATATTTGTGGCTGCCTCAAAAGTTATTTGGCTGACTCAACAAATACTGCAGAATACGAAATGCATTGGATGGTAGTATCCTTGTTTAAGTGATGAGTAATGGAAATTATGACTTTTATTTACTACACTTCAATTTATATAAACAACATTACATTGTTGTAGGGTTAACGTATGCTTTTTTGTGCTATTACATCTGCAGAGTCCCAAGGGACGGTTGGTGCCCAAGCCCGTCAGGGCGAGGGCACCAACACTCCCGAGGGACTCTGCAGATGTAATAGCACGAAAAAGCATGCGTAAACGCTATTATAGCATAAAAACAACACTTTATTAGTATGTTTTTCAAAATTATGACATTTTGGCGCGACATTTTGGGCGACGTCGGGAAAACAAACGCGTCGTCGCTTAGCAAACGTTACGTCACATACAAGTTTTTGTTATGAGCGTCGACTTCCGGTATCGTCAAATACCAAGAAATAAGTGACATTGGTGGTTTGTTTACGTTTATTATTTTACTATTATAGAAAATAGATTAGTAGTTACTATTAGAATGTGATTTACAGTTCATAGAACGCTGTAAATCATTTATTTTCGTCGACTTGGTCCTGAAATGAGCATACTTAAAACTGAACACCAACAGCGCGTGCGCGCGAGAATCTTTACAATAACGTACCTTTTATTCCCCGTTTACGTATGAGCAAAATCCCCGTTTTTATGCTATAATGATAGTTTGGAAGCTTATTTGGTCAAATATGGAACTAGGGAGAGAAGATTCGTGTGCTTACATACATGTATTGACCCGTGTACGTATGCTCTTACTATTATGAAGCAATGTCTTTGGTCATTTTCTTTAATTAGGCAATCGTTTGGTGCATTCATTGTTTGGTTCGACCAAAAACTCAGACCTGTTTCACAAAATATTTATGAAAGTTGCACCCTTATTACCCTGTGTACAGATTACTGTAGAGTCGATCACCATAACCACAGACAACTTTCGTTTAACCTAATTGTTTGTATAATTAGATGATTTAGTAACAGTTCGACAAAAGTTCAGAATATAATTGTTTGCATTTCTTGTTAACTGTCCTAGATAAACACAAACAATTCTAGACTGTGTAATGTTCAATAGATCAGCTAACAGAGTAGGCATGTTGGCAAGAATATTTAGTTTTGTAATCTTTGCAATTACCAGGAGAATGTCAGATAAATTTGAAGGGCAGTCTGTCTTACATACTGTAAAATCATTATTTTTCATGGGGGATTACATTTCGTTGATGTGTGGTTTATCTGCAACCACGAAATCAAATCCCATTGAACGATACTTTTGACCCCTGTATGTATTATCTGAAATGCAAAATCCACTAATTAACGTCCCATTGAAATCGTATTTGATACCAAAACAACGAACTTTTGTCCCATCGTGATTAAGTGATTTTACAGTACCGTTAGTTTATAAGACAACCCAATCTACTCCTTTAATTTAGGTATTTAAATAATATTAATTCCCTTTGTACCCTCAAACTAAAGTATTCAAGGCTCAAGCCCAGAATAAAATGTAGCTAAAATCTAAAAGAGGTATGCTAATTGATTGATAAAATACATTATCTAGTCGGGTAGCAAGACTAGTTGAATGGATACATTGGTAAGGCAGTAGACGTAGACGAGTAGATGTAACGTCGAGTTTTTTTGGACCTGTCAAGAATACATAGTTGCACCGAAGCTTGCATACTGTAGAATACCAATCCTCAACGTCATATCTATAGTGACAGATACAGTGAAGATGTGTATTTTCTTGACAGATCAATACATTTCTATTTTACAGTTGTACAAAACTACGGATAATCACAGGCCTAAGAAATTATATCACAAACTACACTTTGTACGACGTACGTCCCCATTTTTATCCATTCAAAAATGTGTATTCAAATGAGTGAAAATTTGGATAATATATAATCTGGATATCACTTTAGAATAAATCAACAACTCTTTCGTATTCTTAATGAAATATATCCCATCACGAATGAGGTGTCCTCGAGAGCGATTGCAATTATATAAGTTTCACAATCGACCTAAAACATAATGTATGTAATATACAAGTGTATGATTCTAAAAACAATATGTTTCTGAAGACATCTGGGCTACATAATTATTGTTCCAAAATCGATCTAAAATAAAATAATAAACAGCAAAATAATACTGTTTCTGAACACATCTGCGCTACCTAATTGTTTTTCTAATAATACCAGTAAGAACTAGACTAAGTATAAGTATATGAGTACAGTCTATAGTTCTGGCTTTGTCCATTGATTCTCGTCAGTCAGACAATGCATGCTGTGAAACACAATTAAATGAATGGAAGAAACGGTTCAGTCCGTACAAATACACACATGTACGTTCCTTGTTCGATAAATACATGTAGGCCTACGGGTAAATGGAAGTTCGCTCTAGTTTAGTATCGGTAATGTTATGTAGACTTTTGATTTAATTATATATCAATTGCTATTGATGCCTTTAATGAACTAGATGCACAAGAGCATAAGCCTGTCCAATGTTTTTAAAATTACCAATACATTAAAAGTAGTCGCGAAAACAGGTTACAGCGTCTAGTAATTGTAACTGCATTTATTATGAAATCGCTCTAAATTTAAGGTTGTTTTTTTTTAATTTGCAAACCTCATGTTCTTCTGTAGTTTTTTTCCTGTACGAACTGGTTATACATTAAAATGTGTAAATACTTTCAGAATCACAAATTTAGGAAATGTCAAACAAAGATTTTAAATATACAGATGCGTCCTCTTTCAGCTGGTGAAAGCAACTTCCATATAGATCATTCGGATACATTATCAGTAAGCTGAATAATACATTATACAGATTCGTCCTCTTTAACCTGAGGAAATCTCTTCCATGTAGAAATGTACAGATGCATACTCTTTAAGCTGGTGAAAGCACTATACCGATGCGCCCTCTTTAAGTTGATGAACACACTGTACCGATGTGTCCTCTTTAAGCTGATGAAAGCACTAGCATGTAGATTATTCCCATCATCCATCAATATGTCACCAGTTGTCTGGTGTATGCAGAGTCCAGTCGATGGTTAATTACAGACTATTGTAATGGATGGACTTATCCAACGATAATGTCAAAGTAAATACGAATATACATCGTAGATGTGTCCGAGATAGACGGATACGTCATTCCTTCCTATTGTTATCTAGCGTGATCAGATATTACTGAACATAATGATCTTGTCATGAGGCAAACACGGTGAAACCTGTCTGGCATAGCCAGCTACCTTAGAACATCTGAAAAATTAACATAACATAATTTTTCAAATCTATCGTAACCGTTGTTCGCTCTTTATTTGATGTCTAATGTCATTATTTAGACCAAAAATATTTTTAGACCAGTTTTCAGTGATACAATGGTTAACTGTACACCAGGAGCCGGTTCCTCAAAGCTCCGTTAAACTTAACGGCCGGTTAAATATCCTAACGGGCCGATAAGTTTAACTTTTACGTTAAATACTGTTCCTCAAAATTAACGACCGCTTTTAACATCCGCTTTAACAGTCAAATCTCCTGTTAAACTAATCGAGGTTAAGACCTTCGTTAAGTTTTAACAGGATGATTCAAAATGGCTGCCGTATTGCCAGTTCCTGTAAGAGCAGAGCGTATTTTTAGACATAGCGACCATTTGGAGCAGCTTACCGACAGAGAATTACAGGAGCGGTATAGGTTTACCAATCGGGGAATAGAATTTATAGTTAATTTATTGGAAAATGAACTGAAAAGGCCAACCAACCGTAACCGTGCTATGTCCCCAAGGCAGCAGGTACTCGTAGCACTACGCTACTTGGCAACTGGGGCCATGTTCCAGGTGATTGGGGACACTTTAGGGTATAGTAAGAGCTCTGTGTCTCGTATTGTTCATGGTGTTATATCAGCTATTGCTAGCAAGGTACATGAGTTTGTTATATGGCCGAATGCGGAGAGAAAGAAGAGGATAGCTACCAGTTTTTACGACATGGCCGGTTTCCCCAACGTGATAGGGTGCATAGACGGAACCCATGTCCGCATCCAAGCCCCTACGGTTGACGAGGCGTCATATGTTAACAGGAAGGGGTTTCACAGCATCTCTGTACAAGCAGTCTGTGACGATGAAGGTTTGTTTTCTTTCCTTTAGTCATTCTTTGTTTGTAGGTCAAAGCCACTTGTGTTCTCAAGAAAAATAAATACAGTATGGCTAGTGACACGGACATGGGTCATGGGTGATGATATATGCAGTGATCTCCCCTGCAGCAATGATATCTCACCATTTGAATAAAATCTATATGTAACTTGAAAAGTACACAGTTATTGTATCCAAACATTATGTTACAAAGAGCTTTGGTCCTGAAAAGGATTATATTGTGCATAGACCTGAAATATATCTTTGGTGTTAGTGACTATTTCCAAAGACCTAAATACACCTATGTATTTTAGGTCTTTTTATCAGGTAAAGTAGATCTTCATACTCGGTCTGTTGTGTATGTATAAATAATTATAATTATTATAATAAGAAAAACACAGAAAGATCGACCTGGGACCTGTGTTTAATGACCATTATATTATACTTTGTAATACATTTGAATCTTATTTCAAGTAATATACAGTCATGTAATACACTGTATATCAAATAGTATTACTGCAGTGGCCATGAAATTGCATTATGAGCTAGTGTAAAAAGAGCATGAATTGGTAGCTGAGCCTCATATGTGACTGGAAAATAAATAACATGATGCTTGAAAAGAAAACTTGGAAGTTTGAAATGACTGAAACAAGATAAATAACCTGACAGAGAAATCAAGCATCAATATACTTAGGTTAAAGCAGCATTGTTGCTCAGTGTAGAGGTGTTTACTGATTTCAGTGTCTGACTTGTTAAGTTAAGTGCTGCCTTCTCTGTCCGATTTCCTCATATCCTACTTGATTTTGTTCATCTCTAAACTGAATAAATCTTTCTTATTTCAGGGCAGTTCACAAGTGTCAATGCTAGCTGGCCAGGTTCTTGCCATGATAGCCACGTGTTTCGGACATCTGGTCTGTGTCAGAGATTAGAAAGGGACAACCAGACTTTTGATGCTGGGATCCTGCTTGGGGATAGTGGGTATGTATATATGTAATTGTCAATTTCAACATTGTAACAGATTCATGTGTATAGGTCCGGATCTAGCTTTCAATAAGTAATAGTATGTCTTAGAAAATGATTAGGTAAATAGTCCTGGTTGGGCTACATATCATTTTAAAGCCTTTCATTCACGATTTGCGCAAGTTATCTGACAAAAAGCGCTAAGATTGAGCATTTCTTAACATCATAACTACAGTTCCAAGCACTTATAGAAAATGATGTAAGGGTTATGCAAATTCCAAATATATATATAGTGCCGGATTACAATGATAAGGTTGTAAGTACTACAATGCGCTCCTCATGAGCCTATTTTTATGGAAATCGGGAACAATTATTGTCATGTTTACCAAACTGAAGTGGAAACATATATTGTTTCACCGTTATAAGCCAGCGATGTATATTAAAAACTCTGTATACCAACACCTTTAGTTGTGGGAGCTGCAAATATTTGCAGTTGTTATACAGTTTGTTGCTGTACGGAAGTTAAAATTCACTTTGAAATAATTTCTTTCAATTCAGATATCCTTGCAGGCCGTTTCTGATGACACCGTTTTTAGTGACTGACACATTGGACAAAGTGAGATACCAACATAGTCACACAAAGACAAGAGTGACCATTGAAAGAGCATTTGGACAATTGAAGCGTCGTTTTCATGCTCTACATTCTGAGGTAAGTACTAAGTCTTGATTATCTACATTTTGTTGAGAATTATTTACTTAGGTGCCTTCCTATTAGTGTGAAACTGATACTTAGTATATATATACTAGTAGTTAATAATTGAAAACAGAAAGTCCTGCCTAGTGTTGTACTAAGTTTGTCTCACAATATCGGGAAACAAGAACTCAGATTACTGTTTTTGATAAATGAATTATCCTTAATGTCAAACTTAATTCTTCTCAATGTCAACTTCAAACAAATGTATTGCAAAATTGTATGAAGCTGGATAATTAAAGAATGAAGATATACAGAATTCTGGTTCTTGGTCACCGTAGTTTTCCAAGATATGCTTCAGACAAGCAATTATGATGAAAATACTAAAGGGGAGATAATTCAAAGTGTAAGACTGACAGCATTATGGTTGTTGGTGACAGGTCAATGCACTTCTCCAACTTGCCATACACATGTAATTTATGTATATATATTCATGTATATCACATGACTTTCTTAGTATCCGGGTTAGTAAGCGAGTATGTATAATCTTATATCTCATGACTTTCCTTGTATCCAGGTTAGTATAGCCATTACGTATAAAGTTATACGTACCAAGTGTAGTATAAGGTATTGAGTTTTTCCAATAAATCAATGCATATTTTGCGTTTTAAGTGTCGTATGATATAAAGAATCCATAGATCTATATATCCTCTATATATTTCAAGTTGATATCTAGAATACTAAGGGTTTAAGATATCATACAAAAGTTCTGACGGACGGACGTACAGACGGAGAATATTACTATATCCCTGCCGATTTTTTTTCAGCGGGGATAATAGGACATTGTTGCTCAGCTTTACGTTTGTTTTAATCGTGTTACTCTCTTTTCAAAGCATACGTTCAAGCATGGTTCATAGAACTTGATATATGGGTAGGTGACAATAACTTGAATAAGAATTTGAACACATATTGGGATAACATCAAAACTGTCATTACAACAAAACTATTGAATGTGATTAAGGGGTATTGCTTCCTGTCCGTAGGGAACTTCTATATTAAGTGCAATAATTAATTAAATTTGCACTTATATTTTAGGTACGACTTGCACCAGCAAAGGCGTGCAAAGTAGTGATGGCGTGTGCTGTACTGCACAATATTGCGAAGTTCCTGAATGAGCCAGAAACCGACATCCCTGGAGAAGACGATGCTGATCCTGATCTTGACAGGGAAGGGTGTAACGATGGAAGAGATGGAACAACTGTTAGAAATTTTATATTACGGCAATATTTTGTATAATGATTTTAGAAGTATTTACAATACAATGAATAACATTTAAGTATAATAATTTTTGATTATTTTATCCACCACACATCAAAATATAATCATACCAAAACAATATCAAAACCACAAACACTTCTTCACACTACAGTTCACTAATCATGTCAAGCATTTCCTTCGCATTCAATTCATCCATTTTTCTCTCCGCTGACTTCAAAACTCTCAACTTAACCTCCATAAGTTCCTTCTCAAGGTGCTGTCTTTCTACCATTCCCTTAAAATACGCAATTTGGTGATCCAGTAATATTTCCGACTTGCTTCTCTTTGCCTGTTTTCTCAAAGCCCTGGAAAAAATGAAATGAAATAAATATACATTTGAACTGACAAAATTCTCACACATCACAACACCTCATGTCACCACTCAACTGAATATAAAATTGATTAATATTAACCTGTGGAAAGCTTGATGTATGCATATAGAAAATAATAGGTTAGTGACATTGATAAGAACGTATATTATGCAAGGCACATATCAGAAGTCAACTGGTCAGGTGACCTTGAAATGTTACCTTCATGAAGCACCCTTTTATCTGGCTGCTTTTAACGGAAGTCACTGGATAACTGTTAATACTTTGGAACAACATGCGCACTATCCAGTAGTACAAGGTATAACACATTTTACACTTACAATTCACTAGCAAAGACCTAAATTACACAGATTGGAAACATGTACCAACTCTCACGATATCTTGTGGCAGGTCTCAGAAATCTTGCGAAATCTCGTTCATTTTTAATACCTTATATTTCCAGTTCTAATATACTTACGAAAAACAAATAAGTCTATGCAATAGATTAATTATTCAGCTTTCAAATGATACATTATAAATTGAAATATGTCAAGGAATAAAACAATAGACCCCTAAGAGCCAGACGTACTCTCATTTTCATCAAATTAATGTAAATGCCAAGTTTATCAGAAAATACTTGATTTGCCTCATTCAAATCCTAATTTTCTGTATTTTATTAAAGGTAGACAAAAATGAGTTACTTCATGTAGAAAAAGAAACTTAGCTCTTCAACATGATACATTGCCCATTCGAATTGGATGACTAAAAAAAGTTTTATGCACAATAACTGAATCTGCTGCCAGTTATTTTGCGTTTTCTCTAAAGTTTCAGTGGAGTGTCCAATCTTTGTTATTTAGGTCTTTGACACTAGTATCGAATGTAGAAGTAGTGAAGCTATCACACATGTTGGAGAAAAATGTTCATCAATATGTTATTACTAAGAAAATGAGGGTTACGGCATTTTAATGCACCAGCATCCACTACTGCGTAGGCATATAGTGATTCACCTGTCCGTCCGTTCATTACAAGTTGATTGACTTAGCTTGCTTTCATGGACAAGGCTACCACCGGGACAACATGAGCATTTACTGAATACAGCATTGTTTGTATTCTGATGTACTATTGATTTAGTAAATTGAGTTGTACATATTTACAGACTGAAGAATTACAACTCTTGAAATAGAGTAATAGTTGAAAATCACATATTTACTCACAATCTGTTCTGAGAAGGTCGCTTTAAAGTTGATGATTTCGAACATCCAGCAACTGGTCCATGGCTACTTCCTTGATCCGAGTTACAGGTAGTTCTGAAAAATTAAATATATGGATTTGATAACACTTTGTACACATTGACTATGAGTGCAAGTTACATGATACAACTACAACGCTAACACAGTCATTACGATTGTATTTAACCACAGGGATCTCTCATCTGTCCTAGAAGTGCAAGCATGTCCATATTGGGACCCAGATAATCTGCTAAAAAATAAGTATATACATTACATGAGTGAGATTGTTCATGCAGAAATTTAAATTATGAATACGAACTTATTAAATACGCTTCTATAGTATACTGTTGTATTACAGAAGGGTTTTGCATACTTTGACATAGTGATCTTTGTTTGATTGAGCCATAATAAATATTACATAGATGTTTCAGGGCACTGTTTTATCAAAGGACTTAGGAACATTTTAAACTTACGCTACAAATTTAAATTCCTTATAATGCGTTTACATCTGCAAATGAAGGAAATATATTGTTTAAAATCATTAACTGAATTAATTAACTTATTATTTTACCTATTGCTTTACCAGAATTTGAAGCAGTTACATAATTATAAAGGATTCAAATTTGAACGTAAGTTTACGATTACCGTAAATGCTTTGATAAAACAGTGCCCTGATGCGTATTGTTACCAAGTTTCATTAAGATTAATGCAAGAATTGTGATATACAGGTAAATTGATGTTTTTCTAAGGTTTCATCTTGTGCCCTAGCTTTTAGCCACACGTGTCCCAATATCAAACTCGACCTATACTTTGTGGAGATGATAATTGTGACCCTATGTCAAATTTGATATGCATTTTGTTGAAAATTGAGAATATCACCATTATCAAGTTTGATACATATTAGGCTAAAATTGTGACATCAAAAGTGATAATAGACATGCAAAGTATGTATATGGATGTACATGTACCAACTTGGTATACTCCAATTGGATGGTCTAAATTCTTAAGTTCTATTTTGATTCTTACCCAATGAACAGTTTTTTTATATTTCAAATAAATTTAGCCTAATGGAAGGTTGGTTGAAATTTACAAAATGTAAATACATTTTCCTTTACTATCTCCACCAGGAACTTTATTATAAGATATATAGAACATCTCCTTGTTTCAAAGGTTGTACTCACGTTTTCTCATTCACCACAGTCGGGATCTCTTCCTGTTCTTGATGTGGTTCTTCTTCTATTCTTTCCAAGTTGCTGATATAATTTAGTCCATCTGAAATGAATTGTTTTTATGTTCATATATGTATTAACAAAGCAAAAATGAAAAAAATCTGCCTACGAAGACATGTGGATACATGTGGGTTGACATATAAAGTGGCAACAGGCTCCTTTCCATTTGGTAGCAGGATATTCAGTCACAACACTAAAAAAACATTCTGTGTGGACATCACAAAGATAAACAAATGTACTCGCTAATTTTCCTCGTCACCACAGTACTTCTCAGACCAACGAACGACTACTCTGCTTATGTTGCTGCCGTTGGCCCGGTTTCAGTAATGCTAGCCGTTTTGTTAGTGATATAAGCGACGATGACCTACTAAATAAACCGGCATGGCAGACAATCTTCAGCTGACGACAAATGCTCAACAAAGTACCAATAACTGACTGGTAAGGCGTTTAAAGCCTGTTTGAAGCAACTCTCAGACAGAATATCATAATATACCAATTGTTTGGATGATTCATAATCGTAGATCGTTGCAGTAATAAAGGTTAGTTTTTCGTTTTAAATTCTGGTATTTCTGAAGATATAAATAGAACATGGCGGTCTAAAAATAGACATATGTCAAAGCAGACGATTCTTTCATAACCATGAATACTTTAGTGATTTTCAAACACTTCTGATGTATTTAGATCATAAAACATGTAAACAGTTACCTTGCTCGTCAGTATCCAGACCACCCTGGATACCAGAAAATGCTGTGGTCTCTGCCAGCATATCACCAATTCGCTGGCTCTGCTGGCTAGCCACCGCAACCAACTCTCCTCCACCCGTCTTCCGTCGCTCAATCTTCTCCTTCGTGATCTCGTCCTTCGCCTTTCTTTTTAAGTTAGCCCACTTATCAGAGCAAGCATGCTCTGATCGGTGGGCATAACCCAGAGCAGACACCTGTCTGCTGATGTCCTTCCAAATCTGTGCTTTGATGTTGTTAGTCACTTGATTTGTTAATTTCGAGTTCAATACATCATAGTGATTTTTAACCAACTCTTCTAACTTCAGCACTTCATTGCTGTTAAAATTCGTGGCTCTTACCCTCTTGACATTGTTTTTACCATTAGTGAAGTTGTTGTCTTCTGCTAAGGCAGCCATTTTGTTTTATTGTAGGAAGTGGAATTCTGGGATTGAATGTAGATGTTAAATTTCTTAACAGTCTGTTAAGATTTTAACATGAGCGTTAGTTAACGCTCATGTTAAAATGCTTTGAGGAACTTATATTTAACGGGCGGTTAAGTAACGCTCCGTTAGCTAATTTAACCGACTGTTAACTTAACCGGTCGTTAAGTTTAACGGAGCTTTGAGGAACCGGCTCCAGAATTGCATTGTCATTTTTCACAAACACATCACATCTACTTTACAATAAAAGCAAATTCAAATGGTGTTGCTATCAGCCACACATGAATACCTCGTTCAATTAGAGAATGGTCACCCTCCAGCTCTACTTTCAGTCATATAATGTTTCAGTTTCAGTTCAGTTTCAGTCATATAACTGTTTCTCACCAGTACCACTCTCAAACACAAGTATCAATATCTCTTGCAAATACCAAGTTGCATTTTTACTTTTTACTTTCACCTACAAAATATGACATTCTGTTTTACATATAATCTATCAAACTCCCCATCCTTTGGTCTATCAAGAAATTAAAACATATTTCACACAAGGTTTCAACAGCCGTATAAAGATATGCCTGTCGGTTGAAACCTTGTAAAGTATTGTTTACACGTGAAACATGTCTCCTGGATTCCTGGTATAATGTTTTAATTGTGATATTGCAAGACTTCATTCGCGGCTCGTAATATAAAGTAGATTAAATTTCTCACTTTTAGATGGTGATAAAAAGTCGTGTTTCAAACTTTTGTCAAATTGTTTTGGAATTATTCTTACACTTGGTAACTCCAAATGTGCTTCAGTTGCTGAAATGGTCCCACCCCACTGAAGCTGGAACACCCAAACATTTGAAGCCATGCACCCATGATAAATCACGGACATTGTCCGTGTGGCTTTATCAAGACGGATTTGTGTAAGGTCGGACTATACATAATTTATAAAATCATTTTTCAAGCTACTGCTCCGGTATTTTGAAAATCTCACATAAGTATAATTCTGGCACATGATTTCCACCAACATTAATCGAAGAACAGTTGTGTAATTTCACATCGCCGTTGATTTTTCTTTATTGGGACCTGGACTTTAGACAGTATCACCCAGTAAAGTCTGTAACGAGTCTTAAAGCCTTGAACATTAGCCTAAAATCGACATAAGCAGCATCAGAGCTCATTTATCCTCATGTATGTCGACTTTCTTTTAAGTCTCATGTCTAAAACACATTTAACTGATGAATTACTTAAACCTTATGTGTTTGTACTTAGAATTATTGTCTTACTCTTCGTATTTTGCTGCCAGTCATTTGAAAATACGTAAACTCGAATATAGATCAAGAAACTGTCCCAGAAGAAAGATTATTGTCACGTGGTAGCTGGGACAAAATATGTCCATGGAATGTAGAAGATTTAGTTTAAACAATGTCACCATTTTGACATATTGTATAACCCAATATTTATTCTCTGAAAAAACCCAGAATGTTATGCTTGGGCAAAACTGTTGATTCATATAGAAGACTTTATACATACCACTAAAATAACTGAACATAAATGACAGGATGGCAGAATAGTTTCTATGTACAATTCAGGATTTGTTGGAGAAATTACAGTTAAACATCTATTGTAGTTATTGGGGAGAGATTACAACGTATGTGAGCTATGGAAGGCGGATGCATGAAATTTGGAAAGAACACATCGCAAAACTAATATGTTAACACTGCAAATTCCCAACAAACTAGCTGTTTCTTACTAGTATACTTTTTTATAATCATGACAGGTTAAAGAGGCGTTCCCTATAACTTTGCTCGTTTAAATCGAATCAGGAATATTATACATCAAATTAGAATCCTCATTCCTTAAACTCCTCCAATCTTCAACAAAAAGCTCCCACCAATTTCCGAGAAAAAATGAAAATATATTTCCGTAACGAGCCAAAATAGTCACGAGTTCTTTCCCTTTGACCACATAGTAATAAACCCCTGGAAACGATAAATTATTATTGATGCTTTGAATATATTTTGACATTATAGGGTAAAATTTGCGCACACTTTCCTTTGACAAATTATGATAATTTATAGTACTTTGTACATTTAGCTCATTTATTGTGATAGTAGAGAAAAATATGCTAGTTATAGGGAATGCCTCTTTAAAGTAGAAAAGTGGAAAACACGTACAAAACGGGTTAAGTTAATAACCAACATTTCGACTATTCAATAGTCTTCATCAGGGTATACTATCATATAAGACGCAACCAACGATCGACTTATAAACCATGTCGTCTTGTGAACGATTATATACGGTATATTATCAATGTTCTTGCATCCTATGACACAAATATGCAAGATTAAAACTATTTAAAATTAAACTCGTGGGTAAGAGGATAAACTACACGACAAGTATGGTATCATATACGATGCCAATATTCTAGCGTCTCTTAAAACGATTATTGTTCTCGGTTACAATGGCACAGCTGTAATATTAACATAATCGATTAGATAAAGTGTTTACAATCACATATCGATAAATCAATTTCAACAAAGTAAAACCTTTTGGAAACGTTTCTTATTAGGACTTGAAAGTTGAAGCTGACGTTATGAGTTTTTTTTGTATATCCGATTTTAATTTCAATAACACTTTTGACAAATGCATTAAATATGAATCGTGTTGTTTGTTTGGTTGGTGAATTGGTGTCGATATGAACAGATTGTTTTATAATGGCATGTGAGGTAGTTTGACACCATAGCATGGAACAATATGTCACATTGAATAGTACTATAGAAAAACAAATTTTCACACCTTCAAGACGAACGTACATGTTGCATGACGAATTCAAACGTAACCCCACCCAGCATGATCTATTTGGTAATAAATAATGTAGAACCAATTACTTGTGGTTTACACGTACTATATACGTTACATAATATGTCGAAAATATGCCTTATCCCGTTCAAGGACACCAGGAGCGTACATACATGTATAGCGCAGTCGGCGAGGTGCTCTACTGTCACTCAAAGTCCCCAAGAGGATCCAAGTTCGATATCAAGTCCCTTAGGGGATCCAAGTTCGATTCCAAGTCTCTAAGGAGATCCCATTTCGATTCCAAGTAACCAAGTTGGTCCAATTTCGATTCCTATTCACCAATGTGAGTTAATTCCAAGTCACCAATGCGATCCCAGTTCGATTACTTGTCACCAATGTGATCCCAGTTCGATTACTTGTCACCAATGTGAGTTAATTCCAAGTCACCAATGCGATCCCAGTTCGATTGCTTGTCACCAATGTGATCCCAGTTCGATTGCTTGTCACCAATGTGACCCCAGTTCGATTGCTTGTCACCAATGTGACCCCAGTTCGATTGCTTGTCACCAATGTGATCCCAGTTCGATTGCTTGTCACCAATGTGGCCCCAGTTCGATTGCTTGTCACCAATGTGACCCCAGTTCGATTGCTTGTCACCAATGTGACCCTAGTTCGGTTGCTTGGCACCAATGTGATCCCAGTTCGATTGCTTGTCACCAATGTGACCCCAGTTCGATTGCTTGTCACCAATGTGACCCCAGATCGATTGCTTGTCACCAATGTGACCCCAGTTCGATTGTTTGTCACCAATGTGATCCCAGTTCGATTGCTTGTCACCAATGTGACACCAGTTCGATTGCTTGTCACCAATGTGGCCCTAGTTCGATTGCTTGTCACCAATGCGATCCCAGTTCGATTGCTTGTCACCAGTGTGACCCCAGTTCGATTGCTTGTCACCAATGTGGCCCTAGTTCGATTGCTTGTCACCAATGCGATCCTAGTTCGATTGCTTGTCACCAATGTGACACCAGTTCTATTGCTTGTCACCAATGTGACCCTAGTTCGATTGCTTGTCACCAATGCGATCCCAGTTCGATTGCTTGTCACAATGCGATCCCTGTTCGATTGCTTGTCACCAATGTGATCCCAGTTCGATTCCAACTCAACAATTAAGGGTATCCCATTTCGAGTCAATGTCACCAAAGTGACCCCAGTTTAATTTGAAAACATAAATCGATTCCCAGTTACCAAAGTGATCCCAGGCATGTTTTGGTCTTTTGTGGCATTGGCTTCAGTCGTGTCCTCCACACTTGGAGAGATGTTTTCATTTGCTTGTGGAAGAGTGAGTTAGTATTTGTGTTTATTAACCTGAAATCATTAGTGCGCAGCTGTCCGCTATGATTGAGTCAGTGAGTACAAGCGGCGTACTACAACAGGGGAAATTTCATTCTGATCACCTCGGTTTCTATCCAATGGAAAATACTTACCGGAGACAAATGGAAATGGCCGAGCTTTTACGATTGGGGAAGTTTATGAAGTTCATAATGATTTTACAGTAGCGTATTGTAGCGTATATCATAAAGAATATCGATGCGAATACTAGAAAGCGATGTTGTTAAAACTAAAAAGAAGGAACCATTATTGAAGAAAGAAAATGTATGAAAAGGCTAACATTACTGGTCTACATATTGCACTGAATGATCACATGTGAATGGGGTATTTGTGAAACTGGTGTTTTATTTAATAATTTATTCATTTTCTTGTGTAACTACTACAAAAGGAAGATATAAACGTGTGAAAAGGATATAAAATAACCGGTACACACATTGCAGGTGTGTATTGTATTTGTCAATCTTTCTTTCTAATTTGGACGGAGTGAACGTACTTTTGTCAACAGCTGTGTTTCTGTCTGATGTAATAAATATTGATGGGATTTTAATTATAGGTAACATATTTAATATTATTTATGGATATGTGAATTTTTGAATGTAAGTACGAAGCTTATACAATTATGTAGATATACGCTTAAAAGTAATAAGACCATCGCAGGGAACCTTAATAATATCGTAATATTGGGGAGGAAAACAGTAAAACATTTCCGCTTCATGCATTTTACAATTTCAACTTTACTTACATCTGATTTTGTGAAATTGAAATCGTGAATACGCAAAATTAAACCGTAAATTCCATTACGGGTCTATTGTAGAAATGCATTTGCAACACATTTTGTTCTGAATTGTGAATATTTATGCATGAAAATAACAAACGAATATTGATTTGGTGAAACATGAAGTTCTCAATAAAGATATTTTATGCACTGTTGACCCTTATTCCAAAACCATTTATCTCTTAGTTAAGCATCTACGATCCCTGTAAATTTGATACCTTTTGTACAAGTACACCACATAGCATATGTACATGTATATGATTATAAAAACATAAATGGATCCTTTGTAAGAATAGTGTATACATGTACTAATTTATTTAAGGTTGATTGTGAAACATTTTTTCCAACTTATATTAATCACTCTCAATACCTCATTCCTGATGTTATCCATCGCCACGAGGGTATGCGAGAAGAGAAGCCAGTTTCCCTTATATTCTGAGCGTCTAGCAAAAGGGAATTTCTGGTACATTTTTTATTTCGGGTTTTGGTATGACGTGGCCTGGGATCGAACCCGGAACCTCCCTCACTCGAAGCGAACGCTCAATCGCTAGGCTATCGAGGAGGTGTAAGAATATGTGGTAGTCATACCTACGACGTCACATTCTCAACGTTTATTATATAGGTATTAGCTTTGTATAAACCTGGTTGCGTGAGTAATGTCCGGGGATTCTCGATTGCCTGACATTAAGACAACAAAATGCATACCATTATCACTGTTCGAACTTTATTGCCTCGATATTACAAAAAAATATGTTGAATCTAGACTGTTTTCTTCATTGGGGTTTTACTGTATTAAATATGTATGATAATTTTACATGGGTGTTTCAAATTAACTTTTCACGCTTCGTCATTTTGTTCAAATGTATACCTTCACACACTGTATTTGTATTTTGTTTTGAACATCTTAAGTTTCGCTAAAAACTTCCGCAGTCGGGTATAAATAAACAAATACCTTTTGTTATGTGAAAATCGAGCACATTCCAGAAAAAAGTCGGTGAAATACTAGAGGGATACAATATAAGGAAATTATAGGAGATACAAATCTGTATAAAATTGTGTTGTTTCGTCTCAGCGAGTCAGTATTAATATAGGATTTCTATAGGATTACTATAGGACTAAACCATTTAAAACTCCGAATGATTCCAAATTTGTTTAATATGTCGGTACAATCATGTATGTGCAATCGCTACTATCGATAGTGAATGCCAGAGAATTGATCAAGACAATTGCAACCAGCAGGTGTCCGTCAAAATCATTTATTGTTTATCGTGACATTTTCATAGGGGAAATTAATTAAGTTTTGCTCCATATTTATCCTATTTTTTATATCTGTATTATGTACTTATTCTCTTGTGTTGCCATAGCAACGAGCGCAAATAAAGTACTGTTGTTCTGTAATGTTATGTTTTGTTCTATAAAGACAACATAAAATGCGCCTGATAAAATAAACAAAAATGTTGTCTTTAATTCAGGTGGTATTATTATTGAGCTGGTCTTACAATATTGATGATCAATATAAATATGGCTTCTTATTTCTCAGGTATTTTTAAAGTATTAGTGATGGTCTTAAGTTAGAATATTACTGTGATTACGTTAATACATGACTGTACACTATTAGTTAGCATTCTGATCACCTCGGTTTTTATCCAATGGAAAAAAAGTATAAAATTATGTTTTTACCGGAGACAAACGTTAATGGCCGAGTGTTCACGATTGTATAAGTTGGTTGTTGAATTGCATCAATGCGCAAGTATAGTTTCGCGTCTCTATTGTGGAAATGAATGAACCCACATTATCCAGACAACTTACTGGGGGTAATTAAGCAAGTTTCTGTACATCAAGTGTACTTGAGAAAAATGAATACATTTCAACAAGTCTCATATGAGGCCAAATCCAACTAATATTGTGGCCCTGATATTATTTCTGACAAAATGACAGGCTGTTAGGAAACTTGCACATTTATTGTTTTGTTAATTATTTTACATACATGTGTATTTGTTTTTGCATTATTAAATTTCTTGTCCAATTGTACAGTGCAGAGGCTCTCATCGAAGATTAATATATTGTCAAACAAAACTAAGTTAAAAATAATATTCGTCGGAAAATCATCGATCCCCGTTTACTTTATGTAAAATGCTATGCATTGTTTAGCGTAGAGACAAAAAGATATGATAATTCAGTTCTGAAGAAGGCCGTTGGTCGACATATTAAAAACTGAGAAAACTGAAGAATTGATATACATTTTCCCTACGGAGAAACCCTGATGTTAATTAGTATCATGGTATACGTGTAGAGTTACCAGAACCGCTTTCTCAGTTTGTTTTTGGCCTACATAGCATCTTCATCTGAACAGCTGACGTCGGAGCGGAGCAAGTACTTCACTTTGTAAACATCATAATTATACCAAAATGTTTACAATAATATTTATTGTTGTTTTCCTAACTTCAAAGAAAAGAGCACTAATGGGAACCACCAGAAACTGCCTTTGTTTATTGTTAGTCTCCTTAACATGTTAAATAGGGCATACCACCAATGATATCTACTAACTACTAGTATACTATAAAGCTGTGTGTTTACGTACTTCTTTTAGTACATTTTCTACTTTTCACTTTCTATGCTATTCTTAACTTATGCACTGCTCCTTTATGACGTTCCATTTTATGAGCAAGGACCCACGACGGCTTCGACCTTAAAGATAGATGGCTTTTGTAGAAGCTTTCTTTAATGACACAGGTTCGACTGTATTTACACATGTGATCGTTTAGTCAATGAAAGTGCATATATAGATTCTATATGCATATATGTAAAGAATATTGGGTAATAGCAAAATGACATTGTATTCATTTGGTTCAGCTTCGTTTTGTCATTGTGTCCTTCGCCGTTAGGATACACCAAATAACGCTGCATAACTAGTATTTATATTTAAGCGCTGTCTTGATGTTCTGTCATTTGTAACAGCCGAATACGGTTTTCCTTCAATACAAAACGATCGGTAAATGAATATTTGAAAAGGTGAATGGGTGAATATAACTGTTTGAAGCCTTCTTTTAAATCCACGAATAAACTCACAACACTATCGTTCTTGTAGCAAAATTCAGTGAAATGCCATCGAGCATTACGCCCTGGCATCATACGTTGTAGATCTATTCGAAGAGAAAGTTTATATTCTCACTAAAAGCATTTCAACTATCTTGGGAAATATTGTAATGATCAGCCATATCTTATTCTAACAGCATTTGTACGTAATAGGCTGCGTGTAAACATGGCATGTAAAGTTCTCTTAAACAACGTCACTCTATACTGTAAAATCATTAATTTTCGTGGGGATTACATTTCGTGGATTTCGTGGTTCACTTCAACCACGAACTTTAATCCCTACGAACATTGATTAAGCCCTTGTTTTGTTACCTGAAATTCACAATTCACGAATTCAAGTGCAAACGAAATTGTCCTTTTTACCAAAACTACGAAATTTCGTCCCAACGAAATTAAATGATTTTACAGTATATACGATGCGTGTAAACACGACATTCAATGTTCGTATAACAATTAGGTATGTATATATGGTGTGTCAGGAAAACTGGGGAGAATATAAAAGATGCACTTTATGACAACACACTCCATCTAGTGCCTTTGTCTTAGAACTTTCAAACCTTATTGCATAAAACGCTGTGTGCAAACAAGTTATTCATTACTTTTTTTACAGCTACTCTAGTATACGATCTGTCAAGGAAACATTTGTAAATGTGAAAGTAAAAGATGCACTTTGTGACTAAACCTTATAAAATGTTTAATGTTTTTGTCGTCTAAGAAGCATTCGTAGCTAACATGCTGCGTGCAAACATGGCATTCAACGTTTTCTAAAACAACTTTTCTATTTATATATGATGTGTCAAAGAAACAATTTCGAGATAATAAAAATGCACTTTATGACAAAACCTGATTTAGTTTTTGTCTAAGAACTTTCAAACCTTCGCGGGTAACACGTTGCGTGCAAACACGACATTCAATGTTCGTATAACTAATATGTATGTATATTTTGTGTCAGGAAAAGTTGGGAGAAAATAAAAGATGCAATTTGTGACAAAAAAGAACTGGTGAACTACAGCAGTGTTTTGTCTTCTTCCAAACATTCTTGCGAAACACACTTAAATATTTTCTTAAACAACTACTCTATTCTGTAAATTACGATATGACAATGCAAACTTTCGAGAAAATAAAAGATGCCCTTTATGACAAAAACTGATGTAGTGTTTTGTCTAAGAACTTTCAAACATTCTTGCATATAGCACGCTGTGTGCAAACATGGCATTCAATATTTTCTTGTAGCTTCTCAATTAACAACATTTTAAAGAAAACTTTCGAGAAAATAAAAAATGCACTTTGTGACAAAACCTAATGTTACACTTGTTTTTGTCGTCTATCAAGCATTCGTGTCAGGGAAAACTTTCTAGAAAATAAAGGCTGTATTTTATGACAAGACCTGATGAAGTGTTCTGTCTTAGATCTATTCTCTCAAAAAATGCTTGTGTAACATGCTGCGTGCAAACAAGACATTCAAGTTTTCTAAAACAACTTCCCTGTATATAGCATGTCAAATAAAAAAAAAGATTCACTTTATTGCGAAAACCCTGATTTAGTGTTTTTTCTTACATCAAGCATTCGTAGGTAACACACTGTGTGCAAACATGGCATTCAATGTTCTCTTAAAAACGTCTCTCTATATATACGATATGTCAAAGAAGAACTTTCGATAAAAGAAAAATGCACTTTGTGACAAAACCTGATGTAGTGTTTTTGTCTTACTAATATAAAAACAATTACGTAACACGCTGCGTGCAAACATTGGCATTCAATGTTTTCTTACAACTACTGAACTTACGATCAGTCAAAGAAAACTTTCAAGAAAATACAAGATGCCCTTTATGACAAAAACTGATGTAGTGTTTTGTCTAAGAACTTTCAAACATTCTTGCATATAGGTCACAAACCACCAAATAGAGTTGTTCTTTAACTCAATGTAAAGTGACCTAGGTCAGCCAAAAAAAATGTCAACTTTTTGTCCATGGGGCCCTCTCAAAATCTTTTAATCAATAGAAATAGCATCCAGCTTGAAGAAAATGAAAAAAAATCAGGGGGTCATGTATCATATAAGAAAAATTTGGTTCGTCAAACGCGGTAAACAGATTTTCTCACATGTACGGATTTACTCACTGTCCGTTAGCCCCAACCTTACTTTCACTTTCATATTTAAGCCAGAATACAAAATATTTCTGAATAAAACCATTTCACTACATCACATACATGCATACAAAGCATTTTATACCAATTTCATGATTCTGATGCTGATTTGTCAAGACATATCCCCATTTTTAGCCGCTTTAAAGTTTTTTAACGGACTATTTGACTGTATCTGAATTTGGTCCGCGTAGGCATTTAGTGGTTATTTACCTATAGCACGCTGTGTGCAAACAAGGCATTTAATATTTTCTTATAGCTACTCTGTATACGATATGTCAAGGGAAACTTTCTAGAAAGTAAATGATGCACTTTATGACAAAACCTGATGTAGTTTTTTTGTCTTAGAACTTTCAAAAAAGATGCGTTACACGCTGCGTGCAAATTTTACATTCAATAGTGTCTTACAACTACTGAAGATATTAACGATCTACCCAAAAAAAAGTTCGAGAAAATAAAGGTTGTATTTTATGACAAGCCCCGATGTAGGGTTTTGTCTTTAATAGAGTATTCGTAGGTAATATGCTACGTGCAAATATACTATTCTTTGTTTTCTTAAATAACTGTGTCAGGGAAAATTTTCGAGAAATAAAAGAAGTTCTTTATGACAAAACCTGATGTAGTGTTTTTGTCTTAGAAATAAACAGTACAAAAATTGCGTAACACGCTTCGTGCAAATATACCATTCGATATTTTCCTATCTATGGCTACTCTATAAACGATCTGTCAAAGAAAACTTTCGAGAAAATAAAATATGCACTTTATTGTGAAAACGTGGTGTAGTGTTTTTGTCTTACATCAGGCATTCGTAGGTGACAGACTGAGTGTAAACATGGCAGTCAATGTTTTCTTATTAACTTCTCTATATACGACCTGACTAGGAAAACTAAGGAGGGAATAAAATATGTAGAACTTTGTGACAAAATCGCATGCAGTGTTTTATGGCTTCTATATAAATGTCTTAGTCTCTAGTGCATTGATTCATTTTATCAAATAATCTCGCGATATTTCAGAGAATTTGTCAGATCTCGCGATAGTTCAGGGAATTTATCAAATCTCGCGAGAGTTCGGATAATTTAACGAGTTTCAAGCGTTTCTACCACTGCTTAACTTTCATACATCCATATATTGACTCAATAAACCATTTCTAAAACATCGTCTAGTTTGTTGACAAAATGAGATAAAAAATCTAGATTCTACATGGTTTTAGGCTAAAGCGATTTTATTTCTAGATTTCAGGCTTGCGCGTCATTATTACGTCATTGGTATTAAATGTGTACATGTTTGTCTATTTTAGGTTCTGCACAAAAAGGAATATGCGGAAAGCATCGACATTCATCTACGGTACTATTCCGAACTATATCGGAACATATCGGACAGTGATTAAGTTGTGACCGAACACTTCCGAACACTACCGAACACTACCGAAAAGTGCCGACAACAATCATCCAGTCCGACGTCGAGATATGTTTTATGCAAGTCTGGATTCTATCGTAGATTATCGGAGATGGATTAAATAGTGATCAAGCACGGTTGAAAACTGCAAGAGTCCGACGTCCGGAGATGCAAATAATACCATTCTGCATTAAACCGTTACACATCGAAGTACCGGAAAATATTTTCGTTTGGGACGTGCATGTTATTCCATTTTGAAGTATACCGGAAGATATCGGATGTTGTGACGAACAATTACCGGAAAATACTGAAAGAGTATCATTCAGTCCGAAATTAGGAGATGAAATATTGGATGCATAACATTCACACCATTCCGAATTTTAACGGAAATAACCGAACACTGACGGAAAATACGGGAATTCTCTGATTCAGTGGGACGTTGAGAAATGTTATATTGGATTAATGCAGTGTGTTTGACAGTCGATTATACAAGACAATCAATCTGTCGTTATAACACAAAGAAATGGTTTTACAGAACATGAAAGCTTTATCAGAACTAATTGTGTTGTTTGTCAGCATGGTGGTTTTTATACCGGAAGTCTCGTGTACCGGAAGTGGGCAATCTGAAGCGTATGAATACTGCGTAGAAACGGTAAGAAAATATCTGTGATACCATTATTTGGCTATTATTGCTTAAATCTCACAAACTATTATTGTTTGATAATATAATTATTTAGTCTATAGATCTAACCAAGTGATAGTTCAACTTACATGATAAATATTAATCTTAATATACACGCAATGTACTTACTTCGCGGCTAACTTGGAATTAAGTTATGAGTTCATGAATGTGACAACATTCACCACAAAATATTTTAAATACATATCGCTGACTTAGAATGAGAAGGTCGTAACTACAAAATCAGTATTTTGAGAAAAAAAGAAAAACTGTCTGACAATCACTCTTTACTTATAGTAAAACAAGCTTCAGTTTGGTCAACATGACAAGTTCTGATTTTCATGAAAATAGGCTCATAAGAAGTGCCTTATGATGTAAATTTCAAAAAATGCATTAGTCTTATAAGGTCGTCAGTGGCACTAACGACCTTCTCATTCTAAGCCAGCGATATATCATCAAATATACATCCAATACTAATTGATATAATCATATGACTTGGTGTATCATAATACTGACAGCATGTTTTAAATATTTCAGGTCAGTTATGAAGTGGACGCAACACCTATCAAGATTATTCCAGAAAAACTGAACAGTGAGTACTAGTATACAATCTTATCAATCAAACATAACTGAAGAAATAAAATAGACAAGCCTTTCACAACGTGAACGAAAACAGAAAATAAAACACTTTTTGGGCGATTCGTCATTTTTACGTAACTTTAGTAACCTAGCTTATATCTAAATAGCAACGTGTACGTGCAAATGTACGGGGAGTTCTACACGTACGCATATACGTTTTTTTCTACAGCCTTCCGAAAACCTTGCTCAAACGTGCAGTTTACATGTACTGTAAATAGGCGTACATATTCTCTATTGCATGACAGGCATATTCCATAACAGTCACTTCATTATTACAATAATTTCTGATTTCCAAGGGAAAGGTATAATCTTATTTTCTCAAGTAATGATAACTCAGACGAGTGTCTCAGTATCTTGCACGCATGTAACTCCATATCATTAATCTTAGCATGCACGTGTTCATTGTGAACAATCACACTTGTGTCACCACCTGTGAACAAAGGCATGCTCTGAATTTTACGAAACCCGACTATAAAGACCAGCAATTGTAACTATTTTGCAAAATGTTGAAGAAAAAAAAACCAGACAGGGAAGGCAGCCCGCAACTGAAACATACGAACACAGAAATTTGTGACCAAAACAATCCCTCGACACCATACTCACCTCGCCACTGCGACTGTGGTCGAGTGGTTAGGACGTCCGCCTAGAAAGCGGGAGGTCGAAGGTTCGAATCTCGGCGAAAGCCGGGTTGGAACTGATGAGACCGGTTGGTCAGCCGCCAGCTAGTTAAATTAATGAGTACCGTAGGCCCATCTCTTCCAGGCGCCCGGCATTACGAGAAGGGATTTGGGAAGGTACTGTAAGCATGAAGATACATAAGTGTCTCATAAGTCAGAATTGACTGGCCTTTTCATTATTAGGGGTGACACTATAATAAACAAACCTTACTTTACCACTGAACCAGAAAATGAGTCGATGAAAGTTTCCTTGGCGTATTGTATTAGTAAAAATGTTAAATATGTTGGAGACGGTTTAAATCAATCTATTCAACTATCAAATGATTCACAATGTGGTATAACCTCTAAAGAGAGACCACCTGTCATCAAAGACCACCATTCTGGCTGTTTAGATGAGTTCACTCGGTATTTCCTTAGCATACCCTAGGATCTTCTGTGGACACAGATTATAAAACCTCTATATCCACCTCTTCTTCTTGTACTATCCTGTCTCCTCTTGCATTCGTGAATATAAGGTCTGCTTTATGATCATATTTCAGTTATTGTTCTTTCGAGACACGTTTGACTGTATTAACATACTAGGACAAATATGTGGTTTATTCATTATGTATGTTTTCTGATATAAGTGTTTTTTCTATTTTCTACAACTTATGTCTATAGTATACGTCATAGATGCGTGACAAGTTTTGATTTTTAAGTCTGGAATTTTGTATTGCCATTATTATAAGCCTTACAAAATACCCACGTTACAAAATACACATATTATTTTTCAAACGCAAACAAAAACATTTAAGATCTCGCATGTCATTACTACAAAACATACGATACATTAAATAACAAGGAAGAAAATGCTGCCGATGTTATATCGTATATTAAATATCAGTTTTAAATACAGGTATCAGATAATTTTCATGAATTTGACAAAAATATTTGTACTTTATAAAGGACTTTATTTTGTTGTTTACCATTTTATCACTAAGAGCCCGTAACCACAGGTAACTGTACCTTTGATAATTTGAAGACGAAGTTTTTTTTTGTAAAATTTATAACAAGTTTTATTTCTTCATTTTTTTCGTTTTTTTATGTTTTCAATGATACAGTGACCTGTGTCCGTAACAGCTTAGTGTGAAATAGTACACTAGAAAAATGACTATGATTTCGCGTTTGATGATTTTATCGTGATTGTACGGAATAGAAAGACTAGAACATAAATTGCGAGTTAACGCCTCAAGAAATTCGACGTTTACTCCCGATCAATGATGCGAAATGCATTTTACTGAAATCCCGAATCCCTTGAGTAAACGGAGGACTGAAAGTGAAGACGCCTACAGGCATTTGAACTACATTAAGCCGATGAAATGAATTCTGATGGCACCTTTAATGACTTTAATATTCACACCGTTCAACCCGATACATAGAAAACAGTTGGCACATAGAAGACAGTTGTCAGTGTTTATGTACGCAAAACTCGCGGAAGTAAGGTTTGCTTGTTTTTATATTCCTTTTGCAGGGTCTGAACAAACCAAAGTGTGTACATTTATTCGCAGTTAAAAGAGGTATCCGTACACAAAATTCTGAGCAAATCCGTGAATTATTTAGGGAGAAATCATGAAAAATGTATGCGATTTTTAACAAAAAACGCGTTATTTGAAACTTTCATCCACAAAAAGGTATGTTTTGACAAATCCTTACCCTGTGACTTATACCATGACGAAATTACATCCATCCCCCGTCTATATGCAGATTTACACACTTTTATTCGTTCTTTTCGCCGAGATATAAGAGTTTAAACATGACATGGTGCCATATTTTTTAGAACAATGGAGACAGTTGATGATTAAAAAAGATCACATCGAAATCAGTCGCAAGGGTATAGATGATAACAATGAAGACAGTCTGAACGCAACGTTTTTGGAGCGCAATAACATTGAAATAATTACGGTATACTGATTTTTTATAATGCGCTACCAAACTATCAATGCTCTTTTTTGATAAATGACATTCACACTCTTCGCGCATTCTCAAAATTTGAGCCAACTGCCTGTCACCACTATAATAATGTTTATAAAAACGAATTATCGAGTATGAGAAGTCTTAAATCAATTTCTATCACTAATACTATATAGTTCCTCAAAAATAAATACAAATAATATTAGAAATAATGAACTTGAAAAAATATACAAGCCCCCAAGTTATGACACCCCACTCAAAATCGGCTGTCACCCACACAAAATATATAATTTAAATGCTTCTCATAATTAGTAACTAGTCAAAACATCTTAAATGTGTTGATTATAATTAAGTAAGCAAATAATTTGGAAAATGAACCCATAAATGCGCGAGAGTGCTATGCACTTGCTGCTTTGACCGTATACATTTCGTCACGTAAAATACAAATAAAAATCCAGAGTTATTTGAGCCAATATGACAATTGATTATTGGCATGCTGGCAATGCTTTATTTAATAATTGCTTAATTTTTTATCACTATATAATATTTTCTTTCATTAGATTTGAATAAAAACGAAATATTCACTGTACAATTTGAAAGAGCTCGTGTCTCGTTGGAAACAAATGATTTTTTTCAACTTTCCAGTCGACTGCACATGACTTTCATGGAAGCACAACAGAAAAATAACCATAATTAGTTACTGGATATATTTAAGAAATAATGTGTGATAAAACTGAGTTATGTGTTCACAAGTTTTGCTTCCAGAATAAAGGCTTGGCGTTTGTTATTTGTTGTTGAAAAATATGTTTTCAAGACTGGTATTTTACATGACAGTATATAGATGTTCAATAGTAAAGCTATAAGCCATGCTTAGCATTTTAAGCTGTAATTTTAACAGATAAATCGTTCTTAGATGCTTAAACAACCTTTAGTTAGCATTATTTTTGTTCCAAATTAGTCTTTCATGCTATACTCCTACAATAGTATTTTACATGACAATATTTCATTCCACACGTAATCTTATCCCTATAATTATTATATGCATTGATTTTGTTTTTTGTAAATTGTTTACCAAATTATAAAGTAGTGTCATAGGTTCCAAGTCAGATTGGTGACAGTAACAATAATACCCATACGCTTTTCTACTTCTAATTCAAAAAATGATCTAAGATACAATGTATATAAAAGTAAAATATAGTATAAACGAAATAGCATGTTATGATGTACATACCGGTTTCATAAATGTATTGATAGTATATTGTTTTCGGAGAGTTGTTATGTGTAAATATGTAGTACTGGAGTTAAAATAATAACACAACCATTAATTAACTTCTTTGTTGTGTTCTCTAGGGTAATGCGTATGCTGTTCAAGCTATCATAACGTAAAATAAACTGGCGAAAACACAGGCTTCTTTCCAACAGCGACATAGAAAAACACGCAATCTTGTTCATGGTGCCATGTATAAAAAATGTTCCTAAAAGGGTTCGACTTTCATGTCCGATAGACGTTTTTGATATATTTAAAGGTCAAATTTACATACGCTTCTTCATAGATCTAAAAATGTCCAAATCATGATAAATCGTTGTCAATCGGAGAGGATATTTGTGAACTTGGAAAAACGTGTCGGAATTGCGTTGGCCAGGAAGCTCTCCGACCTAACCACGTTTATTTTAAATATGTTCAAAACAAGCATATATATTGCGTTTAGATTCATACGTTGAGTCAGGTCTGTGATGAGTGTGAATGGCATTTATCCAAAAAAAGCATGGGTACTTTGGTAGCGCATTATAAAAATCCAGTTATACACATTGGCACTTAAGTATACCGTAATTATTGCAATGTTATTGCGCTCCAAAAACGTTGCGTCCTGACTGTCTTCATTGTTATCATCTATACCCTTGCGACTGATTTCTATGTGATCTTTTTTAATCATCAACTGTCTCCATTGTTCTCAAAAATATGACACCATGTCATGTTTAAACTCTTATATCTCGGCGAAAAGGACGAATAAAAGTGTGTAAATCTGCATATAGACGGGGGATGGATGTAATTTCGTCATGGCAAAAGTCAAAGGGTAAGGATTTGTCAAAAAATACCTTTTTGGGGATGAAAGTTTCAAATAACGCGTTTTTTGTTAAAAATCGCATACATTTTTCATGATTTCTCCCTAAATAATTTACGGTTTTGCTCAGAATTTTGTGTACTGATACCTCTAAAACTGCGAATAAATGTACACACTTTGTTTTGTTCAGACCCTGCAGAAGGAATATAAAAACAAGCAATACTTACTTCCGCGAGTTTTGCGTACATAAACACTGACAACTGTCTTCTATGTGCCAACTGTTTTCTATGTATCGGGTTAAACGGTGTGATATTCCCCTCTCAATTTTCTCTTTTTGTCTCTCATCTTCCTATCGACTGCAGCAAAACACTTTTTAAGACATCGTATGGAAGCCCTGTAACGACATTTCAATTTCATGATTTCACAGCCTTTGCGCTCACGCTAAGACTTATACGTTCTATCATCGATGGCACATAATAAATTTGTGCAAAAGAACGCAGCTGTTGCCAGAAACCAATTGCCATACAGTCGGTTTCTGACGAAAATATCTTTTAGTTCGAAATAACTACGATGGCGTGGAATTAAACGTTATGCACACCTGGTCGTCGAGGAAGTTGTTTTTAACTTTGATAATGCTATATATTTATGATTCAGAAACATTCAGCATTCCATCAAATAACAGTTTCTCATCTATGGAGCTCAGTTTATGTCCGAATACAAACTTCCTGAAAGTCCACTGGATGGTTGACGTGTCTGACGGTAAGTTCATTACGCCATGTACGTTACCACTGGTACCCACCGTTCAGCGGAAATAGCCCCCCCCTACATTGGACGAAAAGTAAAGTTATGGTTAAAGTTACTAAGTTTTACTTTCGTCTTCCTCCAAAGTAGCGGGCTATTTCCGCTATACGGTGCCTACCAGTGGTTACTGTATTAATTGTAGAAATTGTAAACATGATATTGGTGTTATTTTGCAACTTGATTGACCACTGGTACATCTTTTCCAACATGATTGAGTTGGTGCACATTTTTCAGCTTGAATGAATTTGTTATAACTTTTCAGATTGCGTCCAATTTGAGTTTGGTTTTCAGGTCTTTTGCATTTGATTCCATTTTCATACCATCTTCTTGTATACTTGTGTTATTTTTACTGCATATAATGATTTCAGGCCCGTAGCCTCACTGAGATGAACATATTACCAAAATATGCATTTTATTAAGGAAAATGCTCTCCAATATAGAAACTATACCTGAGAAAGCATTTACCTCGGTCATTTGGTCTCTGGCTTTGACCTTGCAATTAGTCAGCATTATGTGGATAATAATCCCGAGACAGTGATTACGTTTCTGATTTTAAACATGAGATAAGACAATTTCAGAACTAAACAAACAGGGGTGGTATTCACAAAGCATCTGAATGGAAAACTTAAATGTTTTGACTTAAGTTTAAAAAAATTGAACTGCACACACTTTGCAAAGAAACTAAGAATAGTTCATAGTTTTCTTTGTTGTCATTGAAGCGATTTTCAAAACCGTACGCTTCAAAATAATGGAAAAAGTGGATTGTCTTATGTGTCCTGTTTAACTGATACACTAAACAAAATTGTAAGATTTGGTTTAGATTTTTTACCTAAATGCTTTGTGAATACCGACCCTGGTGTCCTTAATATCGGAATTTTAAAAGTTCACTATTAAATGTCGCGTTTATGGATCTTGTATTTCAACTAGGTCTTCCAGGAAATGACGTCATCTTGTGCTATAAGGCAGAGGTGACGGAAGGATCCGTTGTCATGGCAACATATTGTTTCCGGATAAATTTGATAGAGAAGCGGACACCTGCAATATTGGTATTTAATTTTCTCTGGTTTATTAATACTGTATGTGTTTTCAAATTTTATATTAATTTCCCGAATATTAGAACGTACCTTACTCGAAGAGGTTACTGGTAACTTGCATGATATTGCAGTACTTCCTTTAAATCAATATGACTGTCATGATTCAACCACCATCAGTGATATATATTGCCTCGAAATGTCCTTCATACATGCAAACCCAGCACGCAATATAGTAATTATCTGCCTGATTAGGTGGTGTTTATATCTTACCCAGTCTCTTCTCATTTTAACACCTTGTAAAGTAAGTCTTAAAGATAATAACAAATTGGTCGGGAATGCAGCACTAAACAGAAAATGTAGAAAGCAAATGACACAAAACAATACTAAACAAAGTGCTGGGCTTGCACGAGAGTGGCGTCGGTGAAAAAGACGAATTATAAGATTGGTTGACCTTTGTTGATTATTTAAGTTTAACAGTTATGAACATAGTCGATATCGCTGGCTTAAAACAAGAAGGTCGTAACTACCAAATAGATATTGAGAAAACAAGAGAAAACTGTCTGTAATTTACTTTTTACCTATGTGAAAACACGTTTTTAAAACTTCATTTTGGTCAACATGACAATTTCAGATTTTCATGAAAATATGCTCATAAGAAGCGCCTTGTGAAGCAGATTTCAAATATGTATGAGTCTTATAAGGTCGTAAGAGGTAGTTTCGACCTTCTGGTTCTAAGCCATCGATATATTCCCATCGTGTTTGACATGTATGATCAAATATCATCCATTGTATAAGGGCACCCGATTATATAAACTCCTCACTTTGGCGAGGCACCAATAAATAAGAGGATGTGACTTCTGTAAGACAATTTTCGGACATTACTGGTAAAATGACTGGAATTATCGCTAGGATAATAATCAGTTGAAACGAGATTATGGTTCCCAAGTTAGTAATTTGCATTGACCTTTGTAAGAGTGATGATTGTTTCTACTTTACTGATGTAATTCGGTTGTCCGAATGTCTTAGTGTACTAAGCGCACTTTAGGTACATCAAACTAAAGACGAAATAAATATGCCATTGGCTAGTTTTCTCCTTGCTTGATGCCCAGTACTAAACAATTTACCTCTCCCAATTGTCCCTTGTCGATAGATGCCATCACGAATGAGGTGACGAGAATAATATTCAAAATTGACCTTCCTTAGTATAACATCAAGAAGCTCAACTATTGTTACAAATGTTTAATGACGATTTTATACGTATTTTAGGATTGCTGGTTCCCAATACGTTTACAATCTGATGAGTCAGTGATACATGCCTGGACAGAACCACAAACCGGGGACCAGATTCATCAACATTATGGACGTCTTGATTCAAATCATCTCAGTAAGAATATTATATAGTTATAGGAGTGTCCCATAATTACGTAGCCTTTTGTCATATATATTTTTTTATTTATGCATGTACGTTCACTAAAGTGTTGATATAAAAACCTCAAACTTATGCAAAGTGACTCCGAAAAAAGATTTGCTTACATCATGTTAGAAAGCTACCTAATCAGTTGTCATGGTAACCAATAATCGGCTAGGCGGGACCTACGTTACTATAAATAGGAACATATCTCATGCAATTAAACTGTAATTTAACTAGGGACCTTATTCACAAACATTGAAAGACTGAAACTCAGACTTAGACTTAAAACTGACAATATTTATCATCACTGTCATTTCTTTGCAATTAGATTTAATAATTTGAATTTTTATCTGATTATTTGTTATTACCCTCTGAATAAGTAAATACATTTATATCAAAATCGGTACATTTAAAACATCATGAGAGCTTCAGAAAAGTTGGCAATATATAGTCTAAGTCTGAATTTTACATAATTTTGAGCGATGCCTTACATGGAATTTAAATTAACATAAAGATACATGAATTAAATTTGACATTAGCTTTTACCCAGATTGAGACGTGTCTTGAGAACGGTCTATCGTTATTGAGTTGTTCATATATTATCAAGATTGAAATTGATTAAAGTAAAATACAGCGCATAAGAATACTTAAATTGGTGTCTTTATATTAAGGTGGGTTTAAGGTAAGCTGTATAGTTTTTTGGTTTTTTAGTTTTGAACAAAAGAACAACAGCAATTTATGCTACTTGTCTATTCCAGAACACAAGGGACGCTGTTCTTGAAATTATTTCTTCTCAATAATTGAGTTTCAAGAAAAACAAATTTTCGGAGTCTCTCTCAGAAATTCCATGTAATCAAAATCTTAGACGATTTTATGTCTTTAAATGTTATAATGCGTGGTATTTAGTCGCCTGTAGCGATATTAGACTCTGTGGATTATAGCTATATGTGACATTTTATGGAATCTTCAAATTGTATTACCATTGATTCACTGGGGGTTATATCATCTAATATTTTCAGTTATTTTTTTGATGAGGGTTGTGTGAAACATTAATCCAAAACGAGGCTTCCAAGCCAAATACATATCACATGCAACGTCTAAAACATTTGATTACAGTTTAACTTCACATAAAACCGTCTCGATCACAAAACGATCTCCCAATTAAGACCACCATTTAGTTTCATGTTTCTAATTCATATTGATTAAACTAGTTTTGTTAAACTTCTCTATCAAAAGTTTAAAACCAATTGACTTTAAAAGCGCCAAATGTTTCCAACATACCAAAGGTATAATTATTTAAAAGTCTTGAGTATATTTTGTAATTTGGTAGTATGTACAATGTGACATCACATTTTTGTCATCAACCAAAGAAGCTCTTACATTATACTCATATGATCTTACACAAATAACTGAGGGGCATGTAGCATTGCAGCTTCCATACGTTTGTCCGCCACACGTCTGTTCGTCTTTTAATCCTTTGTGTGGAATTTCTTCAAACTTTCACAGATGAAAAACCTGAATGTACAGTTGACCGTAAATGATTGATTTTGCTAGGTCAAATATTCCGGAGTCAAGGTCCATGGACACATTTCTTGCTATACCAATGTTTGTTTAACTTTTGTAGATCACAGCCTTTCATGTACAGACGTCTGTGAGCTCTCATCTGTGTATATCACGTCACCAGTAATATGTCATCAACCAACGGTACTTTTATACGATAACCACGTGGTCGTACATCATGTTATGTTTGATACAACACAAGTGGACCAATGCTCACATGTGCCTTTGACGACAGTTAACATGGTAAGGAATGAAAAATAGTGCCCAGTTACCTTTATTTGCCAGTCAGCTTTCTGTTGAAATTTACGTGTGTACCCTATCCGTATTCGAACCCGGCTCGCCAGAGTAGACGACAAGCACGGTAACATTTGTGTTACGGAGACTCGCATGTTTTAGCGAAGCCTCAGTTGTACAATAATCCGTCGGACCATTGAGAATAAACTGGTTTCTTTTTAATTTGTTCTAATCTCGACGTTGAATAAAGAACAAACAAACGTCAAAGGATCGACATAGTTGAAGTGTTGATTCTTAGATTGTTTTAGTCGGTCGTTTTTAGTTGGATTTTTATGTTGAAAATAAAAAGAAAACAAGCCAAAATACCAGCAAAGTTGGGTCTAAATTGTTAGATGCTCCTGTCATTTAGGTATTCTTTGTGTAAACTAAATACTATCTCGATAAAATTTACCTCAATAATGTCAAATAACAGACTCGATGGTTTGAAGCTCAAAAAAAGTCAATCGTCACGTATTTGCACACTTTTATTATCCATAAATAACGCTTTTATATCACAAAATGCATTTAGACACACATTGCCACTGACGAGCACATTTCCTGCATGTTGTATATGGAGCTTGACAGACATAGCAATGCTATACGAAGTTTGAAACTTATTTACGTAGATATTGAATGTATGTGAGTATTTTATATTTGACAGACAGACAGTGGATTGGTCTACTCCATTAACTGTGACATTGATGGTACAGGATATCTAAAGGTAAGGTATAATAATGATGCTTAATTACTTTAAAAAAAATTATTTACATAAACTTTAAGTATGATGCATGTTTATTGAACGTATTGAAGTATAATAGAGTCACTACCACTTCCGGATAAGTCAGCGTATAGGACGAGGGTCTGTGAAAAATGATCGCACCGACTTATAAATGGCTAGTTACGGTATTTGTACCAAGTTAGAACGGTTACAAATAATCAAATCGTACATATCGCTGGCTTAGAATGAGAAGGACCTTATAAGACTGATGGTACATGGATTACTAAGAGGTGCTCACATATAATACTGAATTATATCTATTATACGGTGATTTTTATATTATAATACACGTGTGTGAATAGTGTACATATATTTTCAGGTGTTATATGCTGTCAACACCAAGTATTGCCTTAAGTATCAACAGATTAGAGTTTTATGTCAAACAGGTAAATGTTTTAAGCTATTTAAATCATTGTGTATATCATAAAACGTTTTCAAAACTCACAAAAACGTATTTCCCATTGAACCGTGCTTAAGCCTTTATTGTACATTATGTAGGTAACATACAGGAACATACCAGTTACCAGTATTCCACATTCGACAGATACATGTATCAATTAATACGTAGAAAACGTTGCACTACTTTCTTAAGCGGAACGATATATTTACTCTATACGTTGTACAGACTGGTGATTGTCATAGACTGTTCTATATTTATATTTGCACTTGAAAAAAAGATACACAATGTATTTAATTTTCCTGTGTGTATATATGCTGTCTTATGGCGTTATATATGATACAATGTATTCCAGACTCTAAATATGACGAGTATGCGGCCAGACTTGAAGAAGCTCATCCATTTGGTATATTTGTATTGTTTGGTCTCGGCTGTATGACCTTCATAACTTTCATTATAGCAACAAGCATCTTTAGTAAGTATACATATGTTCGGATTATACAATATTCGGATAATCGTTGAATACATTTCTAGACTTAGAAGACAATGCTACTTAAATTGTGCATGTAATGACCTGAATACGTGTGTTTTCATTAATATCCGCTATTATCAGTGCATATGTTTTACTAGCAATCGAATGAACAGTCCTCGTATATTCAAATAATTCGGTTCGGTCATATATTGTATTTCCTGGGGAGGAAATATTATTTAGTCTAAAGGAACAGTAAATCTGATGTATGAATAACCATTAAGTGTCCAAAAGTTGTCTTTTCTTGAAAATGCTAATTATATTCCAATTCAAACTGGTTTGAATAAAGAATAGGGAGCGTACTTTTCACCTTTTTAGTCCGAAAAGTATTAATATATGGCGTCGAGCGCAGGAAAACGTCCCTTACGACGTCACGTCAATAACGTCACAAATTACGTCACAAAAAACGTCCGACCAGACGCGTGTTTTACAACGTAAACAATCAATTTCTATGTTTATATCATGTGTTAATTGTCTCAAAATTAATCAAAAGGCGAAACTTAGCATGATGGACGATTCAAGGGTGATAACTAGTTGACTTCGCTACATTATAAACATCTTATTTTAAGATATAAACTCATATTTATCTTATCGAACATGTCTATCGTCTCGGGTAAAAATGTGCGCGGTATCGAGGGCTACATCTATTTCGGTTTCAACTTTGTTAACATTTGAAAAATCCCATATAAACATGCCGACAACAAGCAACATTGGCCTTAATGATCGAAGAGCGGGCACTTATCAATCAAATCACGCTTTGTCGTTTAGTGAAGAAATACAAGTTATCAAACTGATATGCATCCCAAATTTAACAGGACCAATTAGGGTCTTTGATTCTAATATTTTCCATAAACCGTTGTTATTGTATAATTGATTGTAAGTATACAGTATAAAAATTGTGAAATATATATTTTCAAACTAATATTTGTCATTGTAAAAACTATGAACGATAAGAAATTCGGCATTATCAAAACTACGATCACCCCATTTTATTCACGGAGCTAACCCTTGCGTTAAAATTTGACTGCGTATAGCGTTTGGTAACGAAATAATGCTTGTAAATATATTTCTATTGCATTACTGTAATTTATATATTCCAATTATCGATCAATAATCATACAAGCATCTCGTACTGAAAAAAAATCATGCAAAGGCTGTGTAGATCTACAGTCCGGTGAAAGTAGGCCTAAATAACGGTTATCTATAAATATTAACCCGTCCGCCAGGTAAAATATGTTTATCTATGTTTAACTGGATGTATTTGAGTTAACAGTGATCCCAGCTATTCTTTCGAATGGATAATTCCCTCATTAGTATTCCTCATTGGTTCGACAGTAATAACTCATGTATTTCATATATTAGAAATGTATTTCATACATTAGAAATAGTAATTTTATACTCGAAACATATCTCTTTAATTCCGTGAAAAGTAAATTTGATGTTCTAGTTTATTTGGCAATTTACGTTTTCTATCTATCCCATGTTCGATTACGGTTCTTTCCGATTGAATGTAATGTCCGCTAAATTTTGTATTAATTTGTGTATTTTAAACAAAAACACTTGTGAGTCAAATGTTGTGTTTTATTATGTGTTTAAAAAGTAAAACGGGTTATAACATCACTATCTCCTGAGCAGGCCTAAACATATAATGTTACTTTAGCTAAGAAATGACCACCCCACTGGCAACGGTTACTTGAAACTGACCACACAGATTTTACAAAACGAGAATTCAGTAAGACGAATGGAAGAATTGAATCTTGATAATAAAACATTGTACAAATTGTAAGCATAATCCAATAGATTTTGCGTTTGGAACATTGGTTTAATGGCATCGGATAAGTCACAGAGCTACATACTTTATGTAGCTCTATGGATAAGTATATACAGCCAATGTGCTCCTACAAAAGTATATTTCAAGTCTGTGTTGATGATACATGTATATGCACTGCACATCATTCCAACTTAAATATTCTTAACTTTATTATCTCACCAGTTCAGTTGAGTTAGTTTCATACAGACGATACCCGTCATGAAACGTCCTAATCCGTCTGGTTCTATTCGGAGCTGTTTGCTACATTATTCTCTTGACTAAGGTATACTATAATTCACTCATATTAATAATAGGTGGACCATAAATAACCGGGAGCTAGATGTGTCCCCGGTGTCTAAGTATCGTCCACACGACGGGCACAGACCATGGATTGTTGGTGGAATTTCCGTATACGGCAACCAACGCACGTTGCTATACAATGCCTATTTTGTATCCGACAACCTTATTCACACTCCGGTCCGAATTACCATTTTTCTAGAGCTTCTTTCAGCTGTTAAGTCACTCGAGCACCATTTGACATTTTAACTGCCCCAGATCATTGGGCTACTTATGGAAACATACCTTCGCGTATCCATGGGGAGACTATTTCGCTCCTGTGTGTGTGGCAGCCAACATCGGTCTGCGGCGCCCAGGAATAGACACTGCCCTCAGAGGTACCAATGCACCTTAGTGGAGTGTAGCAAGTGGGTTCTTCTTGCTCAGAGAAATTAACTAGTGGTCCAAACAGGGGTTGAACCCGCGACCTCTCGACTCCGAACCGCGCTCCCTACCTCTACACCACCGCTCCCCACACCAGTAATGAAAAACATGGCCAAATCGATCGCCATGCTAGGTAACGAACGCAGGCAACTATTTGGAAGAGGATACTTGCACTTAAAACATACACCTGAACTTTGTCTGTAATATGTAGCGTATATAGTCTAGATATACTATGAGGGTCAATGGAATATTCTATTAGAACTAATAACCATATTTACACTAAAATACAACAAATAATTTTACTTGGAACTCTTTGAAGTTCTCATATTTCGCGTGAATTGAGAAGCTTTCAAATGCTTTCAAAACAAGAAAATATTGAACGATATTCAGTTGCTAGGCAACAATATAACCTTATTAAATTAGTAAGTAAATTGATAAACTAAATCACGGTATACTTGTATTGATAGTTACATTGTTTAACAATATAAATTGTATGGATACTTTTCAAATGTTTGTTAATGCGATTCCGAATAAATTTATAAATCAATGTTAACTTGCAACCAAATTCTCCGAATTAGACTTGCAAGACTTGGTGTACTTTTGACCATGACCTATCATGTCCAAAATATCTGTATTTTCCAAATAACTAGATCAAATAAAAATTTCCACAAAGTTACAATATATATACATTTGGTACCTTAAATTGCTGATATTCAAATTCATCTATGACTGATCTAAATCATTTAAATAAAGTTTTAAGCCTGTAAACAAAATAATTACAATAATATTATCGACCTTTGAAATATTACATTGTTGCCTAGCAACAAACACATGGCCGTTTTGATACTTCTCGTATATATAAATTATGTACATTTTGTTACTATATATTACGTATTCATTTCGCGAATTATATTTGTAAGGTAAACACCAATTGAATCTTTGAAAGAAATACAGATGAAACCTTCTAGATGTCGTTGATTTTATTAGAATTTGTTTAGCTATGCAACTGATTAGAAACTCTATGCTGTTAAAATTCCGAAAATCGCTTAATTGCACTGAATATTTAATAATAACGATTAGGTAAGAAAACTAAACACTTTCAGCATTGAGTGCTATTACTTTTAGAAAAATGTAAATAAGTCAAAGATGCATATTTTTTGCTAGATAAAGGTCGTATATATACTATAGAGCAAAATGTATACATAATTATATAGGTAGCTAGGCAACAGAAATGTTCGCACGTGCGAAGAAAAGCAGCTAAAAGTATTATACAAAACCTTAACCATTCCTTTCACCAATTATCAAGCTTTCGTATTCATTTACAATACAAATATGCGTCTTTTTATTTGCTCCTAAAAATGACGCTGTGACGTTGATTTTGACGTTGTGATGATGACGTTTTGCTAATATCGATGCACTATGCAGCTTACGTAAATGGTCATAAGTAGAGAAATATGCTACATATACCCATCAAATAAAGTTCTGAACAAAGAATAATGTTGTGAGAGTCAGACTATGTAAAAAAATAATTTTGTGATTTTTTGTCGTAAGGGACGTTTTCCTGCGCTCGACGCCATATATATATGGGTTATAATTATATATATATAATTCCGTGCAGTGGGATATAAGGATTCATCTAGCGGGACATGATTTTCTTAATTTTGGGCTCAAAATGTATAAATTTTAGTCGATGTTTTGAAAAGCCTTTAATAATCATCTCATTATAGCATTCCAGAAGTTACAGCCATTGTGGTACAGGAACCGGAAGCCAGTTCGGCGTCACTCCGAGGACACGTGTTTTGGTAAGATGTGTTTGCATTTCTTCACTGATTGTTCTAAAGCTTAGAAACTTTTCCCATAATTGTTAGGATATATCACATTCTGGGTGAAGATTGGTAGTTTCGTAGCTGGCCTTAACTGATTATAAAGTTTACATGACTTATATTTTAATGTGGTGATACATATACGGAACCGCCGTGGTCATATTGTATAGATCTACATGTTTGTATTTGCGTTTTGTTGTATGAATATGGCAATAGCATCCTCATTAATCAGTGTATTTTTAATAGTAGGGCACAAACCAAAGCCACACAGCTACGGCGACAGCGCCTAGCCACACACGCAAGAGTCTCCAATAAATACACGCTGGTTGAACGAGAATAGGCAATGGGTGAATGGGTGTAACGTCATGTGTACATCAATTGATTTATTTTATTTTATATTTGAAGAACTTGAAGAAAGAGAGACAGAAAATCACCTGCTGTCCCCTAACGGCGCAAATAAAGTAGAAAAGAATGGTATGCACTGCCTAAAACGGGCATTGACATGTGTTTTGTTGACATGCCGATTTGTAAATGCGAAATAATGAAGAAATACTGAAAATGTTAGAGTGAAATAATTTTTTCCTGACTTCACTAATTAACGAATTAACAATACAAAATTTTCAAAATTGCAACTACAAAAAATGTAGTAGTCAAATTTGTCATTCAATCTGATAATATTAAGAGTCATAATGTAATGTCCCTAGAATTCAGTTGCTTAGTCCGTTCGTCAGCTACAATGTAGGATTATAAAGTCTGTAAAAAGTTAAAAACACTTGTATTTCAATTTCAGTGACAGTAGTTACTCCTGTCCATACACCTGTGGTGGAGGTGATTAAGAAAGCCTACATCAAGAGAATGGATTCCTACACACCAGAAACACATACCTCTCCAATAAAACAATCCAAGTCTATAAAGGTCGCGAAAACTCGTAACATTGGCAAACTACACAAGAGCGTGACCTTGGCACTACTCGAAAACACTGACGAACTATACAGAAAACGTGTGCTAATATTGCCACGACCGTATGATTCATTCAGTCGAGATGCCACACATCTGTTAAAAACTGTGTTCACAATTGAAGGAGGAATTCCAAGCCATTGTTGCTTCGATCGTGACATTTATAATCAATACATTACACGTGATAAATACCAATGGATTGAACAAGCACTCTCAGACAGAAATAAGATCCTAGTGTTTCTATGTTTTACCAGCATTCCAGTGGATGTAAAGTGTAATTCAATGGTATCAGACATCCTAGACCACTTACTGTTGTCAAGAATCAAACCATACCAGTTCGCGCAAGTTGTGTTTCTACATATCACTGATAATAGTGATAATTTAGCAAAACTTCATCATGGTGAAAGTTTTCATTTAAAACACGCGCATGCGTATGGGAAGTTTATTGAACATATCATGTCATATTGTGGCAAAAATCAGGACAGTGAATTTATGCAACAGCTTGTAGGGTGTGAAGCTTCTAAACATTTCATGAAATTCGTTGGCGTCACACCATCGGCAGACCTTCTGTCTTAGTGTGCTCTCATTGGTCAATATTGACACACTTAAGTACTTCTCGTTTATGTAGGAACACTAGACAATTACCAATTTTGCTCTATATTTAGCTGTTGTTAACTGATTCTCGACCAATGTATCACACTCGGTTGAAAACTGCATTTGGTCGAGCATCAATTAAAAACAGCTAAAGATAGAGCGAAATCGGTACTTGCCGGGTATTCCTACATATACGGGAGATACTTTAGGCTATATGCACGATCGTTATAATCAAGAAAGAAAACTCACCGTTAGCCGACGAAATCGCAATCGTTTTGAGTGTGAACGTTATTCATTTGATCACGTGATTCTACACACTGACATCGGTCAACATCGATACACCTTCTGTTCTGTTGTAATGTGCACTCTAATTCGTCAATCATTGATTGACACACCCTCAGACTTAGTGTGTTGCAATGTGCTAATATCCTAACCAGTACTAACTTTCTATTCCTAAAGCACCAAACAACTTATCTACATGTAGATAAATATCAAACTGGTTACTAGTATTAAGTTTTCATAGGAGGTGCTGATCATTCAACCCGGGTTTTCTGAGTTACAATCCATCGCACTAACCACTGGGCCATGGCTGCAGTTAATAATTGGGTATGGATCAGTATATTACTATCTTAAAACATTACTAATATGAAGTCTAATGTATGACATTTTAACAAATAATTAAATCTACTGTATTAATTGACCAAAATCTCTCACATGGAAACCTTTCATATGGATATCATATTAACTACATAGCAACTACTTGAGTTACCCCCATTCAATTTTATACAGTGATTACCCCCTTGTAAAAAGTTCTACGAAGCACTTGAGTAGCAATATTTTAGTACGAAGGTAGGTAACTCGTGTGACATTATTAACTAAAGTACAAGAGTTGTTGTCCCCTGTGACTATATCAATCACGGTGCTGCCATGTCAGTTTCTTTGATACACCATTTGTTTATAAGGGGGTGTCCCCGAAGGGATGGGGAATCTCCATTAACGAATGCATTTGAAAACACACGGATTGTTGTTATTGCATCGGCTTACCCTGATTATTTTTTGTTACCGGAACTTCCGAAATCACTTAATCTCCACTTCCAAAGTTGAGTTTTGGACATTAGGTAGACCGGCTAATGCAATCAGTTAAATAATGTATCAGTTTCCAAAAGTTAGTCTTATTATGGAGGGTTTTAAAATCCGATATGACCATGCTCCTGTCTACATGAATGAGTTGACTAGAGAATACCAGCCAACCAGGTCTTTAAGATCAGACACTGCTATGCTATTAAGCATTCCTAAAGTAAGAACCAAGAATTACGGTGAAAAGCGGATCGACAAATGTGCTGCCACCTTATGGAACGGTCTTCCTGTGGAAATCAGGCGCATTGACTCTCTGACAGTCTTCAAAAAGACTTTAAAACACATCTGTTTAAAAATGCATATCAGTGAATCAAGTGAAATTGTTTTAGACTTTTAATGAACTGTCAACTAGCTGACTTTCGCGTGTTAAGCGCTTTAGAGACTTGTTATATAAAGCGCCATATAAATATTTTCAACTATCAACTATAACTATATTTACCGCATGATTTTGGTGCTATAAAAGTACAGTAAAACCCAACAAAAACGACACTCTGTTCAAGAACACCCTTTATAACAAAACTTTCAAACTTTTCCTGAGTTTTTTTACTTTACATTTAAACTCTGTATGACAACAACCTTCAAAGAACGGCCAATATTTGCAGCTCACACAATACAGCACAGCCTCTCAAGAGCGACGCTCTGTTAAGGAACACCCTCTATTACAAAACATCAAAATAAGCTCATTTTACTATAAAAACCTCTAAACTAAGGTCAATTTTAGCAGCTCTCACGGGGTGTTGCTATACAGAGATTGTACTGTATATACATTTTATTCATGAGACATGTGTATTGTGAAGTTCGCTACACTGCGTTCACATTGAAAGCAGACACTTGTACGAGAAACTCGAGATTTATATTTTTACACAAGCTACTGAATATCAGGGGCGGACAAAGCGTGAACTTAAAAAACCTCCAAATAAAGACAGGCTGTATAGTAGGCAGTAATAATGCGCCCAGGATAACAAGAAAGGCGTGAACTTTTGGAATAGGCGAATCAGGTGGAAAATCAAGCGTGCACGATTTATCGGTGTTATCTTAGTATTTAATTGACCTTATTAGTTGATTAAACTATTAGTAACCGATTTTGAAACAGTAGACCAATCCCACCAATGTTTGTAAACATCACATTATCCTGAAGCTTTTGATTAAGATCGCCATTTTTGAAAGAGGGGTATTTTGAACTATTCAAGCAATTTCGATCAGACAGATACGCCACTGTCAAATTAGTTCAACGCACGTACTCACCAAAACCAGTTATAAAAATATCGATACCTCGACCGGCGGACCGCACGTGATTCTCGTGCATGTACTTACTGACATTAGCTGCCCACCGAACCAACTGTGTAGTCATAATAACACGGTGACACCCGCCATGTTGCCATGTTCTATAGACGAAAAATTATTGATTGTGTATGGAAAATGCGCAAGGCAAACTTAAGGTGCAAAAGAGGAAACTATCGAGTACTCAAAAGAGTACAACCGAATGAAAGGTAAGTTTTGTTTTCAATTATTTTGACTTTCAGGCAATAATGTTGTCGCTTTTCTCTTTGTAGTGATGTTTTCTGAACAACGTGTCATGGACCATGGTGCATAGGAAATATTAGTGCTAATATACTGGAGCATATTGATACCGCGACAGATAAATCTTGAGTTTTAGGCTAGAACTAAGGAAATATTGGTGCTAATGTTAGACCCTATGTATGTTTCACGGTATGTTGCACGATCAGAATGGAGCATATTTATACCGCGGCATTCGAGTTTTAGGCTAGAACTAAGGAAATATGTGTCCGTCGTTGTGAAGCCTTGCGTTTGCCTGTATTTTTATGAAGACAGTTTGCATAATTTGATGACGGTCAACTTATGAAAAGTTCAACAAATTAATCCAAATGGTATTTTAAGATAATCTACACTACCCACAAGTTCTAACCCGACACCTTACATTTTTCGCCATAACTTTGTTATTGAAGTATATACCTATATAAAATTTTGCATACCAATTCTTGAAAACAAGATGCAGCTTAGTGTTAATTTATTTTGGACAACAAACGGTTATGTTTGTTGTCACAGGCGTTTTACGTAAGGAGGTATGTTTTACCGATTCACAAAAATACCCAAATTGTTTATGGAATCGTGCATTAATCAGCGCATGGAAAGCACGTTTTTATAAACATTTTGACATACATGATCCCTACCTTATACGGAAAACTCGTTACATGCCGTGATTTACTCCAGACGAACTCGGTTGAAGAGTAGCAATCTTTGAACAAAATAAGAAAAAGGCTTTGTCAAAATTGTTGATTTTGAAGAATCACGCTTGTATGTCAATATTCACGAACCGAAGTTTAAAAAACGCAGATAACCACTACAACTACAAAATAAACAAAAACATAAAATAATATTTTTGTGAAATTAACAAAAACAAGGGCCGCAACTCTACCCGATCTCATTTCTTTCCAACAGGTCTGTCGCGTTATTTGTGAGCCAAACTCAGCATGTAATTTGTTTTTCGCGTAGGAAATTCGTCATTTTCATCAAAACCGTTCATGAACACGTTATTTTCATTGTACATTTATTACACGTGTAAACATGCTATATTACGTAACAGGTATAACAAGGTGAATTCAACCGGAAGTAGGACAAAAATCCACACATAATTGGCTTTAATACATCTTTATACGTCTGCATGTGAATATTCATGCTAATAAATGCATTATCAAAAACATAATAATTAAATTATTTAAAACAATTAAAGATTGACACCTAAAGATTGTGTTTCAGTGATTTTTCGAAATCCAGTGAGTGTTCTCCTCGAGTCAATTTCAGGATGTAAAGTGTTTTTCATCATAAGCAGTCATCAATAATGCCGAATTCGTTCATGTACACGTGAATTTGGGTGTTCATGCAACGCACGTGCAAAAATGCTTTATTACGCAATACGCCGAATGCACGGAGTTTTACCACAGTACCGACAAAATAAACTAATGATCAGCTGCATCTACTACACAAGTATCGGTATGCAAAATTTCATAAGAATATATCAATTTTTGACACTACAGGACTGACATATATAAGTGGCGGGTTAGTACTTTTGGGTAGTGTATATTGAAATAGTGCAATTTTCTTTCAAAAACGTTGTTGTCATCAAATGTATGTCTTTGTCGTGTTGGGCAAAATGGGCATTGCATTATGATCATACTGCATTTACACATGAGGTAAGACACAAATAAATTTCAAAAAAGGAAATTTATCGCAGCATGTCAGCAATATCATCAGTTCATTGCATATCTTGCTCGTTCACAACCAGTTTGTTGCCGGGGACAAAGTCAATAGTAAAAGTAACAAAGTATTTACACAGAAATAATTATGAGACATATTTATGAACTTGTATCATGCAAACATTCAATCATCTTGCAAGCCGAAAATACAAAATATAAAGTTTTTGAATATCTTTTTTAAAGTGTTTTTAGCTCGACTTTTTGGAGAATAAATATGTTCTCAGAAACTATCAAAGGTATCCACTTTAAACTCAACATAGTAATTCACCATCCAAAGAAGAGTCCATTCTGACAAGGCTGGTAACCCTGTGTTCTGTATTTATGGAGTTATCTACCCTTGTTTTGACTTAGTAAATAGAAATAGTGGCAATTTAACACATACTCTGAATTTCCCCAAACTTTATCAAGCTTTTAGCTTGAAAGTCAACACACTTGTAGAATGCGATGAACCTTTATCTACTGACAAGAGCAAATTTCCTATACATCATTTGATAAGAGTTATTCTCCTTTTCTGACTTAGACTTTTGCCACAAAAATGACAATATTTCTCTGAGACTATCAAAGGTTTCCACTTGAAACATAGTTATTCACCACCACAAGAGGAATCCATACTGACAAGGATAATAACCCTGTGACATATGCACAACATGCATTTATAGAGGATCTATCACGAGTTGTCAATTGGTATAAATTTAATAAAAATATATCAATTGACAACTCGTGATAGATTCTTTATATCATATGGCACTAAAACGCAAAATACGCATTGATTTATTGGAAAAACGCAATAGTTTATACTACACGTGGTACGTATAACTTTATACGGACTGGCTATACTAACCTGGATACAAGGAAAGTCATGTGATATACACGTATGTAGATATCTGCCAATGGTACATGTACTCTTAGATATTCCACTCCCATAAAATAATTACAATATGTGAATGTGTATGCAAAATATGCTGTATTTTGCATTTATGCAAAATATGCTGTATTTTGCATTTATTTGGATTTTCATCAATAAAATAAAACATGTATTGTTTTCAGGTTCCTGCCCAACTGGCATTGCATGTAGTGTTTCCTCAAGTCGTATTGATACTACTTTCATCGTAGGTCATAGATCATCTGAAACAGAATATGTGAGACACGGTCTTAGATCGATTCAGTAACATGATGACGAGCATCGCACGTAAGTAAGCTTTAGTTATATCAAATTTACTGTTTAATTCGTATATATGTAGGTTGTATATTGGTATTTTTGAAAAATATATCACGAATGAATCAGCAGGCACTTCAGTAATGTATTGATAATTGTTTCGGATTTCATGCATGCCTTCGATTTTATTTCAATGCTATCGTATATTCAATAAGTAATACCAATGACGGAACTATCATAATCGAAACAATAGCGAGGGTTACAGTTAAATCAGTTATAAACCCAGCTTAACCTAGATAAACATAGTTTACCTGACAGTCAAGCTTATAGCCTTGAGTTTACAACCGTTATCATTTAACTTCGAATGGACTGTATATTTTGTTATATTCGCAATACTAGTGAGTGTTTTGTTTCATCTTCAATGTGTTAGTGTCGAATAAGTGCCATGTAATTTGTTAATAATGTTGGTGAACTTATTCGGAACTGTGTGGTTATCCGAGTTAATGCCAGATTGTCAAATACATGAAGACAACTTTATTTCTGAAAGTTTCCATTCAGCTCGCCTCTTAGTTTGTTGGAATTATCCACTGCGTTATGTTTTAAATAAGTAGTAAGTGAATAATTTTATAATTAATTATGTTCCCCTTGTGCTGCACTTGAACCTACCTTGAATAAACCTATATGTTACTCACTAAAATGCATTTTTAATCATTTATAAATTTGTAGATTTTTCTATTTCCCCATGCTGTATGTATATACATATATGTATACCTGGGTGAAGAATAAAGGTGTGTTCTGTTCTGTCGGTCGGTTGGTCGCACGTTATATGAAATCCTAAAATCATGCACTGGGGTTGGTCAACAACATATGATCACTCCCATCTTGGGAGTGAAATGAACAGCTGCCGTTTTATAAATGTCCCCGAGAAAACATTGATGTTACTGACATTTGTTGTTTCTTGTTTCAGCACTTTGATCATAGAAAATCTGACGATGGTATTAAGAAGATGTAACATTCCTTGAAATTCTATGAGCTTATTCCAACGTCAAGGAGGTATGTTGAAATGTGGCCATACTTATCATTTCTTACGTAAACCATGCAAAATACCATCGGTTATACAACTTTCATCTTTGTTGTAATGAAGCATTTGTGTCAACTTTTAAATTCGTCATGGAAAATCTCAAATTACCCAAATATATATAATTGAGCCGTTCTCCAGGAAAACTGGGCTTGATGACATTGAATAGTAATTATGCAATATGATTTAGAAAAATGTCAAAAATGAGAAAAAAACTCGCGTCTTTTGATTTCATTTTTAAGTAATTGGATAGTCTATCCATTAGCTTCAATTTTTCTGTAAAATTGTGTTAAAATAGCCTCTGCTGGTGTTATGGTGATCGGTTTTAAAAAGTACTCGTATCAAGGAAAACAAGGGTTAAGAGGCAAACACTCACAAATTGGACACATTTCATTAAAATAAGAATATGATTCTAAAAGGTTCCACAATTTTAAAAGGTTACTTCAAACAATTATCAGATACTGGATCTTCAAAATATCAGTTAACGTTACGTCAAACATTTAGAGAATGACGTTTGTCACTTAAAAAGTAGGCGGTAGTGGTTGGTTTAAAAAGTCGTTAACTTTGTGAGTGTATGGAATAATTTGTCCAAATGTTCAGAAACTGCTCACAAAAGCCTCCTCTTTCTAACCATGTATTATCACCATTTTCACAATTTTGTCACTTAGCCCGGTTTTCCTGGAGAACGGCTCAATTATGTTATCGAGCTGTCAATTGTACATGTTTGCTGAATAGTTGATATCAGGAACTCTGTGCAAGGTGGTTTTCTCCTTAATTTACATGTAGGTACAAACAAATCTGGCCTAGTTAGACTGGTTTTGCATTCATATGCAAACATAACTGACCTCAACTCTATTGTCCATATATGAATATTCAATAGGCTCAAGGATTATAACGGTAAAACTCTATTTGTACCTACAGATTAGTGGAGATCCGGAGTAGGTCTATTGCTGAACGTTCATATAATATGCATCCAGTTTGTGCATGGTATTTGGATGGTTTTCTTGGTATCACAATGTGTGTCCGAGCATGTTCTCCTTGACCAATGGTCGGACCTTCGGGTCCTTCATCACCTACATCACGTCCACCGAGTCCCTGTCGCGTCATGTTATCCAGAGCGATGGTGTATCAATGACTTGAACTACTGCCGTACTGGTTAAATATTTAATACAATTACTCACCGTCTTATGATTACTTCACCACATGGCACGTGGGTTGGTGGAAGAGTGATCGAGTGATTCTATACATCATATATCAACTTGCCCGGAAAGCACATAACTACGTCACTAACTACGTCTCTTACAACGTCACTCACAACGTCACAAACTACGTCACAAAATACGTCACTTACTACGTCATTTAACACGTCACTAACTACGTAACTAACTACGTCACTAACTAGGTAACTAACTACGTCACTTACTACGTCACTCACAATGTCACTAAACACGTCACTAACTACGTAACTATCTACGTCACTAACTACGTAACTATCTATGTCACTTACTACGTCATTAACTACGTAACTAACTACGTCATTAACTACGTAACTAACTACGTCATTAACTATGTAACTAACTACTCAACTAACTACGTAACTAACTACGTCAATAACTGCGTAACTAACTACGTCACTAACTACTTAACTAACTACGTCAATAACTACGTACTAAATAACTACGTCAATAACTACGTACCTAACTACCTCACTAACTACGTCACTAACTACGTAACTAACTATGTAACTAACTACGTCAATAACTACATCACTAACTACTTAACTAACTACGTCACTTACTACGTAACTAACTACGTCACTTATCGATGGTAATGCTTTTATTCGGTTTTTTTTCAGGATGCGTGAGGGGGAATTCATAATTCCGATATCTACATTATTTGGAAACATTCTACATCGGTGACTTGCGTTTACCCAGGTGGCGACATAAATACGTGTTGTATAGCTTCATGGATGTTACGGAGAACATTCATTTTGATTATCAAGCCTAAATCGTTGTCATGACATTGGGTCTAGATGTCATCAAGGCTCTTTTTGTACTGGAGGAGAAGTTCTCTGGGCTTAATTATCTAAACCAATACCAAAAGTGTGTACACGTATACTGTGCACATATTCCAACTAGACTCTTTGTCCTATTATAAAAATTCCAAATACATTTGTAGTTGAATAAATATGAAAAGAAATGTTATATTTTCTTGCTAGGCCTTAGTTTTAGTGACAAACAACAATCTCATTTTCTAAAAACATAGTAGATCTACATTGTACTTACAAATTACCTTTTTTTCTTGTCCAGAACAAAACATTTAAACCAGTCAAGTTGGAGCATATGTTCAGTGTATCATAGACATGTTTTCCAGTGTACTGCTTTGTACTGTTTTATCAAAGTACTAAGAGTAGTATATTAAACTTATACTTACGCTCAAATTTTAATACAACTACATATTTTGGACAGCAATCAAGTTAATAAAATAGATAGTAATAAATATTGCAGATCTTTTGGTTACAATCTGTCTATAATACCATTATTGAGAATTGTATTTCGAAGAACGTAACTTTAAGATTTCCGTAAGCGCTTTGATAAAACAGTACCAAGATATTTCGCAACTTCATAACTCGCCCAAGACCCATGGTAAAGTATCACCATGTAAAGTTATTAGCAAAAAGAACACGCTAACACCACCAGTCACGACGGTCACAAGTCACGGTCTAAATGAGCTGGGTATGTCGTCCTGGTTGATATTCTTGGTATTTTAATATATATTTGACATGGGTGGTTTTCTATACCCAACGTCACACAACAGTCGGATGTCATCATATTAATAAAGTCCATATGTACTCATTTCAAAACATGTTTGAAATACAACATTTAGGCAGTCAGAACATGAACACTGTCCATGTAACTTATTATTCGTACAGAAGGTCAAATTGTTTGCCCGAAACTGATGACCCCCACAAAGTTAAGTTACATGCACAGTGATTCATGTTCCGCTGGGTGTAATTGGCTTTAAATTTCAAACAAATTATTATCAAAATCCTTAAACCAAATTACTTTTTGACAGCTTAAGCACATGTAACGGTATCATTGATAGCGAAAATCATTTACTTTTAGTCTTTATGAATGATACGATTACATGTGCGCCTAACATGTTGGATTTCAAACACAACACCAAAACGTACGGTGGTTTTTCATCATATGAGTAGGCCTAAATATCCCCAATTATTGGGTATTTATGTTTTAGTGATGCCATATTGTTTTAGAATATCAAGCCATATACTAATACAATATTCTCTTCCCGGCTCATTCTTTGGCTGTCTATCCGTCCGAATATTAAGAAGCTCGAATATTAGTCATGCAATACACTGAATACAGCTATACCAAGTTTGGTCAAACGAATATTATACAGAAATAAAAGTGAAAAAACACAAGCTTGTTTGTTGTAAAATCAAACGGTACTATTGGATTTTCATGCAAGGAAAAAAGAAACACACATCTAGGATACGATATTTATTATGTAACAAAAGAAACATCACCAGAATTGTAAGGAAATATAGAAAAGCATCAGTAAATAATTATACAGAAGAATGAACCAGGGAAGGATTATTAAAAAAAAAAACGAAAAAAAGGGGCATGAATTGTGCGCCCAAAATCGATAAGTATAATATACTTTGCAGTAAAGCGCAACCTGTTACAGGTTGCCCTCTGGTACCTTTAGTATAATATGGATGAGAGCATAAAGCCTCTTTCCTACCTTTTTTCAGTATATATCGCCTTGGATGTACTGCCGGTGGAAATTAATGAACATAGGAAGACATTTGGCAGGCAACATGTTCCTCGTGGTATAAGGGACGCTTTGATGGAGGGTATGAATGATTGTCAACTAATCGTACTTAAAATCGTCGACAACTAATATTGCGATATCTGTCCTGTTCTGACGTAATTACAAAATGTTGCAACAGCAATTTGCATTATAAAAATTTGGTTATAGCATGTTTGACTGTATGATCAAATAGTCCTCCCCGATCTCCCTAAGCATCGCAAGCAGAAATCTCATCTCAAAGTGAGATTATATTCTAATTTGAAACTGCAAGTTACACTTATTTGAAGTTTGAATTGAATTAATGTTACTGTTATAAGCTTATAGTAGTGTTTCTGTGTTGTGTTGTGCTGTGTTGTGTTACCAACGTTTAGTTCAGCCTGCCATGTAAATTATTTGATAATAAATGTTAGAATAGTTGAGTTGAGATATTTCTCATATTGAGATGATTCGAGAGGTGTAGGCCAGATTAAATTGCTCATTCAATCCAATATACTAATGGACGGCGTTTCTGAGCTGGTTCATCCCTATGAATGGGTTTGTAATTATGAAATAGTTGAGATTGGCACCAAAAGCCTTACATTGATAATTGTCCAGAAGCCAACTGACGGTAAAGAACAGAAAAAATGGACAATTTTCTAGGGCTCTTTTCAGCCGCTAGGCCACTCAAGCACCCTTTGACATTTCAACTTCCCCTGGTCATTGGGCTACTTATGGAAACCTACACTCGTTTCTCCCTGGGGAGTCTATTTCTATCCTGTGGTGTGGCAGCCTTAATACTCCAAACTCACCTACACTATTCATGCTGTCAAGATGAATAATACCCTTCAATAGTGCAAATTATACATCATAAAACTATACAAGTTTGAGAAATTTGGACAGAGAAGAGTGCACTCAACTTAACCAGCGGAGCACAGAAATCATTAAACACATCGCATAACAAAAATACACGACACAATACAGAAACATGCATTATGCATTATGTCCATCATACATAAGTGTGGCATTCGTTTTGTAAATTGGAGATATGGGCCTCATAACATACTAGTATCTTTAAAACAACATGCAAAATCAACATAAATTTCACAAACAGTAGCAGTGGAACAGCGTCAAGGTGTAGTCTGATGGAGTTTAAAACTTGCTGGATACATGTTCTTATTGATTTCCACAGGGCGGGGATATAATGAAGTATATACATTGGCTTTGTGCTTCCAGGAAAGTATACATTATATACGATATGAAGCTGCAAGCAGATTTAGACGCCTGTTGTCATCTACAGGACTGGTGTCGAAGCGGTAGAGTATACACACTGCGATATATCTTGTGGTGTTTCAACCTGAAACACACATAAAGTACCAATGTACACACATCTACTACAGGTCACTAAACCTTCGCTTAACTCTTAATGTCATAATCTACAAATGTTATTCTTAACTTAAAATTATTCGTGCTCAATTCTCCATTCCGAACTTTTCAATTTCCTTCTGAACGTTCAGTTCAATTCGCAGTTCGTAACTCCAAATAGCATTATCAGCTATCAAAGGCATTCGCACTAACCAATATTAGCAAATATCAATTATCGATGATATTTTCAACTTTTTATGTTATGCGTACATAATGATAATGACAGTCTAGTATTACATTGAGAGTCAATGATGTCATTAAAGAAGAGAAGGGTATTTAGATTGAATAATGCCATTGAGAGTCGAGAATGATAATGGCTGTTGACATGCTATTGAGAGCCGAGAATTATAATGGCTGTTGACATGCTATTGAGAGCCGAAAATTATAATGGCTGTTGACATGCTATTGAGAGCCGAGAATTATAATGGCTGTTGACATGCTATTGAGAGCCGAGAATTATAATGGCTGTTGACATGCTATTGAGAGTCGAGAATTATAATGGCTGTTGACATGCTATTGAGAGCCGAGAATTATAATGGCTGTTGACATGCTATTGAGAGCCGAAAATTATAATGGCTGTTGACATGCTATTGAGAGTCGAGAATTATAATGGCTGTTGACATGCTACTGAGAGTCGAGAATTATAATGGCTGTTGATATGCTATTGAGAGTCGAGAATTATAATGGCTGTTGGCATGCTATTGAGAGTCGAGAATTATAATGGCTGTTGACATGCTATTGAGAGTCGAGAATAATAATGGCTGTTGACATGCTATTGAGAGCCGAAAATTATAATGGCTGTTGACATGCTATTGAGAGTCGAGAATTATAATGGCTGTTGACATGCTATTGAGAGTCGAGAATTATAATGGCTGTTGACATGCTATTGAGAGTCGAGAATTATAATGGCTGTTGACATGCTATTGAGAGTCGAGAAGTATAATGGCTGTTGACATGCTATTGAGAGTCGAGAATTATATCGAGAGTGACATTCATAATCTAGAACTACACTGATAATCAAGAATGGCATTGATAATCAAGAATTACATTGGTAATCAAGAATTACATTGACAATCAAGCATGACATTGACAATCAAGAATTACATTGATTATAAAGAATGACATTGATAATCAAGACATTGACAATCAAGAGAATGTCATTGATAATCAAGAGAATGACATTGAGAATTAAGAATGACATTGAGAATCAAGAATGACATTGCGATTAGAGAATGTCATTGAGAGTAGAAGATGAGAGGCTACAAAGTGATCATGACTACTCATGGGAATAGCAAACTATCAACATTATTATTTATCTTTTATCCTTCTTTATTTTCAAGGTTATTTATTCTCTCCTGTCAATGTCATTTTCAATATTACATCGTCATTGTTTCAACTATTATATCCATATATATCATTCTCAACTCTCTGACGGGTAATTATATATAAGCGAAGTTTAAATGCCTTTGCTATTATTAACTGGCAATATGTATAGGATCCCGCCATTTGTGCATTGAGTTTTACAAGTAGTGTTTATATCATGAATCGTGATGTAATGTATCAAAGTATCAAAATACTTACATGTACATGCCTGAAGTTCCATCTATGGTCTGCGTCTGTGGTTTTCATTCATATAAATCCTTACTACTCAGGAGTATGAACCAGGATATATATGGCTTTCTACTCGAACATCGTGTTAACATCAACTCCATACACAGGGTACTTCTCGTTCATCTAAAACAAGGAAGTAATACATCCATACATCGTACGATATTTCATCGATATCATTGTTCATTACTACATCATTTGAAACTTCCAATGGTATTCTCAACACTTGATGACAATTCGCTGGTTTAGAATAAGGAGATGGACCTTATAAGACTTAATATGTATATTTGACATCCACATCTTAAGGCGCTTCTTATGAGCCTATTTTTATGAAAATCGGAACTTGTCATGTTGACCAAACTGTAGTTGAAAAAGCTTGTTTTACCAAAAGTAACGAGTGATGTCGGACAGTTTTTCTGATCTTATTGAAATATTGATTTTGTAGTTACGACCTTCTCGTTCTAAGCGAGCGAATTTACAACACCCGTCATTCCATACACTCCACATCTTTATTTACTGACAGTGTCTTTAGGAACTGGCAGTCACTTTCATATACTTCTAGGACTCACAACACTTAAGGACACTTGAAGTTGTCGCTGTTGTCATGACAACTATCAAAAAGATAACACAAACATAAACAAGTATTAGATACAGTACTAGTTTTCGTTCAAAAGTGTCTTCTTACAAGCGTTATTGTACAGTTTCAGAAGGACAAACAACATAATTGTCCGAGGCGAAGCCGAGGATAATTTGTTGTTCGTCCTTCCGAAACTGTAGAATAACACTTGTAAGAAGACACTTTTGAGCGATAACAAGTTCTGTATCTGACTTATACTCCGACAAAAAGCAAAATGATATCCAGAGAGACAATGGTTATCCAAAAGTTCCTTGCAAAATCCATGAACAGAGCATCGTTCGCAGCATAGAAAATATAGTTCTAATGTAAAAATATGCTTGGCCTATAATGTACCAAAGGGATTAAGTTAACTGTCCAAAAATGTCCATTCATAGGTTAAATTAGCTTGTGATCAAAATTCACAAGTGTCAATGTGTTTATACACCTTATAAGTGCTTATAATACACTTGCATCTAGTTTTCTTCATTCATTGATAAAGGACTTAGTGCACAAAGGTAGAAATTTATGCATCTTATTATCACAATTGTCATATTTCTATGAAAATATTCGTATTGGTTTCTTTTTTAATACACATAACAAAGTTACATGTATATTCGTACTACCTATGTTGACGCTCACAGTCGTATTAATATATAGAATAAAGTTCAAAAATAAATTTTGCTTGGTATGAATATTCTGTAACTTTGCTTCAATTGCTATAATTAATTTCTTCTTTTCTTGGTCATTACAAAAATATAAATTTTGCTCCTCATTTGCGGTTTACAAAACAATAAGCAATTTCTCTTAACTTTGTTCCGGCCTAAATTAATCAAGAATATTGAAATTCATAATTTAGTTATCTACACTATTCATTGATTCGAGTAAAACGCCACAAAATAGATGGTTTTACAGTAGTACAGGCTAATGTTGCACTATCATTGGGTGGATTTACAATTTTCTAGCTACATGTTTTTGACAAGTAAAAACAATTTAATTTCAATGTGACAAAATTTGTGGATTTGGTGGATTTGGTGAAAAAGACCATAATTGCATTAGCAAATTCAAGATTGAAATCATGTTTCAGCATCTGCAATAGGTACTACTTTCATGCACTGAAATACGGTTGACCACATAGGCTTCCTGGAAACGTACCTAAAAATAGTCGCATGGGACTAGATCTATAGAATAAACTTGTTTATCCAGTCACTTCCGGCCAAATCAGCCCGATAACAGGGTGCCGGATAACATTTTCAATAAACCGTCAAGTGGTCATGTGACTTGCAATAAACCGTCACCTCATCACGTGATCTGACGGACTTCTTCTTAAAGCGGGGTCGCCGGCTGAAACTCTGTATCCGAGGATGAGGTTTTCCTATTTAAAATGAGCTTGGGTCGATCAATAATTGTACTACGACTTACCTGCGTGTACATGACGTTATAAAGATGTCCGACGTTGTTGTTTTGTCGTGACGTCAGTGAACGAACGTGACGTTACGCACAAATAATGAAAAGGCAAATAAATAGTCCGACTTTTATTCCCTTTTTAAAGCAGATGTAGTGACCGGATAAATAGAATAATAGGTTAGTGCCGTGGAGTGAGTGAAAGTTTATCCGGCTCGGCTGCGGAAATTATCGGATTCGCCTACGGCTCACCCGATAAATTCCTCCGCCTTGCCAGATAAACTTACTCATCCACGGCACTAACCTATTATTCTCTATTTATCCAGTCACTTCCGGCCAAATCAGCCCGATAACAGGGTGCCGGATAACATTTTCAATAAACCGTCAAGTGGTCATGTGACTTGCAATAAACCGTCACCTCATCACGTGATCTGACGGACTTCTTCTTAAAGCGGGGTCGCCGGCTGAAACTCTGCATCCGAGGATGAGGTTTTCCTATTTAAAATGAGCTTGGGTCGATCAATAATTGTTCTACGACTTACCTGCGTGTACATGACGTTATCAAGATGTCCGACGTTGTTGTTTTGTCGTGACGTCAGTGAACGAACGTGACGTTACGCACAAATAATGAAAAGGCAAATAAATAGTCCGACTTTTATTCCCTTTTTAAAGCAGATGTAGTGACCGGATAAATAGAATAATAGGTTAGTGCCGTGGAGTGAGTGAAAGTTTATCCGGCTCGGCTGCGGAAATTATCGGATTCGCCTACGGCTCACCCGATAAATTCCTCCGCCTTGCCAGATAAACTTACTCATCCACGGCACTAACCTATTATTCTCTATTTATCAGGCATATGTATCTGATTTTTGTTCAAAAACTACTTTTAAGTAGATATCTGGAGCAAAGAGGTATTTTCATGTGAAAGGGACATAATGCTCAGTTTCAGTAACAAATCGACGCTATATGAAATGTTTCTAAAGTTTTTCCTGCAGAAACTATCAGTAGAAGCTATTAACTACCAATTTACGCATTGCTTTGGGCAATTGAACAGTAGGGCCTAGGTCGGTGGACAAAATTCAAATGCATCACCTTTGTCACTGACTGTGTGTAATTTACAAATACGAGCTTCTTAGAATTTCAGGAAGAATTTCAAAAACATAATATTTCTGGTTCAGACTTCGTAAATGATATTGAGTCTGTGTTTCGCCATCTGTTACGCTTCGCAAAAACATAGTTTGTACGTTTTAGGGGTATAAATAAAATATTTGTTGCTATTTTAGACACCAGGCAGTGAGCATGGTACCCATGGGGTACAAATGTTGTTAATTTCTAGAATTTTCTTCAAAATAATGTGAAAGTGGGATAACATCGAGCTTGTGCGATCAGCTAGCTGCCCTACTACCAACATTGCAGCTTTGAGACCAGTATCTAACTTTTTATCAACATTTTGTTTGCTTGTTGTTGTTGTCGACTGATCATGTTTGTTGTTGTCTTTCAGTAGCTATTGGTCTGCTTTGAAACATGTTGCATCAATAAATCATTGCTAAAAGACATCCTACGATGTCTGTTAATCTTAAAAAGTTCCTCGTGTATCAATTTGTCACTTTATCTAAGTTAAGTACATTCTTTGATATTAGGCATATTTTCAGTTGGTTTTGCCATACGTTTTTCGAACGCTTTTTAGCTTTGTGTACATTAGTAGGTGCATTTTAAACTTACATTATGACACAACCAATGAATCGAAGTCAACCAAATTTTATCCAATTATAAACGATAGTTACATTGTAAAACATGCCAAATTTAACGCCTTAAAATCCCGAAACTACAAAGATATGCAAACATTTGCATTACTTTTCGAACACCCCTCGTACCCTGAGCAATGCCCATACATAAGTCAAAGAAACAATTCAAAGTCCAAGTCCCCACCGAAAACAATTAGGATGACCCAATTTTACAAAGAAACTCTCAGTAACATTTTCAGCCCCTCCCCAATGTACATGTGTATGTCATTCGCACAACCTTCAACGATATTTTCAACTCACAATGCCTTTTTATACTCCCATTATCACATCTCATCACATCGCAATGCCATTCTAAAAGTTAGTTTCTACCATGAATCCAGAAAAATAAGTTATATATCAAAAGACTTTGTACATACCACATAAGCACCAGCTACGGTCGGGATCTTCGTTTGTCTGTCCTAGAATGTCACATTTCTCAGGAGTCCAATGCTGAATGTCCAATGTGTCTAGTTTTCCACTCGAACGTTCTCTCTTACACTCGACACCAAGGACGCCATGGTATATCTGCAGGGAACCAATATTGTTTCATTTATACAACAACAACAAACGACAACAGCATTTATTCAGCTTCTATGCCATCATTTGGCATCTAGTCTGCATAATAATTTATAGAAATTGGCTGTGGTTACACATACAAAGTAGGTTACCTTATATTGGTATTATGATTAAATATTAACATATTTGAAGAAATTTAACAAGAACATTTAGCAAGTTCACAGACAATCGGAAACAGGCATATCCCACACAAAACGGCAGACAGTGTCCTAACTTCGTTCTAGCGATCAGGATTTCTTTTACACGTGTAATAGCAGATTTATGGTGTGTCCATAATAACCCAATGAGTTAGACAACATTATGGACTTCGTTGTGACTTTATAGCCTGGACTTTGTTGTGACCTTATTGTGTGGACTTTGTTGTGACCTTATTTTGTGTACTTTGTTGTGACCTTATTGTGTGGACTTTGTTGTGACGTTATTGCCTGGACTTTGTTGTGACCTTATTGTGTGGACTTTGTTGTGACCTTATTTTGTGGACTTTGTTGTGACCTTATTGTGTGGACTTTGTTGTGACTTTATTGCCTGGACTTTGTTGTGACCTTATTTTGTGGACTTTGTTGTGACCTTATTTTGTGGACTTTGTTGTGACTTTATTGTGTGGACTTTGTTGTGACTTTATTGCCTGGAATTTGTTGTGACCTTATTGTGTGGACTTTGTTGTGACCTTATTGTTTGGACTTTGTTGTGATCTTATTGTGTGGAATTTGTTGTGACATTACTTTGTGGACTTGGATGTGTCTTTTTGTGGACTCGGTTAGACCTCATTTTGTGATCTTTGCTGTGACCTTGTTTTATGGTCTTGGTTGTGACTTTATTTTGTGGACTTGGTTGTGACTTAAATTTTGTGGACTTTGTTGTAACATTTTTTTGTGGATTTGGTTGTGACCTTATTTTGTGGACTTGGTTGTCACTTTATTTTGTGGACTTTGCTGCGACCTTATTTTGTGAACTTGGTTTTGACCTTATTTTGTGAACTTGACAGTGATCTTATTTTGTGGACTCGACAGTGACCTTATTTTGTTGACTTGGTTGTGGACTTATTTTGTGGACTAGACAGTGACCTTATTTTGTGGACTTGACAGTGACCTTATTTTGTGGACTTGGTTGTGACCTTATTTTGTGAACTTGACAGTGACCTTATTTTGTGGACTCGACAGTGACCTTATTTTGTTGACTTGGTTGTGGACTTATTTTGTGGACTATACAGTGACCTTTTTCGTGGACTTGACAGTGACCTTATTTTGTGGACTTGACAGTGACCTTATTTTGTGGACTAGACAGTGACCTTATTTTGTGGACTTGACAGTGACCTTATTTTGTAAACTCGACAGTGTCCTTATTTTGTTGACTTGGTTCTGGACTTATTTTGTGGACTTGACAGTGACCTTATTTTGTGGACTCGACAGTGACCTTATTTTGTGGACTTGGTTGTGACTTTAGTTTGTGGACTCGACAGTGACCTTTTTGTGAACTCGACAGTGACCTTATTTTGTGGACTCGACAGTGACCTTATTTTGTGGACTCGACAGTGAACTTATTTTGTGGACTTGGATGTGACCTTATTTTGTGGACTCGACAGTGACCTTATTTTGTGGACTTGGTTGCAACCTTATTTTGTGGACGATGGTGTGACCCTAGTTTGTGAACTTGGTCGCAACCTTATTTTGTGGACGGTGGTGTGAACTTATTTGGTGGACTTTGGTGAAGCATTTAAATCACATGACTTTCCTTGTATCCAGGTTAGTATAGCCAGTACGTATAAAGTTATATGTACCACATGTAGTATAAAGTATAGAGTTTTTCCAATAAGTCAAAGCGTATTTTGCGTTTTAGTGGCTCGCTTAATAAAATTTCCAAAACTCGTTTAATATATATTGATATCAATTGACAACATGTGATAGATTCTATATTTACAAAAAAACATAAACGGACCCATTCACGTTCTATTATTTGTGATAATTTCGTGACGTCAAGAGCAGTCAAACAATATGACGTCACCTAGCTTTAAGATGATTCTGGTCACACGTCGTATAGGCCCAAATATACACTAAACACATTTGGTTAAACTTGGCAGAAAAAATCAAGATTAAAAAATCGTGCAAAGCTTTTGTCTTTAAGTATATTTGAAATCGACAGCTAATATATATTAAAAAATTAGATGACCAACCTCAGTAATATTTCTTCGCCAGGCAGGGCTACGTTAGTGTCATTGTTCTTAAATTCATACGAGTCAACCACGGATCGATGTTTTGTGAAGGAACCTGAAAAACAATAATCACAGATCAATTCTTTTGAATATATAGCTTGACAAATTTGACTCGAGTCTGACCTTTTGATTAGCATAATTTAACAGTCGGTGTATTGTCTATGTTTACAACACCGAATGTATATTTTCATAATCGGGGAGTATCACGACGCGAAGACGCTCGAGATGTAATTAAACAAACACAAATTTGAAATGCCGATAGTGCACGATTTGCTCACGGAAATTGAAATATAAAAAGCAAGAACCTTGTAATATATTCTTGCATAAAGGTCAGATTTAGGTCAAAATACCCGAGCTATACTGAAAGATACACTGGAACATTCATTGTTGAGATCAAGGCCCCGTATTAGCATGTTCGAGGATTCGGGTGCGAATGGAAGTGTAGAATTATAGTGAACTTGCATAAAAATACAATATGCTTAGTAATGTCTCACAAGTTGATGTTTGAAATAAAGTAAATGTAATTATGCTACTTTAACAAGAGCTGTTTGTAAGATACGTATGCTCCCATGGCATCCCAACAGTCAGAATGTTAAAGGTCACAGTGACCTTGACCCTTGACCTCAAAATAAATGGGAGTCGTCTACTGATGTTTGTCAACAGCCATGTCAAGTTTGAAAATTCTAGGGCAAAGCGTTCTTGAGTTATTGAACAGAAACGATTTGGTCGACCAACCGTCATGAGCAAAACAATACACTTCAAAAACAAAGATGGTGGAGGCATGATAATACTAAGACTAAACTTAAGTGTTTCATTTAATTAAATATTTGATATTTATTCATTTATTTCATCACACGACATTTATAATTGTAATTAGATAAATAAGAGATATTTGTATAACACACATGCTCCATGACAACCCAATAGTCCATAGTGACATTGACCTTTAAACGGAAACCATTTGGTCTCAAAATAACGGTAAAGGTAACAGTGACCTTGTCCTTTGACCTACTGGCCTCAAAGTAAATATGACTCATCTACTGTTGCTGACCAACCTCCATGCAAAGTCGTCTAAATATCCTAGAGCGGCAAATCGTTCTTGACTACTTCAGTGTTTGAACGGAAACCATTTGGTCTAACCTACCGACACACATGAGCAAAGCAATATACCCCCTCATCAAAGGCTGGTGTATCAATATGTAGATACTTTACCCCAAGTCTGACACAGAGGTAATAGTATGACTGTCATATACACCAAGTCTGACACAGAGGTAATAGTATGACTGTCATATACACCAAGTCTGACACAGAGGTAATAGTATGACTGTCATATACACCAAGTCTGACACAGAGGTAATAGTACGACTGTCATATACACCAAGTCTGACACAGAGGTAATAGTATGACTGTCATATACACCAAGTCTGACACAGAGGTAATAGTATGACTGTCATTTACACCAAGTCTGACACAGAGGTAATAGTATGACTGTCATTTACACCAAGTCTCACACAGAAGTAATAGTATGATTGTCATTTACACCAAGTCTCACACAGAGGTAATAGTATGACTGTCATTTACACCAAGTCTGACACAGAGGTAATAGTATGACTGTCATTTACACCAAGTCTCACACAGAAGTTATAGTATGACTGTCATATACACCAAGTCTGACACAGAGGTAATAGTATGACTGTCATATACACCAAGTCTGACACAGAGGTAATAGTATGACTGTCATTTACACCAAGTCTGACACAGAGGTAATAGTATGACTGTCATTTACACCAAGTCTGACACAGAGGTAATAGTATGACTGTCATTTACACCAAGTCTGACACAGAGGTAATAGTATGACTGTCATTTACACCAAGTCTGACACAGAGGTAATAGTATGACTGTCATTTACACCAAGTCTGACACAGAGGTAATAGTATGACTGTCATATACACCAAGTCTGACACAGAGGTAATAGTATGACTGTCATTTACACCAAGTCTGACACAGAGGTAATTGTCATTTACACCAAGTCTGACACAGAGGTAATAGTATGACTGTCATTTGAATACGTTTACTATCAACTGATCAATGACTATCAACAGTAATCAATGTAAATTAATCGTAGATAATGCGGTGAAAATTCAGCAAGAGTATTCAACATGTTTAATTTTTTAAATTGTAATACCTAGTACGTATATGTTAACTAGTACAAAAGTCTTACTTGGTCCGGCCTATGTTCGTTTCTGTTGGCAAATGTAAACCTGTAACTGCATATGCATTGTGAGCTATAAAAGTCTGCCGTTCACTTACTTACAAATGTCTGTACTATAGACTACACAATACACTGACTCGGTGTGTTAGAATACAGGTTTATACATACAGGTTGTTACACAAACCGAAACATGAAGTGCACGAGAAAATCGAGTTATTCCATGCCGTATAAATATCACCAATCTTTAGTTAAAGGCCCAGTATGGTATTTTCATAAGCGGTATGCATGTACTATTAAAGGCCTAGTATGTTTTTTTATTACTATTTCCTAATAAAGGCTCCAATAAGGTCTTGGGTTACGTGATATGTCTATATGTGTATTCTCTTGTATCATTATATCAGAAACCTGTATACGGTTACTAGCCTTGCAGACATACTTTTTACTTGAAACATACATATCGATTAGGGCTGTAACGGTACGCTCACCTCACGATATGATACGTACCGTCAATTTTTCTAACGGTTCGGTATATTTTGGTATGATACAATATTCTCTAACAGCAGCTTAAAAACTACAACTTTTAAGTGTCAATTAATTTTTTGATTCTATGACAGCAATTATAATGTTGCTATCAACTATTTTACATGAATTTCGACAATATGAGGCATATATTAATACAATAAAAGGAGTGAAGCATGGTAATTGTACATAATCAGAGGACTATCAGACATTTTTTATCTCTGAATATTATTTCGCTCATGAAAAAGCTCATACCGAACCGTACCGAAATTCACAACTCTTGTACTGTGAACCGTGTGGAGCTGAAGTCCGCGGTCTTTCATGTACCGCGGTATACCGTTACAGCCCTAATATCGATGGCTTAGAATTAGAAAAATCGATATTTTGAGAAAACACGGAAAAACTGTCTGACTTTTACTCTTTACTTATGGTAAAACAAACTTTTACAACTTCAATTTGGTCAACATGACAAGTTCAGATTTTTATGAAAATGGGCTCATAAGAAGCGCCTTGTGATGCTTATTCTAAATATGTATGAATCTTAAAAGTGGCACATACGACCTTCTTATTCTAAGCCATCGATATAGGGACGTCCCTGGACATTTGATAGTCGTATATATATGCTGCATACACGTACACATTTTTTACCCTCCTGAAATTTGTAGTGCCACAAGGCAATCGGATGTATATGCCATCAATTTCAGCCTGTCTAATCACTAAACTTTTTTACTGTATTATACAGCCGACTGAACGGGCACATGTCTATAATTATCGTAACTCATGATGATCAAGAAATGACAGGTCCTGTCCAGTTGTATAACACCGGACTATAAAGTCTTATTTAATTGGGGTCTGTTAAGAGTTTTCAAACTAAAGGCTTAATTTTAACATATTTTATTCAGAACAATTCTTCATGTATTCATTCATGCATGGTATATCATATACATTATATACATTGTACATCAATAATTCGAATTATGAAAGGAAAAATATCAATCTAACTCAAGTATAATGATCTTCCTACGGTAAGCAAATCGGTGTGAGCGCTGATTTTAATGAGATCGGTAGAGCTTTCAAAATTAAATGTGCATACATCTTATGGAAACTGAATTGCAAACTTCTATCTCTGAATGTTGAAATGAGTTCAAATAACGGACGTCATCCGGTTATCCTCGTTGAATACATGTACACGACAAAAGAGACCGGAAGGACATCGGTCGATAATCATGCGATGTCCGTTAATCGTCGGATGGACACCGCCAAGTCATTATATGGTCACCGATGAAACAATATGTCGCTAATTTACAAGTCACACAGATTTTGTCCGACAATGCTTCGATGAACTGAGCGGCCTGTAAAATATCCGTCTATATCCTTCCGATCTATGGCATGAATACCCAAAAGTATGCCGACTGACTTCCAAACTTTAGTAGGATTGGATTTATGACCAAGGAAAAAGTTTACATTATATGCACATATCAATATATTATGTCGCAACCATTTTATCACAGATAAAGTTAAATACATATCACAGATTAGCATTTATAAACATCATTTCCACAACCAAATCAAACTTTATGTTTAAACTTTGTGTTCAGTGGCATAACATTGTTGGTTGCTATTCGAGATTTTAAATACAGAATCAGTATAGTGATTGACATGATGGTTACCACGCCTCCCGCTGCCGCTCCTGCTATCACATAAACTGATGACGTAGATGATGACGTAGATGGTGACGTAGATGATCCAAGTGATGACGTATTCTGAATTGAAGAAAATAAAGAATGAATAAATAATAGTTACAACACGTATTTAATGCGCATTCAAAAGTGAGCGATAAGCTTCAGGGACCAAGACTTAAAGAAAAACATCGTCAAGGCTGCATTTGTAAATACAGTTTTAATACAAATACTAGCATGTATGTTGAAGTGCATGCAACCTCTTCAGGGGGTGTCATTCATAGAGTAGACAAGAACCTTTCATAGCAACATTATTTTTTTGCTCCAGATGTAACCATTGACAATGTGTTTTCACTACTCCAAAGCTCAACAACCAAACTTTCTGCGTCACAATAAGTGATTTCTACACAGAGGTTGTACTGTAGATGATCTACAATATGTCATAATATTTTCATTTTGCAAACGTGAAGTTAACCACAATGACTTATTCAAGTATCGAAACATACAAATCAAACACAGGACTAGATAGTAATTATCTATTACACATATAAGAAGCTCATATACCACACACATACTTATGAATACATATTCATTCAATGTTCGACATGTTCTGTATATATATTTTACTGTTGTAAAGAGGGGTTACCATACCAACCTTTGATGACGTCACAGGAATATAGGCGTGGCATTGTCCAGTGTTTGATGCAAAGTCGATCAGATTCACATAAACATCTGGATGACAACAATCAGTTCTGAAAATGAGATTAATCAACACTTACTTCGTTGGCTTAGAATGATGAGAAGGTCGTAAATACAAAACCAATATTTTGAGAAAAAAGGAACAACTGTCTGAACTTTACTCTTTACTTATGGAAAAACAAGCTGTTTCAACTTCAATATGACAAGTCCCTATTGTTATGTAAATAGACTTATTAGAATTGCCTTGTGATGTAGATTTAAAAATGGATCAGTCTTATTTTAAGCGAGCGATTTATAGACAATAATAAATATGTTCTTATTATAACGAATACTTTCTTGAAACAAAACAATTGAGAAGTGTGTTTAGTATCCTACAAGGCAGATACTTCTATATGACAAGGCGTAAATCTGATGGCTGAAAAATGAAACTACTTACATTAGGTGTATGGTATTGTTGATTTTGGTAAGTGTTGCGTTTTTACCAGCGTTGTAAGGTGCTGCAAAAACGTTGCCTATACTGCCGTTGCCAATATGCGCCTCAAATGACCAAGTTTCATCAGAACATGCTGGTGCTGAGGTGTAATTACATGTGTTCATCACGCTTGTTGTATTACACGACAGTTTGTGAGTGTTTCCAGATTGCTAAAATGTAAGATAAATGTATTAGTAACAGTTACAGTGGATGCAGCGATCACAATTCAAACCGATTCATTATCTCAAAATTATCATCAAGTTGCGAGTTTGTTTAAAGTGTATACTTCAATTGTTGGTAATGTCTAGCATTGCCTTTATTTGATTATCAGTTTTCTGCTGAAATATGGCGGTCATACTATTAGGACTACCTCCACGCAGATTTCATCCAGACGATCACTCGTAAGTAGGTAAACTTTACAGGGACCGCTACATTAAAGTGTATAGAGCTATATCGGATGATATTTTTTTTAAAGTTTCAAAAACTGAAAAAACAATTATGCTTTCATATCCATTAGATCATTTTTCGCTTCAGTTTTAACAGAAACTCTCTGTGTGATTTATTGGACATGCGAACTGTCCATTTTCATACGAATCATAAGAATCGTCTATTTCGACGATTGAATCAAAGTACACGAAACCTATCCAAAGTTTTAATTTGCAATTATGGTAGTCTAGTGCCATACTAAAAACGATGCAAGTAACTATTTTGACAATGAATGACTGTTAGGATATAGCTAGATATACACTTAAAGCGTTCTAAAAATGAATGCCGTTGTCTGAGATGTATTTTACATGCGCCACAACAGAAACTTATTATCCCTTAAAAGTTGACATGTGGTTAACGGATTTAAAAACGCGACACTTGGCTATGTTGCTATATTTAAGGAAAACAAGTTCCTATGAAATATGTCTTTATATATTAGTAAAGGGTAATTCAATGCTGTCATTTTTATACAAAACGCAACAAAATCCCACGAGTATTAATCAACTTATTGCACGAACAAGTCACTGGCCCAGAAAACGAAAGTAACATATTCATCGATTTATTGATTTCAGCATTGATTATCACTAGCCTGTATAACTAGGTCGAATGCATACGTATGGGTAGCCTACCTGCTATTTACATATTCTAAATTAAATTGAATATCTTAGATGACAAATTATGATAATTTATTTTATCCCATTACGATGTACTGTACTAGAAATAGAATATCACGTTATATGACACTTGGCTATTATGGATGTTTTAACTCGTGGTATGATTACATTGACTTTATTCCATAGAAACGGCATAAATTGGATTTCATTGAAAGGATCACTTATCAATACACGTCCTACAAAAACATTTCTCAACATAATTCGAATTTATGCAGTCCGTCACAGTGCTGCAGTTTCCTTCTCGAGCATTTCTAACAGCAACACATCGTTGTTGCATAGAACTGCATTAATGTTCTAATATGCCCGAGGAAACCAATCTGCTTGCAGTACAACTTGAAGATCCAGTGTTGCTTGAGATAGTCCCTTTTTTAATTGGGTTAAATCAGCGACCATAGTCGGTCAGTTGCCCAATAACTACATTGAAATAACTGTAACCCAGATATGCATTAAATGAATAGAAACTAAATAAAATTGTGTCTAGGAACAGCCAGAATGCGACTTTCGTTTTCTGGATGGACGTACTAATTGTGCAATAAATTGTTTAATATTCGTCTGATTTTTATTAACATGGTACCGAAATGACGGCAACAAATTTACCTTTAATCTGTACTATTCACATACCGGCCTACACTTGAATTGTCTGCTACCCAGTGTCGCGTTTTTAAATCCGTTAAGTATATTAATTATTTGAGTGCTTAATTTGCATTCCAAATACATTAATAAAAAGCCACTGCATTAATATCGCGGAAAGGTCGAAGCGTCAAGCAAAGGGCAGTACTGGTACCATTTTTATTTCGTCTTTTTGTATGACCCGGCAAGCGATCGAACGAGGGACCCCCACATTCGACGCATACGCTCTACCACTATTATTATTATTTTTTTTTTTTTATTATTATTGACCACGTGTTCTAGAACTAAAATTGTGTTATATTGTCTTTATACAGTTTATATCTGGTGGTGTATAGCTGAAATAAAAGTCTCCGTATGTGAAATTCAGGTTTTTTAAAATCACTTCCTTTCATGTGACTGCTCTTAATTGTCACCGAGCAATCAATAATGACCTGTAACAATTGGGTGGATGCCTGTATATTTGGGCTGATGCCCGCTGTCACCATAGATCACTCATGATTGGGTCCCTAACACGTTGGAGGGCAGGACAAGCCAGTATGAAGGGTTCCATTGTTTCATCTCCCGATACACAAATGGGACAGGTTTTGATGATTTCGGTTTTGTTGAACATGTTACGGTTGACTTGAAGTATTTATGTACCGGTAAGAACTCTAAATCTTACCGGTAAGCGTGTTACTTCAAGGGCAGAGGGGCAGCCTACACGGAGTATAGGGTGGAGTTTTCCTGGGACATAATCAGTGTTCATGAACTTGAGGGTAGAGTATGTAGATGTCCTATACTCAACGTGAGATTTCCAGTACATAACTACTTTCCGATGTACTGAACTATTCCATTGGGATTTATTGAGCGGGGTTTGGAAGAAGTCGTCAATATCTCTAAGCTTGTGAGAAAATCTCCCTTTAATTCTAGTTGGCAACGTGGCTTAGTGGATAAACTGTTCTCTTGTCAGGAACATACTTTTTATATAGACTGTGGGTTCGAGTCCTCTGCTAAACTCATTTTCAAAAATTTAATTTCTATTTTAATTTTTTATGCCCCCGGAACCGATGGTTCGGGGGCATATTAAAATCGCACCGTCCGTCAGTCCGTCCGTCAGTCCGTCCGTCCGTCCGTCCGGATTCGTTTCCGCTCAATAATTCAAGCAGTGTTTATCCGATCTTCACCAAACTTCATGAAAATGTGTAAGGCCATGAGATCTAGGTCAAGTTCGATAAACAGTCAAATTGACCTAGCCGCTTCAGAGTTACGGCCCTTGACACATAGAAAAATGGCGTTTTTTTTTGTTTCCGCTCAATAACTCAAGCATTTGTCATTGTATCTTCACCAAACCTCATGAAAATGTGTAAGGCCATGAGATCTAGGTCAAGTTCGATAAACAGTCAAATTGACGTAGCCACTTTAGAGTTACGGCCCTTGACACATAGAAAAATGGCGTTTTTTTTGGTTTCCGCTCAATAACTCAAGCATTTGTCATCGGATCTTCACCAAACCTCATGAAAATGTGTAAGGCTACGAGATCTAGGTCAAGTTCGATAACCAGTCAAATTGACGTAGCCACTTTAGAGTTACGGCCCTTGACACATAGAAAAATGGCGTTTTTTTTGGTTTCCGCTCAATAACTCAAGCATTTGTCATTGGATCTTCACCAAACCTCATGAAAATGTGTAAGGCTACGAGATCTAGGTCAAGTTCGATAACCAGTCAAATTGACCTAGCCGTTTTAGAGTTACGGCCCTTGACACATAGAAAAATGGCGTTTTTTTTGGTTTCCGCTCAATAACTTAAGCATTTGTAATTGGATCTTCACCAAACCTCATGAAAATGTGTAAGGCTACGAGATCTAGGTCAAGTTCGATAACCAGTCAAATTGACGTAGCCACTTTAGAGTTACGGCCCTTGACACATAGAAAAATGGCGTTTTTTTTGGTTTCCGCTCAATAACTCAAGCATTTGTCATCGGATCTTCACCAAACCTCATGAAAATGTGTAAGGCTACGAGATCTAGGTCAAGTTCGATAACCAGTCAAATTGACCTAGCCGTTTTAGAGTTACGGCCCTTGACACATAGAAAAATGGCGTTTTTTTTGGTTTCCGCTCAATAACTTAAGCATTTGTCATTGGATCTTCACCAAACCTCATGAAACTGTGAAAGGCTATGAGATCTAGGTCAGGTTTGATAACCAGTCAAATTGACGTAGCCACTTTAGAGTTACGGCCCTTGACACGTAGGAAAATGGCGTTTTTTTTTGGTTTCCGCTCAATAACTCAAGCATTTATCATCTGATCTTCACCAAACCTTTTGAAACATGAAAAGGTGTACGGCCATAAGATCTAGGTCATGTTAGATAACAAGATTTCAAATTGACCTACACGCTTAAGAGTTATGGCCCTTTACACAAAGAAAAATATGTCAATATCACATTTGCCCAATATATTATGACACATCTGTGACGGTGCTGATATCTTAACGTTACGTTACTATCAAAGCATGCACGGGGGCATGTGTCGTCCTATGGAGACAGCTCTTGTTTTATCGTTTTTCGTTTATATTTTAATTCTTAATATTTGATTAATTTTACGTTTTATAACTTATAAAAAAACGCTTTGTTTCCTTTACATTTATTTAGTCAGGATATTGTATTTATAGCGCCATTGGCTTGCTGCAATCGCCATTTTAAGAATTTTCAATAGAAACGTTAGAATTAGCTAATGGTGTATGTTGTCAGTTGCCTGTGTGGTGCAGCGGTCATAGTACATCGCTATCAATCGTCTATTTTGTTCTTTCCAGTGTGAGGGAGGACCCACTAACGAACCGTTTTTTCTTTAATAAACTTATGCTTACTTTAAATGCTATATGCATACATTGTATTACCTGATTATGATCACATATCAGTATATTTTTTCTATTCATAGTTTGCGTTATTCTTTTTTCAAATATTCATTGTATCAATTATACAATGTGTCGGAGTCAGTGTAAGTATCAATTGAATTACAAGTTACGACGCTGAGACAACCTTATATGCAGTCTATATGTTAGCTCTTGTCAGTCTGACAACCCCCTCTCACACACTGACAAGCGAAAACTTCAGTCCTATTTCCTTCTCATCCATACCAAACCTATGTACGTCTTCGATGAGATCTTTCGCGTCGTCGCTATATCTATGTACCAGTTATGACATATTTCTTATGTGCTTTTTACGCACTGGAAGTTTTATAATTATGCCCATCTTTGTAAATAGACCAGCACGAAAAATGTTTGCTGAGGAAATATTAAAAAAAAATTGTGGAATGAGATTCGAACTGTTTCGTTCAGTTCTGAAATTGACGTATTCACAGGAGCTTAGCCGACTGCGCTATGCACTCTACTTGATTTGTTAATTCTTAATGCACCCTTTATTACTAAATACACCCCTATAACCTGGATTGCTCGAAAGTTAAAAGTACATTTACGCCCGAATGATTGTTGTAGATCTATACATAATCTACAAATCACCCTAAAAAAATTGAATTAATATTAGCGCGACTTTATGTGTTTTCTCGTCAGTGATTTTAATCTGAGTAGATAACGGTGACTGATAAGTCGCAGGATAGGACTCGACCCCTCATTTTTTCACTCAATACAAAATACTGTACAAACAGTACCTCGCATCATAGGACAATTGAACCAACATTCATCATACAGTTTTTTTCGCTACCATGTACATAAAAGAAAAAAACGTGCGCATTTAACGCAGTCAGCAGTCGGTACGTCAAATGACGTGGTTGGAAAACAACTTATATTGGTGTCACATAAACAACGTGCCGTATCTATGTTCATGTATCGATTCTAAGTAAACAGACACCTTTGTTTTTTCATATCACTATTTCTAATGCACGTGATATACATACCAGTGTAAGAGTTTGTTACGTTACAATGGGGTGGTACTCTTTCATCATGAATGACAGTGATGCCCCACCAATAGATGCTTGAAAAAAAACTACAGTGAAGCATTTGTCTATACGCTTTCTTCAATGATAACATACACACTTCCGTAGTTATAATTAGCGTTTTTATGTCATGAGAGCTGAGCAGGAAGTAGTGTGAGATGAGACTCTTTAGAATAGAAAAAATACTAAGCTGGCGTAGAAATTGTTTACGTTGACGCTTACGGAAGAACAAACAACATGATAGATTCTACCAGCTATATATCGGTATTTTGCAATATGTATAATAAAACAAGACACATGGAATATGTGACAAAACATCTGATAACAACTGCACGACGTCTAAAGCTCATACAAATTCAGGAATTCTAGCTGATTCTAGACTATAAGTTAGTGATAAACACTTGTAAGCCGTTGTATTCATATCAAAAGATATAATTATTGAATTGACATCTAACGTGACACATGTTTTTCATAATCATTAGACACGCGTTGACACGTACCATACAAGCAATATATGTGTTTCCGTTAAAAGAGAAAGAAAATTGAATGAAAATTTAGCGGTAGCGCAATTAACGCAAATTTAATTGCAGCGTATAATGCGCGAAAATAAGCGCATGTTTTAGCGGGAAACGTCACGTCGTATTTAATATGACGGAAATGACGTCACTAAATAAACAATATTTAAACATACCTTTTATCATTAAAACCCTCCCTATTGGTGTTAAATGACATTTGAACCGTTTATTACATGTCTATAAATAATATATAGATGGGCTAAATAATTGGCCCTTTGGCAAATTAGAGTACCCCGTTGGGGCCAAATAATTGGCCCTCTGGCAGTCTAAGGGTTAAGTCCATTAATAGTAAAATTGAATACGATTGTTAGAAATTCATTATTGCTCGCTCACTCATTATTCAAACAGGTAAAACAACATCAGCATATGTCTCTACATAAGGGGCGCATAAATATGACTGATGGCAAACCTTAGGATCCGGTGGGTTACATATTTTTGGATCAGGAGCTATGAATCCGGGTGTAATTGTGACGTCACAAAATCCAACATTTCCCGCCAAATCTACAGCTGTTATCTTCGCATGTTGATGGCAACAATCCGCTCTGGAAGTTAACAAGATGTGTGTTAGTGATGCTATGATAGATAGAAACCCTATTGTGTACACCTTAATCGTTTATTCAATCATGTTCGTTAAATGCATTCTTCCCATCATTATCAATAGTGTCCTTTCCTGCCTTAATTTTATTAGTAGTATGTATATATATTGTATTATTTTATTATGCTAATAACGTTCTGCTTTGTTAAAGATTCTATTTAGAAAAAATACAAATTATTAAGAATTCTTGTATTTACAGAGTGTAATATAAAGTCTTATAAACAGATAACTTAAAAGACAAAACGGTCTGCTTTTCGACATTTCTCAAATCATAATGACTTGATAAAGGTCGGTAATAATTGATAGTTTAAAACAATATTATTGTTCAATTCGTGTCGGTCTTGTTCATGCTTTTTGAAGCACAACTGCTCCTTTCCTAATTTGAAAACTATTTCAAGATATTTAATTTCTTTTGGCACAACACCGCCAACAAACGTAACATTTGGCATGTCTTACCTAAGTGTTGTATGAATAACTCCATCCGATGGTTTATGACCAGGTTTGAATGTATCTGTTGTAGAGTTTGTATTGTTCCCGGCACCAGCAGCAAAGACCATAGATAAACCTTCACCACTGTCACCAACAATAGCCGACATTTCCCACGTGTAGTTAGAACATAAACATACATCAGAACCAAAATCGCACGTGCCTGATGTGCTGGTGACGTTACATGTGGGTGGGGTGACGTCAATTACCTGTGAGGGGAATACAACCTGAATTTACTTACAATGTACGAATGCATTTCAAAAGTTCCAGGACAAGTGCTCTATAATGTTAATCGTATGTTCAAATTACTTCAAACTTTGCATTTAAATAGAACAATTCATGATACATATTGCAACATGAATCAAACGCACGAGTGTATGTCGTACAAAATGGCACTGCTGCCATTGTAACGTCAGTAATGATTTTGTATATGTACCATTGTATCGGGTTGGGAATTGGCCCGATCGGTTATTGTTTCCAAATCGTGATAACGTACATATTAATAATAAATAAAAGATCAATGACTATATATACATAAAACGCTCTTTGACCTATCAATAAAATAAACGCATGCTTCTAGAAAGACATAATTCAAATGTCATCGACTAAACAACATTCAATCATTTCGAATAAATGTAGAAACTTTCGGATAAATGTGGTCACTTGGTCATTGTAATATAGACTGGTACCACGTGTCCTACTCCAAAGGAAACTATTGTAGATTGAGTCGGAAATGAGACTGTGGGACCAGTTCATTGCAATGCGTATCTATTAAAACAGAGTTTTGTAACACAGATGTCAATTTAAAAAAAAATATTTACCCTGATTATCTTTTCCTCTACAGTAAATCTACGAACATAATATTGTACTTTGTTGTTGGGGGCACCAACAGCCTTGGCTGATATCGTTACTGTCCTGTAAGAAGTAACAAACACGATAGGTCAAAAATGTTTTTTTAATATACAAACGGCGAATTAAGGATGTTTGAGTGTTTTGTATCCCGCGATCAGAATTTGTTCAAATTTTGACAGCTGGTGAGGAAATCTATTCTGATATGAATTGTGACGAACACTCGGTAATCGCAACCGCTTTCCGAGAAATCCTCTTAGAACTGTGTGTGAATTTTGTTTATACTAACATTGAAATTAGTAAATTGATGCTGGTGTTCACATATGACATTTCTATTTGATGTCTGCGATCTAAATAATAAATTATGTTCCAATATAGTTTTGGTCCAAATTTAGATACTTTTGAAAGTTCATTCTTTCACATAATCGAACATTATCTTCTCTCAAAGACAAAGAGCAGGTCGACCCAGTTCAAGAAGGAATACTGGGGGTCATTTGAACAATCTTACATCTGTGAAATTAGACCACACGATTCTTGTAAAGTCCAACAGAAATATACATTGGAAATTGTGAACAGTAAATACAAGATCTTTGCTGCAATAAAGCTGCTGACCTATTACAAAATGTTTTGGAAGAAGAAATTGATATCTGCTTAATAACCGAATATTCTTGTGAAGCGCAATAGAATATGCTTTCATATTTTTTACGCTATTTAAATGACATGTATTTGTATTTCATGATAAGTTTGATATCTTTGTCATTCTAAACCAGCGATGAATGGTGATACTTACGTCGTTTCACCTTTAACAGTACCAGCTCTTAATGTGAATGTTCCGTTTGCCGACTTCTGAGACGCAACAATGTAAGAATTTTTTGTTGGGGCTCGTGCGAATTTTTTATCATCCGATATTGAAACTTCGATTGGTGTTGTTCCACCTCCGACATTCCGGACACGGTACGGTATCGTGATTGTCTGGCTTTTATATAGAGCACCTGAAATGGTTTATACACCCAAAACTTCAATACAGTCATTGTGTTTCTAGTTTAACGAGGGGTGACAAAAAAGTGCTCAGAAATCATTGTTACAGGACAAATATTTCTGAAACTCAGCCTGAAGATAGATGATATATATATCCCATTCCAACTAAAATAACGTTACTAGATTATAAGTTGTAAACAGACTAACCCCTAGGCAGCAGGGATGGGGTATTCGTGCTTGTACTCGACTATTATGAGCATAATATGTAATCTAGTCCGACAATGATATTCAGACAAGAACGTTACACATTTAACACGACGTATTACTGGGAACTATAGCATAATAATTATGTAATCTAAATATAGTCATGAAAAATTATATTCATAGTCGAATATTGTACATAGAACATATGAACGGAAGTGACGTCATAACTTACCGGAAGTTGAAAACACTTCTAGTTGTATAGCAAGTGACGACACTATTTTAGAATTTAGTCGTCGAAATGTATTACCCGCCGTGTCTTTTCCTTCTATAGCTATCATGAATTCCTGGAATATAAAGTGTTGGGATTATTAGCACAATTTTTTGCGAAATATGCTGAGTAATCATTTTTATAATACGTTCAAAGTCTGAGATGCAAGCAGTGCTTTAAAGTTTAAAGAAAAATGCAAACGCTCTCCATACTAGTATTTTCAAAATAGTAATAAGTGTAATCAACGCGAATTTCTTGCGCTGAGAAAAACTTTTATGTTCGAAATATACTTATCATCTGCTGTACATGTGTACACTGGGTATCCGTTAACACTCATCCTGTTTGATAGGCTTAACTCATTATATAGAACTTTAGCATGTGTAAGTTTCACCTCTCAAAGAGTGGATGTGTTGACAAAATTAAAACAATCTTCAAATAATGCAATGTTAATGTTCCATGTGGTGATAAGACTATTAATGTCGGTAAGTGAATACGTGTATACTTACACCGGCTGGTATGGTAACGTGTGTCATGAACAAAGCTTTCCCTCGTCTACCACCAACATTGAGCAATGTTACATTCTTTATAACAACATTATTTCTGTCAACAAACAACAGTACATCAACACTCCTCACTTTATCTACAAGTGGTACAGATACCTGCACCGTCGTGTTGTCACCTGAAATCATAAATATAGCTAAATATACTTGACTTATAAAAAAAAGTTCTTAGAAAAGAAGTGGTCTGAAAATTACTGTGGAAAAAAGCTTTTTCTACTTGCGCCTAGTGACGAAAAACAAATACATACTGTAAAATCATTTAATTTCGTGTTAGTTTTTGGTAAAAAAGACATTTTCGTTGGCAATTGAATTCGTGGATTTTGCATTTCAGGTAATAAAACAAGCGTCAATATTAATGTTCGTTGGGATTTAAATTCGTGGTTGAGGTGAACCACGAAATCCACGAAATTTAATCCCCCACGAAAATTAATGATTTTACAGTATGTAAATATTCGACACCGTATTACAATAATTCCGGGTGGTATGGCATACGACATAATTTATCATAAATACCTGCTATGGGACGTCCTATTAAGGGGTAAAGTCCAAAACCACCAGGTCCCGGCTGCATAAATTTGTAGAAGAAGTCTAGATCAGTGTTGGCACCTACGTCTATATCCAATATCTCTGTAGACGTTCTGGACATTCTCCATTGACCAGGCTTCGGATTCTGAAATAATTGCAATGAATAAATTGTATACCGGTAAGTAAAAAATACAGTACTAGTTAATTTTATCAAAAGTGTCCTCTTACAATAGTTATAGTACAGTTTTGTAAGGACAAACAACAAAATGTCCGAAGCGAAGATCAGGAGTAGGTCTATTGACCAATCATTAGTTAGTCAATATTTTGTACAAACAGTTAAGCAGCTCACAAAAGTATCAAAATAAAGTACACCTTTTGAAGGCAATCAGTGGGCGTGTCGGAGTATAATTTTGCTTGACACTAAGTTTAGTTAGTTTTAGGCAGCAGATACTGCTGGTTCGCTCGGTGTTAGCAAAATATGACTTGGTAGTCTCCATATGACTGTAATATTGTTGACAAATGGGATTTACAACATAAGTAAACTCAACAATTTCCGTAAAGCCAATCATGTTTACGATAATTATGTAACTTGCAGATTTAAACGTGTCCAAAATCGCATCAGCTACGGACAATACCTGTACCTTAAAGCTTATTAGTGATGGACAATAATCGTACCTTAAAGCTTATAACTGTATATGTGACCAAATCATACCTGCTATTCGCAAACTCCTCGAAGGATAAATCAGAATAGATCAATGCGTACGATAGTACTTACGAATATTTTGATCACTTGAAGCCTGGTGCCAAGTTGTTGTTTTGTGGCTACTGATGTATTCCCGTATTGTTGTTCGGATCCTACAATATACAATATTTGTAAATCAACCATTCTAACACGAGTAGCAGTTTCACCTACATTATAAACACATTCTACGATTACACACAGTTACATAATTATATTCATTGATTTTTTTATCAGGGTTTCCCTGTTCAGAGGCAAGTGTGCACAATTTATCAGTCAAGACAGTCACTGTGATGCTAAAAATAGATTCGAGCGGTCATTCGCTTGGATGACTTCGCGCTTTATCGCCTTGTTATTGTTATAACTGATCATCTGAAAGAAGTACAGACATCGTCATTGAAACGTCGTAAATTACGAATTGACGTCAGAGACAAAATAAGGTATGTTATAGAATATTGTCAGATAAACACAAATATCGGCGTTGCAATTTTCAAAATGGTACCAGAAAAAACTTACATCTCTTGCCTAACCGCGTGCAAGTTTTCGTTGCGATAGCAGAAAGAAGAAATGTGATAATAATACACTGAAAATGTATATTTTCGTTTTGGAAACCCTGTATTGACCAGGTTAACAGTTGCTATGACATTGTGCACGTTAAATTTATTCTAGCAGGCGTATTAACTCTGAACCTATTTACGTGTCCGTTCAGTCCATCTTCGAATGATAGGACAGCAATAGTGCCGGTGTAGACTTACCATTTGGCATATAAATATGTACGTTTGATGAGGTCGTTGATGAATAACTCTGTATTTTGATGGTCAAGTTAAATATCTGATTATCCACAGGAATATTGAAATCTTTACGGGTCGAATTGACTCGGAACTTGAGAACACTGACTGGTGGCTTCGCTGCCACAGACTCCTGAAATGTAGTTTAAAAGATCCGTTGTCAAATAGGCGAACATTTGACGCTTCTTTAAAGTAGTGGCTAGTTCAAAGTCCGTTATAATTTCTAAATAATTTTCACTTACTAGTAAGTATTATTATTATGTCAGGCGGAATTAACTCTTTACACATCTCTAGCTAATTCTCATCTGAAATATGACCATATGTCATTAACTCATTACGGTGATTTCCTTACGATACTTACATCACAAAATAGGAAGCACTATTCTCAGTTTATTTCTGTAAAATTGTTAAAGCTTGAGCTTCAGATGTTTCTCAAATTCAAACTCTGATTTGAGCAAAATCTCAAGATCATATTTCTATGTGAGATGCTTCAGGAGATAAGGGCCAGATTTTGATTCTTTATAATTTACCACGAATGCCGACTGTTTTACATATTGATGTACTCACTTTAATGATGTCAACTACAGCAGCGATATTCTTTTTATCTGTTTGATACACTGTACCTCCCGACACGTCAGCTATTAGGTTATATGCACCGAGACCAGTAAGTGCCGCCCTCTTCCTTCGTTCACCTGTACACAGATTATATGAACGTCTGGTAACCCTTTACCACAAAGGCATGGATACAAGTTTTGATGAAACGTTAATGTATAAATTCAATTTGTAAAAGCGGCGTGGAAGTTGCCTAAGTTCGAGAACCAACTCAATTTGCTAAAATTTCGTTTAAAGGTACGTTTTGGCATACGGGAAGTACTGATAATGACGTCACCGGCTTTTCCGCTCATCAAAGGTCTCAAATGTTTAATCCACTTACGTTCAAATGTTGTTTGAGGCACTCGTATGAATGCCATGTATCGGCGGAAAGCCATTCTTCGTAAACTAGTAATTATAGTTGGACGAAAACATACGCTGGAGGAAAGCTTTATACTGACAAATAAAGCTCAGACTCAACCACCTGCGGAGAGTATGCGCTTATAGAGTATCAATTAATGGCAGCCTTAAACTGTGGTATATAGCATCTACCTGTAGCTGGTGTATGTCCGGTGTGGACAAGATAGATAACTCGGACTTGATTAGCATCACACTCACTTAGTACATCTATGTCAGAACTGACGTCACGTATCACAACAATAACTTCGTCATTTTGTAAATTCAAACAAGCTGCAAATAAATTTAAAAAAGAAATGAGGAAATCGGACAGGGAAGGCAGCAATCAACTTAACCAGACGAGTACAGTAAACAGTAACATCACAATACAACTACACGAAGCAATGCCCACACACAACCCAACGAAATTATTAGAAATCCGAGACATGTATACATTGCCTTGGAATCTACTATCTAGCGAGCTCCGCGGAAACAGAATTTCTTTAGGAGGGGTCTGATCAGGAAGTGTTTTGCGGAAGGGGTACGGTTAATTAACCACTAAGTGTTATGATATAAGGTGATGCAAGTATTTCATTGATTGATTGGTTAATTGACATTACGCCAGTTGTCAACAAATACCCTTTATATCAATTTTAACTGTAAATTATAATCACAAGTCCTAATGGATTAACTTGAAAACCTTCGCCAAGCAGCCTTCGACAAACAACTAGGAGGAGCGATCTCTGCTCAGACCTAATATCAATTGATTTCAACATTCTAAAAACGAGTAATACACACAGCATAATGCAAAATAAAATTAAAAACAAACATGTTTTAACCTGGGAATCACATTCTCGTTCAACCAGCGTATTATTTTCAATTACATACTCTGGTATAATACTAACGAATCCCAGCGTGGTGAACGAAAATCTCCACCAATCAAATCCATTTCGTTCATTTCCTTATAAGGCAATTGATCAAATTCCGTCACAGGTGTTTTCCAAACATCCCTCGTCATTCGTCCAATCAAAATCGACGTTACATGCAGAATATAAATCGACAGTGTTTGAATTTTATTTCCGACTATTAAATCGACGTATGAAAAAAGATATTGTGATATTTTTGCATCGATGATCAGAAGAAGATTTTACTATCATTGCACAACATAACTGGTTATTTGTATTGAAATTAGCGGTGGTTCGTCATGCAAAAACAGAACTTATCTTTAACGTTAGCACTCCATTCGACTCGCCGTTTTTTGAATTTTATTTCCGATAAATATTTTTCGAATCGCCGGTAGATCTACATTTTCCATTTGATAACCGATATCAGGTTATTCTCTCATTCTTCATACTTTTTATACGCCGAATTCGATTCAATAGGTTTCAACAAACATCTCAGCATTTAATTTCATTCTCCGTTTGCTAATTAAATAATCCATGTTCACAATTGTGTTTGGTTATAGAAATATTCCCGCGGCTGTTGTAACGCGATTTTTGATTGGACGCTAGCGTGAATACACTAGTGACGACATGCGAGCTATTTTTAGATTTTCACACGATATATAGCGTTGTGTATCAGAGACTTGACTATACACTGATTCATGAGAATGGGGAATCATTGAGGCTTATCTATAAGACATATACATGAGCTGTACCCTACTCACCCGACTTCATGGAATCTTTATCTAGGACAGTACTAGTGATGTTCTGATTCAGTAGAAGCTCCTCGAATTCTGACCCCGAGACACGATCATTCATGTCCACATAAACACTGGGGGTAAGGCGATCCGTCGGACGAAATATGCCAGAAAATTCTTCCACCCCGAGGACTGTCCGCAGACCAAACTCTGAAAAAAAACATGGTTTTAATACAGGCCTACATATTGTTTTATTTTGACCCTCTAAGTTTTGTCAACGGTATTTCGGTCATAATTATGTACACTATTGTCGATTCAAAGATGTCTGTCAAAACCGCCATAATGTTCCATTTCTGAATAGCTAATCGCAGCAAGTACAACCACTACGCTATAGGACTATTAGCTTTTTAATCATTTAAGTGTATTACTGATGGTAAAATTTAATCCTGACACACATTTAATAATCGACCGGGGTGAATGTTTGTTTACGCGATTGTGTCTCAACTATATCCATTCGTAAAGCCACAAAATTACATGTTTCTTTAGTTAAGTGTTTACAACCCAAACTTTGTTTAGACATGTAATACAATACATCGCGATGGGGTTCCATATAATTACATAGATGAACTTATTTTACTACATTTTTGTATTATGATCATATTTATTTTAGAATAGTTGTAAAAAAGTAATAAATCAATGAATACAACCTTTTTACAAAGACATGACCAATGAAAAAAACTTTTACAAACGTATGACAAATATCATTGTAAATTGTGAACCGAACTTTATAAAACAATGATCAGGATACACGTGTTTATCGATTAGTTGTACATGTATTGTTACCGATATACGCGTGTACCAGGACCATACATTACCAAACAAGGGGCGTAATATGACGTTTTATTGGTCATAGGACAGGGCACATACAGCAACGCCTAATTGTTCGTAGAACGTAGTTTGTCGGACGTTGTTTGTCGGATGTTTTTCGTAAACGTAGTTTGTCGGACGTTGTTTGTCTTACGTTGTTTGTCGGATGTTATTTGTAGTACGCAATTTGTCGAACGTTGCTCGTCGGACGTTGTTTGTCGAACGTTGTTTATCGGACGTTGTTTATCGGACGTTGTTTGTCGGACGTTGTTTGTCGGACATTGTTTGTCGGACGTTATTTGTCGGACGTTATTTGTCCGACGTAATTTGTCAGACGTTGTTTGTCGAACGTTGTTTGTCCGACGTTGTTTGTCGAACGTTGTTTATCGAACATAATTTGTCGGACGTTGTTTGTCGAACGTTATTTGTCGGACGTTGTTTGTCGAACGTTGTTTGTCAGACGTTATTTGTCGGACGTTGTTTGTCGAACGTTGTTTGTCGAACGTTGTTTGATGGATATTGTTTGTAGGACGTTGTTCGTCGGACTTTATTTGTCGGACGTTATTTGTCGGAGGTTATTTGTCGGACTTTGTTCGCCGAACGTTGTTTATCGGGCGTTGTTTGTCGGACGTTATTTGTCGGACGTTATTTGTCGGAGGTTATTTGTCGAACGTTCATTGTCGGACGTTGTTTGTCGGAGGTTATTTGTCGAACGTTCATTGTCGAACGTTATTTGTCGGACGTTATATGTCGGACGTTATTTGTAGGACGTTGTTTGTCGGAGGTTATTTGTCGAACGTTCATTGTCGGACGTTGTTTGTCGGAAATTTGATCGTTGTTTTTCGAGCCTAATTTTTTAGCTTATTATGAGAGCCTATTATTATCGAATCATGATTACTTCAGTTATAAATATACTATTTATTGTTTTTCCTGAAGTAATACACCACCCTAAATGACCTGCTGTGGGAGTGGGAAACAAACAATACTTTATTTTGGACCTTTGAGAGTGTTCATCGGCGATATCAACTACCCATTATATTGAATCGATATCACAATATTAATTTCAGTTTTTTAGGGTTTTCCCACTTGAGCAAAAACCACCTTCAGTACACTAAGGCTTCCAAGTGGTCTTGAAGCTGAGGTTTAATAAAGCGCAACACTGAAAATCGACGGTGGTGATATAAGGTGGTTAAATGTGAAGTTGTACATAATTAAAATAAAAAAGTATTGTAGGGTTAACGCATTCTTTTTCGTGCTATTACATCTGCAGAGTCCCGAGGGACGGTTGGTGCCCAAGCCCGTCAGGGCGAGGGCACCAATACTCCCGAGGGACTCTGCAGATGTAATAGCACGAAAAAACATGCGTAAACGCTATTATAGCATAAAAACAACACTTTATTAGTATGTTTTTCAAAATTATAACATTTTGGCGGGACATTTTGAACGACGTCGGGAAAACAAACGCGACGTCGCTTAGCAAACGTTACGTCACATACAAGTTTTTGTTATGAGCGTCGACTTCCGGTATCGGCAAATACCAAGAAAACAGTGACATTGGGGGTTTGTTTACGTTTATTATTTTACTATTATAGAAAATTGATTAGTAGTTACAATTAGAATGTGAATAACTGTTCATATAACGCTGTAAATCTTTTATTTGCGTCGACTGGGTCCTGAAATGAGCTTACTTAAAACTGAACACCAACAGCGCGTGTGCGCGAGAATCTTTACAATAACGAACCTTTTTTTCCCCGTTTAAGTATGAGCAAAATCACCGTTTTTATGCTATAATGTTTATTGAACGGTCTCAGGAGAGCGTTTCAGAGTCACTGCCCGCGCTTGTTTATTTCTAGCAAAACGCTGTTGATTGTCCTTAACTTTGTGCTATCGACCGATGATGTTATAAACGGGTTAAGCACGAGACCTGAAAAATCGATTATACCCGAGTAACACATTCATAATTTATTCATTCCAAACCATGTTATAAATAAATTCAACAGTTTAAACAAATATTGAATATAGCGCAGTAAAATGTCTAAACAGTGTCATAAATGTGGTAGAATATACGGCTCGTATTTCATTTGCTAATTCTAACGTTGGGATAACCCGTACGAGCGCAATATAACAAAAGTTTTTCAATAATAGGAGTAATTCTATACCCGGTCAATATTAGTCATAGTGTCGTAGGCGTTAGGTAGACATACCGACTAATCCTAGCTCTGTTATTTACCTTTGTCGGCTAGATACGTATGTACATGTTGTATAGAAAACATGGCCGCGTCCTTGTGAAGAAAATTGTGTGGGGAATATTTCTGTGACGACGACATTTTGTTGATTCCGCCGGGGACTGCCGTCGGATGGTATCCAGTGTCACTTAGCCCGCCGTGGCGACATTTGCCTTCCGTTCCTGAGTGGTGTTTTTCTTCATTTCCTGCGATATATAACCATTAGAAGGTATGATTACTTTATACATGTTACCTTTCTACATTGTTCTATATTGACCATCGTTTGAAGAGCGAATACTGACATCACAGGGTCCCGTACCACTGTCAGTATCACGCGTGAAACAGTCTGACAAGTCCCTGTGGGAGTCACGTGCGACATTTGATATTGTAGACCGAACATGCATCTTATTCATTCTACAGTTTATAAAACAAGTCAACGTCCGGTTGTCACAAGAGTTCGTACACATTGTATTGTACGAGCATATAGTCTCCCAATAAGTCGTACACGACCGGATAAAACGATATATGCTTTTGTTCGCACTGTGACAACTGGTAAATTAGTCCTCTCAATAAATGATACAATGGCGCGAGAACACTTATGTCAGACTGAGCGTATTTCAAGAATATTTATATTACGGTAACGGAACAATTGTATAACATTTTAGCTGAGACAGAGATATTTTACAGCGTATAAACAAAATTACTGTATGACATTCATTTTGTGAGACTGTAAAATCTAACTTGTATGTATACATTAGTTAGTCATCAGCGAAGTAAGTGATTTACGAGATGTCAAATTACTTCTTCTGAACAGGTCTACCTATATGAGTATTTAAGTCATATTCAATTAGGCCGAAATAAGTAAATATAGGTAAAATATATTTGTTTCGAGTAATATTTTGTTTGGATGAAATTATGACAAAAAGTACAGGTTCTTCAAATCTTGACATATTGAAATATTGAGGTGGCCTTTCTGTGAAAGTTTATTGTATATACAGTTTAAGCTTGATGAGTGATGATCTATTGACATAGTGATGCAGGACAGAATACAATTGCAGAGGTCATAAATATTTTCGGTTATATGTAACGTTAGATAAAGAACAAAATAGCGAACATGAACCGAAACAAAATGTTGACTTAATTTTAGATGGTCAAATTATTGAAGTGTTTTTTTTTAGTTTTGACTGTAAAATCTTTTGAGGTTTGAATAAGACCTACATTGATGCATGTAAGTTATGTGTAAGACTTACCATCAAATTTGAGGTATCCACTTGTCAGGAAATGGCTCGTTATAATGTTGTGTTGACAGGTCGTACTATAGTTCACCCTGAAATGTATGTGGGTATTGTATACAGTCATATAGAGCAGTACAAGGTATTTAAGGTGTCTTTATACACCTAAAGCAAATTGTATAATTGATTTTTCAAAATAAACAAATTTCTCCTTCAGAATTGCCGACAATGCAAACCAGAGACGTATAAAATATGTAATTATCGGTGCTATATTACACAATACTAAGTTCACTTACCCGCATGTCGTGCATGTATTGACAAAAGATGGAGCCACCGGTATCAGCCCATCATTCGAAATTCCTGTAAAAATACAATATTTATTATAAATTAATTAATATTCGCGCTAATTAAATTTCGCGGATATTGGTAACATGGTAATTCGGAGGTTTGTCGAATTCGAAGATTGAAAGTATTAAAACAAATATCTCGTTACGTACATTGAGTTCAATTAATTCGATAGGATATACTTCTGCTATCTAGAATATATTAATCCACCAGGAATATTAATATTTTAACTAAATTTTACAGAATATTGAACCGACATTACAATCATTAACGTGCATATACTAGACACTCTTAAACAAACTATTCACTGACAGATGGATTTTCGAGTGTGTACACAGTACTACATACTATCTAGGGGTTAAGGGGTCTTCATAAAAGGTGCAGTCTAGTGACAGGTAAATATCGACAATAGATTACTCTAGTGTCATATGTGAAGGGTACGCCTATATTCCAAAGTACAGACACGCGTTCCACATCTGAAAATCACTGTTCATTGTTGAAGAACTTATGGAAGATTGATTTAGTATATTGTCAAAAAAGTTTCCTTGATAAATAAAGTTTTTATTATTATTATTATTATTAAGTATACTGGGCGGGTATACTATACATGCCTGGTGACTCTTTTACTTAGACTGCAAGAAAAAACTTGTCTTAACTTTTTATTGATACCCTTTACTTGAGGTCTTTGCCTTAAAGACACGTGGTGTAATTCCTGTCTGATTACATTTCGCAAGAGTACAACTTCCATTCAAAGTTAACAGATAACGGTTGTATACATTTGCTCGTCCGTCCGGTGTACATAGTTTACGTTTATCTAGGTTTAACGGGTATACATGAGTTACGGTATTCCCGCTATTTTTTCCCTCATTATTATTACTTATTGAATCGACATAAGCAACGCGTCTTGTGATGACATCAACAAAGATACTTGTCAGAAATACATTGTTTGCTAAATATTATTCTTTTACAATAGGGTATTGGATAGATCGAGTTGGCATAGCGGTTTTATTCACAGCCGGTCTTTATCACAAATTTAAATTTCACAATAATTATTATAGTTTAATCCTTGATATTCAAGTCAAAGTGTAAAGATTGGTTATTATCTAACGTACAGTGTATGTACAGTATATTACATACCAAGTTGTTTATAGATGTTGGTATAATTTAGTTCCATCCAGTTTGTGTTACTATAGAACGACGATATCAACACAAATATCTGCCCCAATATTTCCCTAGCAGCTTTGTTATTAGGTTCTTGTTGATTCAACGGCCGCATCTTTCTCCAGGCCGTCTTGGTTCCCTTCACTGGTAATGTTCGTCCGACCCTAGCGGAGGCACGCTTCCAACCTTCCACAACCCTGTCAGCATCACTATCAGGTTTACCCAGAAGGTTGTCAGCTTCCGTGTCTGATGCAACTGGTCTACTATCTGTTGCGTCTCTAGATGTCGTTCCTCTTACTGTGGCAATCAATCGGTCTCGTAATGCAAGAAGAAGGCGGTGACCTAATTGTACCAATAACAAACAAGCATGTATGTTGATAGGTTTCATATAAAGCAATGAAAAGGAAGTACAAAGTGACATGTGCACCAGTATAACTGAAATTTGTTAAACATCTTGGACCATACCGTTGCCGAAACAACGCGAGCAAATATACTAGTATGTGGCATCATGTAAGTTTATACAATATACAAGTGATAACGTCAATAGAGCTCATCGTTCCAAAATATATAGTTGACTCAAAATTCTAATTATCGGGCCCATGCCCTTCATTAGGATTTATTTCCATTTTTAAAAATGAACATTTATTTCCTATGAGAGACTGTTAAATTAATACAAAATATATACAAATTAAATTCACATGTTCTAGAACGAGGGACGTTCAAACTTGAACGTACTAGGACTGGAGCCCTTACGGATACTTAAAATAATAATTCTGTATAAGTAAGGTCAATTTATACTGACATTAGCTATCGCAAAATTGTCTTGCACATGTAAAGTTGTAAGTACTTTTGAAAAAGATCTTTAATTGTTGCTGTATTCCTCAAAATTAGGAATTGAATAGGCTAACTTGTTGACGTGTATGGTAACAAAACACGAAGCCGATCAAACAAAACAAACACTGCACTTGAAATGTCCCTGAGTACAATTTACCAATACAATCGTACGCGGAAGTTTTTATTTTAAATCATTTTGACTTTTTGACAAACTTTCCAATTTAATATCAAACATAAAACCACATCGTTTATCGTCACAAACATTAAAACTTTCAGTACTTATCAACTTTAAGCTGAATGTCAAACCATGTTTTCTACTTTCAAAGATTCCCTGTCGTTTGATAAACCACTCGTTTCACTTACCGTTACATAAAAACAACCAACTTAATATACCAAGAGGTTAATTCATGGAATGAACCTTTAGATGAAAGTGATTACCACGTATAATCAGGCTCTTGTCTGGCGATATTTCCACACTTTATAATTTTGATTGCCTCTTGTCTTTTATACAGAGTACAACACAACATTAATAAGCAATCAAGTGCTTTATTGTGGCTAAATTGAACTCGTTCGAAGTTCCTATCAACGTTATTGAAAATTCAAAATTACTTAACCTTACGTTTGAAACCATTTAAAGATAAATTTGGCAGATAAATTGGTTATAAAAAATGATGCACAGTAAAACACAATGTTAGTGACCTGGCAGAGACGAAACCAAATAACCCAGTATTTAGACTAACTCGATGAACAACTACATCAGGCAGTTAGAGGCTTACTAGGTAATGGGTCTTATTGTAAAATGTTCTAGCGAAACTATCTATCACTTGAAACACTGCATGTATGTAAATTGTCCGCGTTCAGTCAAAATCTGGATCACTGAAATTGATTAAACAAGGAATATGAGCAAAATTTGTAAGTTCTTGTGGAACAGGTCTTTAATTGTTTTTATTCTTCATGAATTAATTATACAATATCACTGAAATCGATTACCCGCAAACGACAATACTCGACATCAATGCTCACAGACATTAGTACATCACCCCCACTTCAGACCACCGGAGTTTGACGGCGGTAGCTCACGGTGGCTGTCATCAACTATACATGTACTTACGTTTGTATGTTTAAAAAGTTCTTTGAGACAAACTATCCGGAAATAGGTTAGACATCTTGGACATTGGAGGGTCATTTAACTTAAATGTGTGATTTATTGATACATGTACTCGTGCATTCTTACCTTCCAATATTTTCTCGTTTGAGAATGTCCATACAGGGTCACCATGATGTTCCATAGTCGCTATACTCGCATAGTTTATAATATCCGTCACAGCATCGTCATAGTACTTGCTATCTAAAATATCGATCATGAGAACGATTAAAACTATTGTGTTGTAAATATAATGGTATTTTGATGGTTTCTTAAATTTGCGGATTAAACTTATTGAATGGACAAAACATGTTTTCGGAAAAACATTAGAGAGGGGATTTAATTTCACCATAATATTTCATCGTCGAAATAAGCGAACATTAATCCATAGCGACTTTAGATAACTTTATATTACCTTATTTCGATTTGACTAGATTTGAATTTTTTGAATTTTGTAATTATGTCGTTTATCTTATTGAAATAATGGTAACAAGGCAATTATTGAAAGTTAATCGTGAAATCTTAAGACTTAAGTTTGTACAGACCGCACAGACGTATACGTAGAATCAGTTTAATAAATTAAGCCGATAAAATGTGTTTGAACCAGTGGTAATCTGAAGTTTTGTTTTAGATCAAACTGTTTTGTTCTTTATTCCGATCAAACGCGTGTCTTTGTTATCATAATCTGGCACCTCAACCTTGTCCGCGTCATATGTCACCTGGCGTAGGTGTTAAAAGAGAAATACTTGCAGACTGGACAACCATTTCCTAATGCGTAATGCTGTGTTTTTTATTCAGAATTTTGATATCTTTGATTGGTACTGGGCTGCAGTAAGATATATTTTAAAGGCATTGTCTGGTAGAAGATGAAATTGGCGCACATTCCGTTTCTTGGACTTTAAAAAATCATATTGCATATAGAGTATAGTTATTAGGCTCTACCGGTTTTGAACCGTAGGGGACTATAGGTTTGTCGTGCGTCCGTCCGTCCGTCTGTCCGTACACACCCACTGGTAGTTGTGGGGTGTGGAACAATAGGCTATATTTAGATTCTATTGATTCCGTTGCTTACGGGGTGCAAAATGTTGCTTATGGGGTTTTACAAACAAAAGGATGAACAAAAGAAAACCCCACAATGTCAAGTCAGTGAGAACGTCCGTCCGCTCATTCGTCCGTCCGTCAAGAAAATCTGGATTTGACGTAACTTAAACAGTTTTCAAGCTAGGTTTATGAAATTTATAAATATGAACCAATGATGAGATTGTGCACGTCTCTCTCTTTTTGTATTCCGATAAAAATTGTGGTTTTCATGGCAACATCTTCTTCCTGTTTAGTACAGATCCCACTCTGGGACAATGTCGTACTATAAACATTGACAACCTAGAAACAGACTTCTGTCTTGCTTGCACTTCCTAATTACTAGTTTCTACTAAATATACGTACTTCTCGAAATCTAACAATGACCAAGAATCCCACCTTTTTAATTTGAATTTAGTGAATGCTATTCTATCTTCGCGTTTAATATTTTTGTGCGAAAGTCGGGGACTATTTTTGTCCAAAATCGAATGAACTGCTTTTCAAGTAGCTGAGTACCGATTCTCGACTGGAGCACCGAGAATGTATAATTTAAATCGGTTAAAGAATACGATGTTTACGGTCGTTATTAGTTTTGAGTCAGCAGATTTTTTCTTGCATACCAGGTGATATGTCCCCACTATAAAGTAAATCAGCACAAAATAAAAATAAAGTTGATCTCGACAAAAATGCGTGCGTGTAATTTAAGCGAATGGCATTTGAAGCAAGACGTGTTTATTTAAATCAGAGAGTCTATGAGCGGGAAAACTCGTGCTGTCCGTGCACACGCACTCACCTTTGTAAAAATTTTACACAAATTATTTTCGTTTGTCACACATTTTTTCACATGTAGAAACTTCAATATCCATGGCAACAAAATGCCCAAAAATAATATTCACTTAGTCGTGGTCATACACGTTAGGCCGGTATTTCATGTCCACACGACCGTGGTCTCTGTGCGCGCTCCGTATCCGCGTTCCGCATTCGTATACGAATACCATAATATTCTATGTATCCGCTTATTGATTTTTATTTAGAAACTTTGACGTACCATACCAAGTATTAGCTTAGTACCATTACGATGTCCCTTGCGGTCTACTTATTTTGAAATACGCAAGTACATGAGCAAGTACATATAATAACAAAATGTCTTTTCATGACGAAAATTATAAATATGCTGAAGTGAGGTTGTTGATCAAGACAGGATTGCCCTAGGTGATACAATTTACAATACTATGCCTAAACCTTCTTCACATTAATGCCTTTTAAAATAAAGAATTAGACAAATGACTAAGACAGACTTACATGTTTCTCCGTGAGTTACACCACCATCAGGGTCGGTGTTATGATCAGCATCCGCGATATTCACATGTTCTTCCAATGCACGTGAAACTCCTGCACGTATTATATCCTCTACCGTGAAATCCGTGTCCAAAATAGCCGACTCTCTGTTCGGCATAAAACAAAACTCCTCTCCAAAATATCCGAAAATTACCAAAAGCAGCATTACATATGCTACCAGCCCCATAACTGTCGAATTGTCGTGTATTTTGGTAAATTGTAAAAAAATATTGTTATTTTCAATTATTTTATGTCTTCCTTCTATAAAATAAATACCCTGATCTGTTCTGTCGGATCAAACAAACGTCCTTCTATATGTCTATATTTATAGCTTGGATAACAACTTATAAATTACAATGTTCCCGAACTAAAATACAATGTCATTTTGTGTTGCATAATCTTCGCTTTCAGCAAAAATGTTAAAAAAACGTGTTTTATTTTAAATAAAATTAAATATCTTCAAAATCAGGTTATTAATTATTAAATACTTTTACTTTTAATAAATGTATTATTACTTTTTGTAATAAATAAATGTTCAATACACTGTTATTAAATTATTAAAATATTTGTGTTTTTAATATAATAATGTCTTGACCAACAAGCAAACACTGACTGATTACCAGTATGTAGCAATATCGTATTTTATAGATATTACACGAACCTTAAAGTACTTTGATACGATTTCGAAATCGCACAAACAATTGATAAAAACTACTTAATAGAATACATTGATAGACAGTGTAACGGAATTCGAACTTTTTGTTTCAAGCTCATTTAATTATCTCCCGAAGTGCATTCCTTCGGACACCTCCTGTTTCTTATCTTATCAAAGCTTGCTATATACGTATGTACGCGTAGTTATTAGGTATACGTAACATGTTCATGTAGGGTCTTGTGTTATGTCGGATGATCCGATGTTAATGAAATAATTTTCATATATCGTATAAAAAATACATGCATGCAGAACAGTGAAGGTTCGAATCTTACTGTAGGGGCAACCTAAGAAAACATTTTATTTTACCAAAAAATTCACTAGTTTTGCAGTATGACAGCTGTTAACTGTCTTCCGTACAGTAAATCTGAGATTTATCCGTATTTCAACCTAGTGCTTTATGCACAAACATCGTAAGTCTCAACTCAGACTTAGACTTTATATTGCGAAATGTTCTATGCGCTGTCATGTGGATATAAATGTAACGATTTTGAAATAAATGGTTATACGTGTTCAGTGGGTAACATCAAATAATCCAGTACACTTGCATATGGTTAAATCTATTTGCAAAGCAATGGCAGTGATTATAAATGTTGTCAAATTTAAGTCTAAGTCTGAGTTTCAGTCGTACAATGTAAGGTCAGTTACTGGTGCGGTGTGATGCAGACGAACTGATACTGTTTATTTGTAAAACCTTTTTGGTGATTTTCTTTGTATAGATGTCACGTCACAAGTTGGAGCTATTTTACTTTTGCGGCGTTTGTATTTCTTGTTAAATAATTCGGTTGTTCACCCGTCGCGTAACTATATAATGTTATACACCATTTTAAAGAGAAACGAATGTTTTATACAAACGTGTAATTTTGTTTTAAAAATAATAATTGATTAAGATGTCAATTTGTTTGAAAGATTAAAAAACTACAAAATACACGTTGTAGATATGTAACACTTTTTGTCGAGCAGTTGCAGTAAAACCTAATTTTCACCAATACTTTAACGCCAAAAGACGTTAAAATTTTGCATGACAAGAATTGAAACCATGTACTTCTGATATAATTTGCGTAGATTTGCTTAACGGAACCGGAAGTTGTAAAATAAATATGGTTTGAAGAAAAATATTGATGTAGAGATTTCGAAAAAAGTAGCGTTTCGGCTACGAGTAAGAATTTAAAATGTGAATTACACCTATCTTTTTCAACGCACGTATTAAATATTTTAATACACAAATATTGTTTTGTCCTAGATAAAAATGTGTGAAAATTCAAGTGATAAAATGACATAAACAATGTCCACAGAAATGTCCCACTTGCGTAAAAAATACGCTCGTTATGTAAACCGTAATTTTCGTTTCTTCTTTATGTTTTATGCTTTGTGTATTGCAAGCAAACGACTGAAGAAATAAAATATTGTTTTTCTTCTGAATCTTTACATGTATTATAGTGTTAATTGCTTCAAGCATTTTTAAAATGGTGCGTAATAATCCATGTCCACAAAAATGTCCCATGACACGTTTTATGCGACGTTGACGTTGATATTTACTTAAAACGCTTCGTGTATTTCTGCAAGAACAACATCTGTTTGCATGACATTGATTAGTTATATGCGTAGCCTTTTTTCTAAAACATCGTGTGATGCAGACGAACTGATACTGTTCATTTGTAAAACCTTTTTGGTGATTTTCTTTGTATATACGAATTTTGTTTAAAAAAGAAGTTCTTAATCCAAACCTTATGATTATTGAGTAGAGTTTTTAAATTTGTATCCAAATTAAAGAGACTCAGCTCGAGTTGGTAAATTGCAAAAATTATAAAAAAGCTCTCTTAAAATAATATTTTTGTGCTTGACCTAAGTAATGCACTTATATACGAATCTGGACTTACTGATTTAGGAGAAAAATAATCGTATAACGTCGCTTTATCAAATAAAAAACCCAAAAGATCTATTGCGTGACTAACGCATTAAAATATATAATTATTCACAACGTTTTGTAGCGTAGTATGGTGTTTAAATGCAGAGAAAACCGTTACCTAATTAGTTAGTTTTCATCAACAGCGCATTTGATCATAAATTTGTAAATTGTAAGAATATTTTATGTATTCATTAAACATAGTTTTGTGATTAAAACGTCTTCAAAAACGTGTTTTATCACCGAAATGGAGTTTAGTCATGGTCATACTTCCTTCTTGACAAACACGGGCTTCCCAAATGTACCCATAATACCTATTTCATAATTTGATAAACTTTTAAGATTTACATACTAGACTGATATAATAAGTGTATAATTCTATAGATATATACACACATGTTAATCACATTGAAGTACATTTCAAGGGGGAATTAAATAGATAATTTCATTCGGTAGTTAAAACAAACAAATGCTTAACATTGCTGTCATCTGACGTCGCTCTGCACACCCCTTATAAGTTAGTTCAAACTTGTACATTAAAATTTGAAAATTCTCGGAAATCTTTTATTTCGAGTGCACTTCAAAATTTACCGTTATCCATTTATACCCCCAATGACAGGATTACATATAGCAACCTACTTGAACGAATCACATTTTACGTTATAAATAATTTTCTTCCTTTTTCGGAAAAAGCCACTTACGTATGTTAACACCACTCGTATCAAAGCGATGGGTCCAAGCTGTTTAGAGACGGACAGGTGTTTTTTCCTTTGTACTTTCTATAGCGTGATATATTGCATACAATAAAACAAGACACCTTTTATCCAACATGTATTACTTGCTTACTTTTCCGGTTAATTTACACGGACCAAAATTTATGTGGTGTTTTCTATTTCCAATTAATTCTAATTATACATACCGACATGAACAGAGTTTCTACTTCCGGTTGCTTTCTTCCGATTACTGGCATGATATATTTTGAACTACAAAATGTTGTTGTTTGAATTTTGTTCTTTAAAATTGAACCCCTTCGGAAACAAAACATATGTACTGAAATATCTGTTTGATAAAAATAGCGTCCCCACTTATCAAAGGTTTTGACAAAACATATAACTTGGGCAACCTTCATACACTATGAGGGTCGCTAAGACTGAAAAGGTCGTAAGTGCAAAATCGATAAATTTAGAAAACAAGAAAAAAACGTCCGAAAATATCTCTTAAGTTATGGTAAAACAGGCTGGTTCAACTTCAATTTATTTAACATGACAAGTTCCGATTTTCATGAAAATAGGTTCATAAAAAGCGCCCTGTGATGCTTATTGTATATTGGTATCAGTAGTGTAAGGTTGTAACGACCTTCTCATTCGAAGCCAGCGATGTAAAGATTTTGAAACCAGTTGATTGTTCATCGCTTTGTCCCGTACTTGACTCAGTAGATTAGTTCAAAATTTGACACAGACATATTGCACACCTGCATTTTGTTTCAATTATTGTTGAACAAGTCCATTAGATAATATATCAAGCTATTTTATGGATCTTTTTTCTAGGCGGTGCCTCCAAACCCGAATATGATAGTTTATCATATCAATGACGTTTAGCGAACATTTTTTTAAAACATGGTGTTGCTTAGAAGAATTATCAATGTTTATTTTTGTTGAAATATTGTTTGAATATGATATATTGTTCGCGCGTCTATACAGTTCATTGATAAGTATCGAATATCGTGTTAAGTAAAAATGATCTCCATTAAATGCTATTTCATCCCAGATATAAATATAACTTAATCTTAATCCGGGTACGTTATTGACACGTTTACGTATATAATATGCCTCATCAAGCTATTTTCAGTAAATATTTTAAGGCTATTGTATTATAAATGACTATTTGTACTTTCAGGATTCCGCATGGAACGAGTGTAACTGGACAGCTAGAAAAATGTCGAAAACATTGGTTATTTTTGTTATTTCCTGATAGACAGTATCTACGTATGAAGATCACGTGCAAGAAGAACAAAATGCTGACGTCACGGTAATTGAATTACGTAAGCGACTGAAGAAAAAATAAACAAATCATGCATTGTTTCGGTATAACGGAACGGCTTAGATCGATCGCATACACTGTGTGTTACCGGTGCTCTACTAGACAACGGAAGTTGACTTTATGTGCACTACTTGCACTTCCGCTTTTTATCTATCTCTGGTTCCCGTGGTTCGATAACACGACTTTATTTGTGCGGGAAGGAAAACCGTGTAAACTTCACGAACTTGACCCCTGGGATAAAACACTCAAAGAATATCTAGTGACCCCTAGTCCGACTAAATGTGCTCCTAAGTTTTATTCAATTCTGTATGTTGACGAAAGTAGCGTGTTGCAGTATAACAAATCCGCCATTAAACATTATACATTGACGTCATTAAAATGTGCGTATCACGTGATCAATAGGGTTGATGGCGACACGGACATTACGATAGGTGATGCTGTAGACTTTACTCCGCCATTTTTCGTACCAAGTTCGGTGTTTTTGGTTGAATGCAAAAATGCTTCATCTATGACTGTTTACAAGTTTGTACATTTTAATATATTATGGAACGCCTCGCAGAGTAGAGAGGCTGAAATTGACAAGGAAACTGATAGCAAACTTAGCATAATTTATTTTGGATTGGATTCCGCTTCTAGGTCACATGCTTTAAGAAAACTTCCAAAAGTGTATAAATACATGAAAGAAGAACTAAAAGCTTATGATTTCAGAGGTTATATGAAAGTAGGACTCAATTCATTTCCCAATCTGGTGCCTTTGTTAACAGGGAAAAAACACAGTAGCTTTGCAATGGAAAATATGCATATCTCTTATTTAGACACTATGCCGTTTATTTGGAACGAACACTCCGCGAAACATCACGTGACTTTCCATTCCGAGGACAGACCTGATATAGCCACCATGAACTATCTACATGCAGGATTTAAGAAACAGCCTGTGGATTACTACTACCGTCCGTTCGCCCTAGGTATGGACCAAATACAACCTGTCATCATGGAGCCGCTAAAGAAGTCCACGTGGACTTGTTACGGAAATAAGGACCATTACCTATTACAGATTGATTATTTAAAACGATTTTTGACTAAATATGAAGGACGTAGAAAGTTTTCCTTCACCTGGAATAACCAGATAGGCCACGAAACTTTTATTTCCTTAGGTCGAGGTGACGAGCCTCTTTTTGAATTGTTACAGTGGATGCGCGCGCATGGACACCTAGACAAATCTATTCTTATTATCGGAAGTGATCACGGATTCCGACTTGGAGGTGCCAGTACCACGTATGTTGGACGATTAGAAAACAATATGCCATTTTTAATGATCTATATACCGAAATATCTCAAGGATAAATATCCTGGATTACATAAAAATATAAAATACAATACTGGAAAGTTGGTAACAGCTTTTGATATACATGAAACTATGGTTAGTGTTTTAAATGGCAGATTTCGCGAACCTGTGTCGGAAACTGTTTATAAATCACAAACCCCTCGTAGTTTATTCTCAAAAATACCAGACCTTCGCACGTGCAAAGACGCTGGGATACCTGATCAATATTGCACGTGTTTTGATTCGTTTTCACTAAGTACGTCAACACCTTTAGTTCAACAATTAGCAAACTTTGGTGTTGAATATTTGAACATGTTACTGAACAAGTATAAACGTCTGTGTCGAATTTTGACCCTTACAAAAGTAACCGAAGCTAAAGTTATGCACACAGCCGAAGGGGACAGTGACAACGCCCACGTGGTCAAGGACCCAAACTGGTTTCAGCGAATGTTAGGGTACACTCCAGACGACAGCGGTAGATATAACCTAATGATGTACACCAGTCCAAACAATGGCCTCATTGAAATTATAATAGATTATGGTTTACATTCACAGAAAGGTTTTAATCAGAAAATTACTGTGATTGGAGAACCAGTTCGTGTAAATAAATACGGGAACCAGTCTCATTGTATTGATGACGCAACATTACGACAATATTGCTTATGTCATGATATAAAAGTGACGTAGTATTTGAACAAGTGGCACTCGTCATGATTTATCATGGTATAAAAGTGACGTAATATTTGACCAAGTGGCACTCGTCATGATTTATCACGGTACAAAAGTGATTTAATATTTGACCAAGTGGCACTCGTCATGATTTATCACGGTACAAAAGTGACGTAATATTTGACCAAGTGGCACTCGTCATGATTTATCACGGTACAAAAGTGACGTAGCACTAGATTATAATTTTACAAAAGTGACGTTACGGTAACATTTAATCAAAATGATACAAAAATGAGGTAGCAGTAAATTATAATTTTACAAAAGTGACGTTACGGTAACATTTAATCAAAATGATACAAAAATGAGGTAGCAGTAAATTATAATTTTACAAAAGTGACGTTACGATAGCATTTAGTTAAGATGATACAAAAGCGATGAAGCAATAAATTATATCCTATATGCATAGAACAAATGTAATAGAAATATACCGTCATAATAGTGGACAATTTGATTAAATTCTTCCCAACATAAGCATGATTAAAGTCAGCGCATGCAGTACATCGAAATAGTCACAATCGGGTACATGTTTACTACAAGTAATATGTCACCATTATGTGTGTGTTAGTTCGTGCGTGCGTGCGTGTGTGTATGTGTGTGCATGCGTTTTATACTTTTGTAATAATATTTCATGTATATTTGCACATTTTATAATATTTTATGCTTTCATTTATTGTTTATGTCGAGGCAATGTTTGTTGTTGTTGATTTTTGTAACCTGTGTTAACATCTTATTTATGCTGCCATGGTGTATTTTGATATTATATTTACATAACCGTTACATGCTTTAATATATACCTTACCTGATTTTGCTTTTTATGTAGATATACAAAAGAATGTAGATCTATACATAATAATTTATCTATTTCAACTGTATTTGAAATCCTGAAAGGATCTGCTTAGTGATTACCAAATGATCTGAATAACAATGTATATACATTTTCTTTGTAATTATATTTATTCATGTTCTATACTTTCAAGTGGTTCTTATTTGTTCTGAAACAATAATCGGTCTGTAACAATTAACAGGCACAAAGGGTGTCACTGCACTCAATTTGGTTCTTGGCTTGATTCTCAACCGGAGCTCTTGGCCTTTTTTGAAAGCCATTTCTGTGTATCCCCTCCGACTAGAGATCGTTGATAACCAAGAATAATCTTGCCAGGAGAGTTGAACTCAATTTAAAATACAACTTAAAATACTTACCACCTATCGGACTCTGTCAGTTTTCGTGGAAGAAATATCAGTAACCAACCAGTTCTTATATGATCTATGGTCAGCAACTGTCAAGGTCAAACAGCTAGTCAACCAGCTAGTAACACACGAGAACTTCACCCACTGCGCTAATGTGGCGGCAGACGTATATGTCATAATTTATTATAAATCAAGTCGACTTGAGCGACGCACGTGCTGTCGTCGTGCAAAAAAGTCACCACGAGAAACAGGAGAGAATGTTTTATGACGAAATTAGGGAAAGTCGTTCAATATGAGTCCTATGAATACTATAAAATGTACAATATAATTATTATATAATCCAACCCATGTGTACCATTTAACTTACTATATACCGCAATGGTCGCGGGGTATTAAACAAACAATAATTCAATATTATAAAACCATGCAATTCTAGTATGATAATTTCTTGATCTCGACATAACATAATTTGCGAAATCCGCAAGTTTACCATTATGACTGCGCTTCTCTGCAGGTCCTGTCAACTGTACATTAGTTATTTGATAACATGTTCGTCATACGCACTGCATTGTCTTGTCAATTGACATGCTAATATGTATGTAAATGGGGACGTCAAACTAAGCAATAAGAGCTTTTTAGAAAAAAATGCTATCATTTATGCTCATCCTTTATGATAATATGTTAACTTATTTCTAGTAACTTTTTTTTGTTATGTACATTGTATTTGCATTTAGATAGCTCTGTATCATAGTGTTGCTTTAGACATTATTTATTTGATCGCATATACAACGAACTCGGATAAAACGAAGTACAAGCGAATGCGATATCAACCTTCCAGCGTTTAGGTTAGTTGTCCAACTTCTGTGCTAGGCGATGCCATCGTTTAAATGTCGAATGCCGTTCCAAGTAATGATTGGACATAACAGCTACTGTAATTTTTCTAGAAATAATGCGTTATCATGCATTAGTTCCTAGGTATGCATATAGTTGTATTGTTGGTTGCCCTTGTTATGTGTGGTCACCTAAAGATGTGATTCGTGCAGTTCACCTGGTTCTAAACCTGGTGATGTATGACAGACTGCTTGATGGAGATAGGTTGTCGGAGTATGTTTCCATCATGGTTCGTGTTCGTTCTTTCCCTTTCCGACCTCTCCTTGCAACTAAAACACATTCAGACGCTTACTGTAGAGAGAGAGCTAGCATGTCTGTACAGAATGAGATGAAAGCAAAGTAGACAAGGAAGGCAGCAACTAAAAGGGTCGAAAACAGGAGACATCATATACTAAAAATAACATGACACCATGTCTAACACATGATCAAAAAAGAAAATGAAATTAATCGTTGAAAGATCAAGTTTCAGCTGTCAAAACGTCCAACGTTCAACATCCAAGTGTCGGCTGTTACAAAACTGAAAGATCTACATTTGTATGGTAAAATATGGCTGACACGTATTTCGAGAGGATTTTAGGAATATGAAACTTGAAGCAAACACATATTCGCTTGAAGTTCGTATTTTTTACACACATAAACAAACAAATCTTGGACTTCAATAAAGCGACGTAATGAGCTGACGCATATTATTAAGAAAAACTTTAAAACAGGATATATTTTCAGAGATTGTTAATTCAAAAGCAAACATTGCGAAACAATAAATCACCAAGCGAGTATATTAGTCTTGAATCCTGGAATATCGCCGGTTATTGTGGCCATTATAATCATATTGTTTCGACTTAATCAATTTAGCAAAATAAAATACACACTTAACCAATAAATAAGGTCATTTTAACGGCTTTTCATTAAAGTCAGTAAACATAATTAGAAAATCAGGATTTAAGATAAAAGAGAAGAAATACCTCACTAATCTATCACTATATAAAATAGTTTTCAAGTGCGATAATTTGAAGATCAAGGCTTATGGTTGTGAGATATGGGCTCGAAAAACGGAAAGTAATGTATTTTATTACCACCCACTAGACTATGATATTCTGACTTACTTTTTAGTATTATCAACAGAGAAATTATAAGGGGGCGGGGATGGTGTAAACCCCCTCAAATTGCTGGAGCATATCAATTTGTCTTTGTCTTAAGCGAAATACTATGTATAGTTAAGCTCGTTTCGCATAATAACCTCTAAGCAACGTGGCTGACATGAACAATATCTTCTTCTTTGCAGGTCGCTTCGTTCACTCAGTCTCTTAGGATTACGTAGGGTTCATGTCAAATAGATTAAACGTAAGCCTCAAACGCTGAATGCAGAATATACTCACGTTATGGATAATACAGTAAAGTAAATATACGTCTAATCAGCTTTTTAAATGTGTAATTGGCTTCGACAGAAACATTATAAAGGGAGATAATTCCGTCATTTGTTTTACATTTTCAGAGTTAAATATTTATATCTAGCCTCCCTTTGTACATCACCACCTATATAATATGTATTAATAATACAATGTCTAATTGATTTGCGACGCGGGTCTAATTGGCTGCATTTTTTATCTTTTCGAAGTACTGAATAAATAAACCACACGTTCCACGAACAGTACAACTTCACACAGTTCAGACCTTGTACTTGTTAGGTTTAGTCTGTGGTCAACTTCTATAGGATTTCTATGAAACTCGTTGTGCCATGTGCTTGTGATCTAAAGATAGTTCGATTGCAGGTCACAATGTTAAGACCTTAGATTTCTATGCAATTTGTTGTGGTATACTTGTGTGTTTATGATTGACAAGCTTCCGATGTATTTTACACGCCCAAGGGTCGCAAGTCGTAAGACGCGGAACAAATGTTAGAATTATCTGACCACATAGCCAATTAGTGAGCAGCGGCATAAAGCGGTTATTATTTTAAAATAGTAAAATCACTATAAATTGCAATTTATATGTTTACAGTCGGTTCAAACTGCTTTGTGGTTTTTTTTTGTGTTAAAGTTCTATTTATAAAGGAACTTAACTCGAAATCCAAACCAGGTAACCAGAAACGAGACGTTTAATATAAAAGTTTATTAGTAAATGTAAAAGTAAATACTTCGATTAAGAAAGTTTTTTTCCAACGTACATTTCTCTCCCTCGACACCGCATCACTGATGTTATCAATCGCTGCAGCGGTGTAACAGAGAAGTCAACTTTCCTTTAAATGACAGGTGTATAGCAAAATAATTTCTTGTAACCTCCATATTTCGTCTTTGATATGACGCGGTCTCTAGGATTGAATCCGGGATTTCATGCACTCGAAAAATGTCGCTCCACCACCAAGATATCATGGATGTGTTCAATATTCAATATGGGAAATTCGAATGACATCTGCTATGCAACTGCATAATTAATATGTAAATTAATTATTTGTATTCACTCGACTGTTTCTAGTTTCAACACAAGATGGCAAAAAAGAGCAAACAAAGTCAAATTAACAAGCGGAGAACACAAAAACACAAAACATCACATCATTTCAATACAAGCACAATGTTCAACACATAACCAAACGAGGAAATGATCTGCCTAGTCCATACTGTCAAACAGCTTAATGGCCTTCGGTAGTTTCAGCAATGATCTGCCTAGTCCATACTGTCAAACAGCTTAATGGCCTTCGGTAGTTTCAGCAATGAACAAGCTGAATGGCCTAGCTGGTGAAAGAAGACTAAGATGTCACTGTAACGCTCACCTGCGCACACTGACCTAGTAGACTCATATCCAAACTACACATTGATATCGGTTACCATGGTAATCAGAGTTCTTGACAGAGTCCAATTATTTAGCAATATGTATTTTAAAAGTAGACCACAAAAATAACATAATTTATACACCTGCGAAGTATACGTTGTCTTTTTTATCAAACACCCCATGCACAAACACAATCTTACCTAGACACAAACACAATCTTATCTAGACACAAACACAATCTTATCTAGACACAAACACAATCTTATTTAGACACAAACACAATCTTATTTAGACACAAACACAATCTTATCTAGACACAAACACAATCTTATCTAGACACAAACACAATCTTATCTAGACACAAACACTGCAAAACCATCCTCGGCGATACCCAGGCGACACTCCTCTCCGGTACGCGCTACATCAACTTGATGTAGCGCTTTCTGGAGCTGGTTAATCGCTGGGTTATCGAGGATGAAGAAAAACAATTATTTAAACAACCAAATTGAGTTGTTCAGAACAGCATAATTACGTACAATACATCAAGAGAGTACGGCATTTTGAGCAAAGGAAGCATATGCCATGATATGGTTCGAAACCTCGACAGGGGGGGGGGGTCGACTTGGATTTTATTCTGATATGGTTGATTGGTGAGCTGATAATATCATGGCAAATAACTATGTTTCTAGATTTGGATATCAATGAACTGGGTAAGGGACATTCTCAATTGGGTGAATAGCAAAATATGAAATATCACATATTAAGAATTGTATCCAGTATTTTCATACTGTATATAAATCTATAAGTCGAGCCATTAGGGTACCGAATGCCACCTAGTATCTGACATCTATTTGTCAGAACATAACTATTATGACTAATAACAACTGTGACATTTCTCAATAAACGTTTCATACTTGTGTAACTCGTTCTCTCTAAGTCAATGATCACGTATCGGTTTGATCGACATACTTCCTGATACAAAAATGTATTGTTTAAAGGGAAGTAATCTAGTATTATAAATACACGATATAATCAGTATGTTTTACCGCCCTTGTAAGACGAAACACCTTTAAAGTAATGGATGCCTTAAGGTGATTCACTGGTGTTGGATTTTTCTGTACGAGGTATATAAAACCTGTTATATTTATAAAGAACGCATTTACGACAATCACTCTGGAAAATCCCAACAGTTTTGCTCGGCTATTAGCCTAAGAATTTTGACCTGAATCATCGATTAATTTTCGTATCATGACAAACATTTATTTAGAACATAGAGCAAAATTAACTGTAGTCTTCGGCCATAAACAATACACAATCATAATATATCCTTGTGCTGAATGTCGAAGTTGATTAATAACAAAACAGTGACAACTAATGTATATTGAATTAAACAGGAAACAGAAAAAGCATCAATCTTAAAATGTTCGATATTTCCCAACGTAATGTATTTAGTTTTAGGCTTTGAAATAAATAAAGGTCATAAACATTACCCCTTTTTTGAAAAAAACCACATTGTTAATTGCTGCTTCGTGTGAAGGCACATTGTCCGGCAAAAACATGATATCCTACACATCCCTGCCTGTGAAAGCAAAATATACAAAAAATGTAGTAAAACATGTCCATCAATTTAATGGAAAATCCTTGAATTGTAACGAACATAGCATACATGCACACTACAACCGGTGCTCAAGGTGCTTTGTGCAATGCAAACTTTAATTCTGCATTTGCTTGGCTGATCATGTTTGTTTATGAATTTGACACATGTATTACAAAATGAAACTGATCGACAGGTTGATATATGATGTTGATGTATTTGCTAACGGAACTAGCGTGTTCGAATTCCTATTTTAATTTGATCATATATTATAATAAACGCATACTACAGTTCAGAGCAAAAAAGGTGAATAAATAAAGTTCACAATTAAATGGCGAAACCACATGTGAAAGATATGTAGCTATGCAAGATTTATGCAGCTGTATATAGTCTAAGTTTGTAACAATGAAGTGCAATCATCTTAAAACTTCACTGTACCAAAGGCTGAGAAGTATCCCACTTCTGACACTATTGGTGTGGATTAAGTTTTTGCCGCCGTTTAAGTCATTGTACCAAACGCTGAAAATTATCGGTTTTCTGACACTATTTTGGTAGGAATTTATTTATTCCCATGGAAAATTATGTCACAGTACCAAACGTTGAGCATAATGCCTCTTCAGACATCCTGACTGTAGATATTGTTTTTTGCCGCGCCAGTATACGTTACAATGCCGATTGGTTTCATTTCTGAAAACACGCACATGGACTTAAGCATAGACATATGGACTGTCAGTTGAGTTTTTTCATAATTTGCAACTATTTTTAAATTAGGTTTCACATATCTCTTTCGTTTTTGCACCATCATGTTCATTATAATACCGAGTGTTGTCGTGGTTCTGGATAATGTTAGCGTACATAGGAAAGAACTCATTCATATTTTGTCGTGACGAAGCACATCTGGAAGTACAAACACATTTCTCATGTTCAAAATACTTCTCTGTCAGCACAAGCTGGCTATGTTGGTGTATAGGTTTAGTTAAATGTTTGTCGAAGCTTCTCTTTGGCTTACTTGAAACGAGGTGTGCCCTATACTTTCGCTTTGTGAACATATTTCGTAGTGCCGATTTAAATTTTGTAGAAACAAAATTGTATATAATTGGATTAATTGCATGATTGAAGTAAAAGAAAATTCTGGCTGAATATGTGATATTGAATATCTGCTGCATTCCTAGTTTATGAATGTCGAATATGTCAGCAAATGTGAACCACATACTGACAACTCTATAAGGTAGATGGAAGATAAAGAATAATAACACTAAACAAATGATGATATTCATAACTTGGACGCGCAGTTTATGTCTATGCCGTATTTGTTGAGAATTCCTTAGACTTCCGGTGTTAGTGTCGCTCGTGGGTGACCTCAGAATGTAACATATCCGACAATATAGAATCAGCAAAATCAGAAACGGTATAATAAAATATAGCACACATAACGCTACGACATAGCACCTGTTCCAGTATGACGTCATAGGTAGACGACACACTTTGATTGGTGTGCCGTCTTTATGGCTAGAATCTCTGTACTCGGCGATGAAGAACCACGGTACATTACACACTGCGCATATAATCCATATTACCGGTACGGCTTTGGCATTTTTCACGACATTATCTCTGATTCCCCTCAATGGTTGGCAGACGACACGACACCTCTCCACACTGATAGCGATCAGTGTCAGGATAGACGCATGCACCACGGTGTTCTCAAGAAAGGGAACAACAGAGCCTGAAATAAAACCGAAACAATTACTTTACAAAGCCGTCAGTAGCCTATCGCCTACGCCACCATATCGCCGTAAATTGACTAGTAAATAAAGGGCAAAATGAGATTATTTTAACTTGTGCAATTTTTTTCAATACTTTCAAAACACCTGTGTATGACTTAGTGTCAAAAAGAAATTGGGACGAATCACAGCTACTTTTGGAACATAATTATGGCTCAACTCATTTGTCTTTTGATAATAATCATAAAAATAAATGTTTTTTTATTATTGCCAAGATTGTTAAAACAAAGCTCACATCACGCCGAGGTGTCATCATCAATAATCAAAAATAATTTTAATTCAGTTCAATTTTGTTTCAAAATGTTAGCACTTGAAATTGTGATGTGTATAGTCATGTAAAGTAGATACTTATTTGACGCCTATGTTTTATTAGCATTGGATGTTCATCGCTCTTTGATGTCTGAAACTTGAAATATCTTAAAACCTGCAAATTGCTAAAAGAAACCAATAATGTGTTTTAGCGCTGTACATCGGGTACGTTAATGTTAACAAGAGCACCGCCTACGAGTACTGGTCGCTCGACTTTATCGTTTTTTTTTAGAAATTAGGGCAGATAACTCAATAAATAAATGCCACATGCTTTTCAGCCTTGTCAAAATCGGCTCCTCTTGTGATTGTGAATAATTAATGATGAGTTTCAAGTGGACACATTTGATCGTATTTGAGAAAATGTGTGTTTTTGCACTGCACGTCGGATACATTAAAGTAATCAAGAGCACAGTCTACTAGTGCTGGGCACTTGGCTTTCATGTTTTTTGATAGTAATAAGGGCAGATAACTCAATAAATATAGGTCACAGGGTTATCAGACGTGTCAATATGGACTCCTCTTGTGATGGTGAATAATTAATGATGAGTTTTAAGTCGACACATTTGATCGTCTTTGAGAAAATATGTGTTTTGGCGCGGTACACATTGTATGTTAAAGTAATCTAGATCACCGTCCACGAGTGCTTGACACTCGGCTTTCTTGTTTTTGATAGCAACAAGGGCAGATAACTCAATGAATATAGGTCACAGGGTTATCAGTTTTGGCAGTATGGACTCCTCCTGTGATGGTGAGCACTAACTGAGTAACTAATACAAAGTTTCAAGTGGATACATTTGATAGTCTTTGAGAAAATTATACTGACAATAAATTTAACCAAACGCATAACTTTTGTGTACGAAATACGTGGGATGATCAAAAAGTAATGAGACAAATGCTCTCAATTTTAAAGTTAACGTATCTGAGCCATAAAAGTAGCATATTAATTTAGCTGCATTTAATGCCGATGTTTACGTATAAAATACAATGTTCTTCAACAAGTAGTTATTTATTAATGCAACGTCAAATATATGGTATCGCGCAATGTCGCCGCACAGCAAAACGTCGCACTTTTTCAGCTCCGTGAAGTTGACAACGGGTTACAAGTTCGTAGTTCGATATTCAATTTCTAACTGATAGCCAATACCGAACTAGCACAAAGTTCGTTATTCGACACCCTTTGGCCAATACCGAACTGGTGTCCAATATGCTGCCAGCACCAAGTTCGATATTCAACCCCAAAAAAAGGCGAATACCGAACTGGGGTCCAATTTGCTGTCAGCACAAAGTTCAATATTCAACCCAAAAAACGGCGAATACCGAACTGGGGTCGAATCTGCTGCCAGCACCAAGTTCGATATTCAACCCAAAAAACGGCGAATACCGAACTGGGGTCGAATCTGCTGCCAGCACCAAGTTCAATATTCAACCCAAAAAACGGCGAATACCGAACTGGGGTCGAATCTGCTGCCAGCACCAAGTTCAATATTCAACCCAAAAAACGGCGAATACAGAACTGGTGTCCAATCTGCTGCCAGCACAAAGTTCAATATTCAACCCAAAAAACGGCGAATACCGAACTGGGGTCGAATCTGCTGCCAGCACCAAGTTCGATATTCAACCCCCCAAAAAGGCGAATACCGAACTGGGGTCGAATCTGCTGCCAGCACCAAGTTCGATATTCTACCCAAAATAGGCGAATACCGACCTGGGGTCGAATCTGCTGCCAGCACCAAGTTCGATATTCAACCCGAAAAAAGGGCGAATACCGAACTTGGGTCGAATCTGCTGCCAGCACCAAGTTCGATATTCAACCCGAAAAAAGGGCGAATACCAAACTGGGGTCGAATCTGCACCCAGCACCAAGTTCGATATTCAACCCCCAAAAAAGGCGAATACCGAACTGGGTTCGAATCTGCTGCCAGCACCAAGTTCGATATTCAACCCCAAAAAAGGCGAATACCGAACTAGGGTCGAATCTGCTGCCAGCACCAAGTTCGATATTCAACCCCAAAAAGAGGCGAATACCGAACTGGGATCGAATCTGCTGCCAGCACCAAGTTCGATATTCAACCCGAAAAAAATAGGCGAATACCGAACTGGGGTCGAATCTGCTGCCAGCACCAAGAACGATATTCAACCCGAAAAAAGGGCGAATACCGAACTGGGGTCGAATCTGCTGCCAGCACCAAGAACGATATTCGACCCGAAAAAAGGGCGAATACCGAACTGGGGTCGAATCTGCTGCCAGCACCAAGTTCGATATTCAACCCGAAAAAAGGGCGAATACCGAACTGGGGTCGAATATGCTGCCAGCACCAAGTTCGATATTCAACCCCCAAAAAAGGCGAATACCGAACTAGGGTCGAATCTGCTGCCAGCACCAAGTTCGATATTCAACCCCAAAAAGAGGCGAATACCGAACTGAGATCGAATCTGCTGCCAGCACCAAGTTCGATATTCAACCCGAAAAAAGGGCGAATACCGAACTAGGATCGAATCTGCTGCCAGCACCGAGTTCGATATTCAACCCCCAAAAAAGGCGAATACCGAACTGGGGTCGAATCTGCTGCCAGCACGAAGTTCGATATTCAACCCCAAAAAGAGGCGAATACCGAACTGGGATCGAATCTGCTGCCAGCACCAAGTTCGATATTTAACCCGAAAAAATAGGCGAATACCGAACTGGGGTCGAATCTGCTGCCAGCACCAAGTTCGATATTCAACCCCAAAAAGAGGTTTTAGAGAAATTCAACCCCAAATAAGCGTCACCGTATAAAAATCACGACGTCATGGAGCGACTGCCATTTCCTAAGCATTGTGTTATACCGTATGTAACATAATATAATATAATTGGATACAATAAATTATGTGCACTCCACTGCACAAGACATCAGCGTAATACGGCAGTTATTTTTAAGATTCCCCATGTTTTGTTCAGTACAGGAGGACAGTGAAAGGATAGTCAGCAGACCGACCAATCAGACCAAAATCTTACGCCAGATCACTTCCGACACTATCCGCTCAGAATGTCAACTCCAGTTGTCAATTTTGAAAAACATTTAATGAAATTTTGACAGTATGTAAAGAAACAAATTCCCAAATTATTGATACCAATTCTGTCATATAATATAAAAAGTGTGAAGCCCACGAATAGAAGTTATTTGGAAAACTTTGATAGCGTGACGTCGTTGATGAGTGTTGACGTTAACGTTCTGTGGACCGTAAAGCGTCATTTTGTTTGTTTTTGGAAGATATATAATGAAACTTTACTAGTATGCCAAGAAATAATTTCTCTAAAAGTTAATTATAGTTTCGACGTGCAGTATTTGATAGTTTTCAGGTTGAATATCGAACTTGGTGCTGGGTGCAGATTCGACCCCAGTTCGGTATTCGCCCTTTTTTCGGGTTGAATATCGAACTTGGTGCTGGCAGCAGATTCGACCCCAGTTCGGTATTCGCCTATTTTTTTCGGGTTGAATATCGAACTTGGTGCTGGCAGCAGATTCGATCCCAGTTCGGTATTCGCCTCTTTTTGGGGTTGAATATCGAACTTGGTGCTGGCAGCAGATTCGACCCCAGTTCGGTATTCGCCTTTTTTGGGGGTTGAATATCGAACTCGGTGCTGGCAGCAGATTTGATCCTAGTTCGGTATCCGCCCTTTTTTCGGGTTGAATATCGAACTTGGTGCTGGCAGCAGATTCGACCCCAGTTCGGTATTCGCCCTTTTTTCGGGTTGAATATCGTTCTTGGTGCTGGCAGCAGATCCGACCCCAGTTCGGTATTCGCCTATTTTTTCGGGTTGAATATCGAACTTGGTGCTGGCAGCAGATTCGATCCCAGTTCGGTATTCGCCTCTTTTTGGGGTTGAATATCGAACTTGGTGCTGGCAGCAGATTCGACCCTAGTTCGGTATTCGCCTTTTTTGGGGTTGAATATCGAACTTGGTGCTGGGTGCAGATTCGACCCCAGTTCGGTATTCGCCCTTTTTTCGGGTTAAATATCGAACTTGGTGCTGGCAGCAGATTCGACCCCAGTTCGGTATTTGCCTTTTTTGGGGTTGAATATCGAACTTGGTGCTGGCAGCAGATTCGACCCAAGTTCGGTATTCGCCTTTTTTTGGGTTAAATATCGAACTTGGCGCTGGCAGCAGATTCGACCCAAGTTCGGTATTCGCCATTTTTTCGGGTTGAATATCGAACTTTGTGCTGGCAGCAGATTCGACCCCAGTTCGGTATTCGCCTTTTTTTGGGGTTGAATATCGAACTTGGTGCTGGCAGCATATTGGACACCAGTTCGGTATTGGCCAAAGGGTGTCGAATAACGAACTTTGTGCTAGTTCGGTATTGGCTATCAGTTAGAAATTGAATATCGAACTACGAACTTGTAACCCGTTGCCAACTTCACGGAGCTCACTTTTTCGCCATGTGGTATTGAAAAGCATTCGACTTATATCTAATTAAATATTTCTCGAATATTTATCAAATTAACTGGAAATGATCCTAAAACATTAAATAACTGTGGATTAAAACGTTTTTTATGTAGGTTTGTTCGTTTTTAATATAGTATGACGTGACAACTACCAGTAGCGACTTGAAAACTACGCAATATTTCCGCAAAAAAAACACATCTGGAAAATATACAATTCTTCCACAAACTAACATCATTTGGAAATTCAGCAACCTAACACACGTTATGAATACAAACTGATATTTACTTTGGCTGTCACGGACCCAGTTTGTCAATCTAACTTAACCGTCGTAAATGACATAATTATGCACATATTTTAGCTACTTATACAAACTGACGTCAGAAAGAAAGTTCTTCTGGTCACATTTGTCATATTGATAGAGACTATAAATGGACTTTTGACACAAATGTAATCACCCATGCAATGCTATCATCAATTACAGGGTGGCATCATCATGTTAAGGACAAAGTTGACGTCGGTACTGGAAGGATATTAACCGAGCACCATTTTTGGATTGAAGGTGATTGTGAACAATTGGGTAACTAAGACAGAAACATGATTGTAACAGATAAAACAATTTCGTCTGGAACGACAGCACTCGATAGAAACAACAAAACATTATGAACACTTAAATGAAGACAAATAAAAGAAAATAACCGAAGACAACTTATGATGACAAATGTAGCAATGAACGAGAGATTATTGAGGAGAACACACAATACTCTTCTCTTCTCAGATCAGACTATCATCTGTTACTGTCGAATATAACCGGAGTCTGCAGTCCACACACTATGGAGACCACACACAACAAGCGCAATCCCTTATCTTTCTGGCTACACACGTTTTTTTCAAACAACACCAACATTATTATTTTGTCAGTAATTATACTACTGTACCTTTCCTACCATTTTAATTTACAACAGAAATGATTAATTGCCTAAAATACAATATTCAGTGATTTTGCTCAAACCCAGACGCTCTAAAATTGGAGTCCCGTAAAACCGCTAGATGTCTAAGGTTTATCACCTACAAATGATACATTTCAACATTGTTTTGGGATCTTGACTATACTTATAATGGTTATGTTTTATTTTGTTTATTAGTCTACAACGTGTCTTCTGTGAGACGGGAGTTCATTTATACATTATTTATATCTCTCATTAGGTAAGGTAAAGTACATGTATATATATTAAAACAGAGAACTAGTACATTGATAAACGTTACAGTGGATGTTGCAGTATGTTCAAAAATACTAACACTTTTAAATAATTATCATGGAGGTAACACACATGCCACAACTTGGAGTAAGTTACGGCATGGACAACTTAAATACTTGGATTCTAAAGACTTGCTTGTTTACCGAACGTGTGCTATTGACATTGACAAGACTGATTCGATATTTGACATACGATAAGCATAATGCTAAACAAGTATGTCCAATTAGTCTAAAATCCTACAATCGATGACAAAGATGTGATCTGAACATGCTTAACTTAAAATGGCAATTTCTAGATGAATGTGACCTGAACATTTATAACAATGACACCCATATTTATGCATGTATGCTGTGTGATACAGTGATCATACTGAATAGTTTGACAAGTCATTTAAAATCACAAAATATATGGAATAGTTAGCCCAGTCAAGCTTAATCTAGAAGGATGGCATGGATCTTTGAGATATAGAAGCTCCACCCGAAGACAATTACACGGATACACGGACGGACGCCCATACATAACAAGTGGTGACTACCATGTTTGTGTGACTCAAGAAAAGCGGGTTGGACGATTCATCGAAATTTAAGTACCTGGTCACATACATCACCTTTAAGTTAGTGTCATTATGTATCCCGTAATTGTTCCAGAGAACACTTTATTTACTGACAATTCCAGTGATAGATGCACAATACACAGACAGGTCATCGTTAACCAAACATAATGTGAGTAACTGTTACAATACAACTTACTGATTGGTATACCTTGGTTATTTGTTAGACAATGGGTACAACTTATACGTCACTAACATGATCTACATTGTTATGCAACAGTAATAGAACATATGTTTACAGTTTGGTTAACACAAATTGTCATTTAGGTCAACTTTGAGATGAGTTCTAAGAACTTAAAGAGGCATTCCATATAACTAGCATATTTTTCTTTATTATCACATTAAATGAGCTGAGTGTACAAAGCAATATCCATTATTAAAATTTGTCAAAAAATAGTGTGTGCAAATATGTCTCCATAATCAACAATTATAATTTATCGCTTCCAGCGATTTATTATTATGTGATCAAAGGGAAACAACTCGTTATGGAAATATGTTTTCATTCTTTTCTCGGTAATTAGTGGGAACTTTTTTTTGATGACAATTTGAAGAGTGTAAGCAATGAATAATATTTCTTAATCGATTTAAACGATGAAAGTTATAGGGAACGCCTCTTTAAGATAGCAAATTCGTGATGATATTCATCTACACAATAAAGATTGTGATAAACAGGAGGTTGAAAGAGGTGGAAGAGATAGTACAATATAGATAATTCGAATCCATTTTAGCAATGCGAAGCACTTAACAGAACAGAATAAACAAAACAGAATTGTTTATTGTTGTTAACAAGACAGTTTCTTGACAAACAAAATAAACATATTTACAAAACATTTTACACAATACCAATTGAAATATTGGCAAGTACAGGGTGTTAAAAAAGTTCGTAGATACTTGATTTTGTTCAATAAATCCAAAACCATTCAACATACAGTTTTTAAACTTTGTAGGAATGTAGAACTATACATTATCTTCATTCTGTGTGAATTAAATGATATTATTTCATGCTTATCGGTGCTTTACGGCGGAATAACGGTGGATTATTCCCCGATAATTTCACTGTTCATAATTTCACAGTTCATAATTTCACGCAAACGGACTATTTTTAAAAAAAAAACAAATTTCCCCGCCGCCAAAAATAAAATAATAAGCATTTTTACTTGCTCTCTTAATCTTTTACAGATAACAGAACATTATATGTACATAAATGTAAAACAAATGGACAAAATTGAAGCCATTGCAGAAGAACTATTTGATTGCAACTCGACGCGCGTATGGCGGGAAAACGACGTCATGCAAAACATTCCAGGCAAATAGTGGATTGTTTTCATCATTTAAGCCATTTGAAGCATGAAATAAATAGAATATTAGTATTTTTCCGTGTATGATCGTTTGATAATTCACCTCGTGAGTAGCTGACTTATATTTTCACTCGTGGCTACGCCACTCGTGAAAATATTACATCAGCTGCTCACTCGGTGAATTATCAGCCGATCATACACGGAAAAATACAAATATCCTCTATTTGTCAGCAAGAAAATTTGCACGTGTCGTCATGACGTCATAATTGGTAATTTTGTAAACAGCAATTACACATGCAGGTTTTATTGAAAGGTGGTGGTGTTGAAAAATTATGAATTTCGCCACAAGGGCTTAATGTTGTTTTATACTGCGTTGCGAGTTATTTAATAAAAGCAATATCCAGCATTCTCGGTGGTTCTTGTGGTTTGATTGTTAAGCAAAAGGCTAAATATAGGCAAGAGGATAGCGCATCGGGAGGTACGCACTCTGGACGTCCTAATGGGGTCTGGGCAAGAGGTATAGGATAACTAACAATATTAAATACAAGCGATGTAAAATATATCAGAAATGTTGTAAAAGCACCGACAAATGCTGGAAACGACTTTAGTCATTTTATCGAATGGATTTACCTTCACAAAGACACAGAAATGGTATTTTAACAAATACCCCACCCACCCGTGTCTGACTGTGAGATAGTATAAGAAAAAACTGGCTTTTGCTCGAAGATTTAAGAACCGTTTTAAAAAATAACTGGACGAAAATTGTCTTCTTAGGTAAGTGTATTGAATGTTGGTTCCAATAGCTAAACAAACAAAATTATTTAGTATGGGGATCTTCGGAAGATAACGTTCCATTAGTGATCGACGCCAGTAAGAGTTCAAAACGCTGGTTTTGGTGACCAATTGTCACATGTGACCTCAAAAAGTTCAATATCATTTCTGTTGGTAAAATCGTTACATCTGATTATAGTGAGGACTAATACTTTCGAAATACCGCTAAAACTTCCCTGGCCAGAAGTGGTTACCATGGTGATATTAAAAAAATGCGTCTCCTCCGGAACCAAAATTGGACTGATTTTGTGCAGAATGTTGCCTGTTGCGTACCCCTGCCAGTACCCGGTAATACACTTGTGAAACTGTTTACCACCTTATACCCAAAGAAGAAAGACCAGGCAACTCACTCGACCGAAAAAAAATTGAAAACCTCATAAGTATAATGGACTCTCACATTTGCAAACACCGAGTACCTAAAACTGTGACGTCATTTTGACGTCTTCCACATTTTGCGTCGTCACGTGGGTCTATTAAACCCTTGCATATCTCATACATCACATGTCAGATCGACTTAAATAAGATTAAAATAAACAAAGGAGGTCATTGTAGTTACTAATGTGTCATAAAATGTGAAAATGTTATTTGAAAATAAAATGACAGATAAAATACAAATGTCTACGAACTTTTTTAACACCCTGTATACGTGTAGTGTTGCATAGTTTGATCCTCATGAACAGACGAATTAATAAACAATAAGACTAATTATAAACGTTTATTAGGAAAGGTGACAATAGCATGACTCAGGTCGTCGTGAATTCCAATTAGGAGTACGTTGTGCAATTACGATTGAAGCAATAAAACTGTGTTTTATAATGATTTCACACTTCATTGACTTATCATCAATTCTGTGGGTGTCTAATAACGTAATGGAAATTATAATCCGTTATAAAAGTCGACAAAAAATGTCTCTGATATACATAACCATACGCACCAAACCACTTCCAAAATGTTCTTCGGACAAATCTCCATAAAGGATATTGGATAACCTTTTAATAACATACACGCTTTAATCATAAAAATAATTAAGTATTATTAATTTTGAATTGATATTAACTTTTGTATACAAAAAAGAAACTCGGATTGGATGGAACAAGGAGAATTTTTGAATGTAGCAATAAAGATTGCTTTGTTAACACGTAAAATGTTGATTATGTTTGAACATTGGAATGTACTAGATACAAAAATACACACCATGTACAAAGTTCAAACAAGTAAGAAGTTATTATCAGATTGCCAGATTGCTTTAATCAAAATAATATGCTGCTTAACATTTTCCAAACGGGAATTATTATAAGTAATAATAATCGACCTTCTAAGTCGAACTAAAAACAAATCCCTCACTGCAGTAAATGTTATATTTACAAGACATGTGTTCTGTTGCTTTTCCTGTTTTGTTTCAGGTGATGATATGACCTTCTAAATAGTTGATGTAACAATACTGTCATCCAATGAAGCCATTCAACTCGGAGACGTAACTTTTACAAATACAAAAATGTACAAAGTGCAGTCGTCGATCAAAGAAACCTTAGTAATGGTGCATATATTTTCTCACTGCAGGAAATATTATATTTACGAGACATACGGTCGGTTTCTTTTCCTATTTATTTAAGGCTATGATTTGATATTACACCTTTTAATTAGTTTATATAGCAAAACTGTCATTAAACGAAGATATTCAATGAGGAGATGAAACTTTTACAAATTTATACAAAGATGGCTTAGTATATATTTTCCTGAGACAGCAGTTGTACGTTTTCCTGTCCAAACATACATGTCAATTTCCTTTTAATAAGGAAGTTGTGAATCTTACTAAACTGTTATACTGTAAACATTAAATTTAGTGGACGTTAACTTTTGTGTAATTTCGTAACATTGAAATGGGTGGATTCTACATAAAAATAATGAAAACAAACTCTCATTTTGTAATGACATTCGATTAAGGTCTGACATGCAGAAATCTAAGTTTTCGAATACGACGTTCAATTTTGACCATCATAAACATCGGTACATATGAGTAATAAGACCAATGTCAAAATGTACATTGGAAGGATTGGTGTCCTTGTATCCCAACAATAAAAACAATAAAACATAAAAGTCTCTTAGATGATAATTTGTCTCCTTTAACTTTAAAGCAAAATTCTAAGTGAAATATGCCCGACCTTAGACATAGAGCTCGTACTAAGATAATATCGATGAAGTATTGTAAGAAGGCGCCCTGGGAGCGAGTAGACATGGAACTGTCTGATTGGCGTACTACAGAAAGAGATTACCAGACAGACGAAATGATCGGTTGAACATGTAATCCGTATATAGAGACAATATAATATGCACTATTATCACATAAATACTATTACATTACCCTTTAACCTTGTGTATGAGAACAAATCGCGGAACATTGCTCCCAACAATAACCGGTTCGATGGCTTAAAATGAGAAGGTCAAAAAGTACCAAATCAATATTTTGAGAAAATAAGCAAAAAATGTTCGAACATTACTCTTTACTTGTTGTAAAACAAGCTGATTCAACTCCAGTTTGGTCAATATGACAAGTTCCGATTTTCATAAAAAATTTACTATTTATTAGTTTTCGGATTTCATCCTCAGATGATGGAGCAAATTCTGACAATTTCTCTTTTTCGAACGGAGTTTCGACTTCAACACTGTCGTTTAGTTGGTACGACTGAATAGTGGCGGCTATTTCAGTACGTATTGCTTCAATTTTGTTAATGAAGAAATCACTGAAATCCTGTGCAAGCATTTTAGCAGGTTTACCAGTTGGCAACACAACTTCTTTTTCTTCACCCATCAGAAATTTAGTTATCTTGTATAACCCTTTCTGAACACGACCACAGGACGCTACCTTATCTGTGTAATAGGATACTTTGGATCGTTTTAACATTTTGTTGACTACCGAACATTCATTCCTATATATTCCATGATCTATTATCAATTTAGATTTTCGCCATTTTCGCAAAAAGGCGAAATAAATCTATTGTTCCCCCATTGTTGTTATTTCCGAAAAAAACCGATTGTTTCATTGGTAAGATGCAGTTCTTCACGTAAAAGTTGAACAACGAAGTAATAAAAATCTGAGATTTGGCAATAAGCTGTGGCTAGACGATATTATATCGTGAAATTAGCACATCATCAACAAATTCAGAATTATACTTCAGGCATGCATGAAGTTTGTACGTTGGTATTTGTTCATTATACAGTGAGACTATATTCAAACCTTATCTTGCAAAGTACACAATTCCTTCTACTGTGTATGCTAGTATTTACACATGGGGATTGTAATCAAAGAATTATATGACCTACCGTGATGTAAGTCCATCATAAAGCTGCTTTATTTCTTTTGAAAGGGCATGTTAACTGTTTCAGTGTTGTTTTGCGAGTTGCCCCTTTGGTTCCTAAAATGTGTCGCTGGTCGATGCTTCGGAATCGGTTGACTGACTAAAGCAGCCAGCTGGTAGAATTTTATGTCGTACAATGTACGTATCCAGTCTCCAATTATTCCTACATGTAGCACAAATGTCATTCAAATTTAACAGTACACGAGTCTTTTCTTATCATAATGCGTTTTAATTTGTTTTTTTATTTGTACAAGAGAAATAAAACCAAACTAAGAAAGTAAGCAAGACAACAGTATACTCAGCAATAACACATATTACCATGTTTTGAGGTATTGTTACACTAATGGTACGCGACAGTTATTGTCTGAACGTCAACTCTGATATACCACGTGGTACATATTGAATAAATGATTGGTGTGGTAACTGATCTGATTAAAACAACAGAAACATACATTTTTTATCGGTACACTCTGTCGTCAATGATTCATTGAAAATCATCTTACAACTGATGTAAGTGTCTGATGTGATACATATTGCATTATGTCCCAGTCTAACACATAAACAAACGGTCGTTGCTCCTGAAAGAATGATGTAAGCCCTTCTACAAAAGTGAGGAGTACATGTTCAATGATTTTTGTCTGGAGTGTAGTTAAGGTACGGTACGACATATGGACGGAATGGATTGACTGCACATCTGATGTTTTGATGCAGACATTATCATAATATCGCATTATTTCCCAGTCTAGCACTTTAAAAACGTTCGTTGCTCCTGACATAATGATGTAGTCCTTCTATAATTATTAGGAATAAGTTTCCTATATTTTAGTCTAGAGTGTAGGTAAGTGTCCTACGGTACGATAAATGATCGAAATGGATGTACTGCACATCCGCTTAATTGGTCATAGACGTGTAATGTCAATCAAATATCCTACCTCGTAACTTCACCTGAGTGAAAACGACGGACATTACAAAGGTGATAACAATATAACGTGTTAGTCAAACTGAATTAATTTTAAAGCATCCAAGTGATACAATATTTCAATAATACGAGTCACTGTCCGTTACTGTTCCACATAATGTTCACTGAGAAAATGTAGAGATCATTACGAAGAAAATCACACATATAGAACACCAGAAGGGTGTATCTTAAGTCAGGAAATAAGCATTCACGAATATGTGATTGTCTTGGCATAAAGTTTCTATAGTTTTGTTATTTGTAATAAGCCAATCTATTATCATACTAACCTTGTGCAATATTGGCCACATCATTGGAAATGAAAGCCATCGACCTTTATAGTATTTGTTGAAAAGCAGTCGTAAATTGGGTTGATGATTAAAGCTTTCATAATAATGTTAGATGAAACACCGAGTTACACATAACATTCCGGTAGTAAATCATCCATACTACCTTCCTCACAAAAATTTTAGGAATCTAATTATATGACATTATCGATAAAATGAGTTGTTTACGACCAGCAAGTTTCATCAGGGTTATTTAGTATATCATGTGACATCTCATTGTAGTTTCGTCTGTTTTAATTTGTCTTGTAACTAATAAATTTAATTAGAATTCTTCCCTTTCCTCGATCATTACTCAAAATTAAGTGTCGTTGAAAATGTCTTCATTAAATAAGGAAACCTGAAATTTAATATAATTCAATTTTCTTACTAAATGTTGGAGTTTGCTATTTTATTCTGGCTAAATAATTGACGTTTTAACGTCATCAGGTTTATCACCACATGGTTAATTATAAGTCCAAACATTTCTATGAACTGTTTCGAGAATGTCAATGTACTCTGCAGAAACGTTTTCTCTAGCTCATGTGCATGTTTAACGTTTGCATCTGTAATATTTACCATGTCTGAATATTTAGTATTATGCAATCTGTATAATATGTCGTAGTTTCTATTTGAATGATTCCACAGGTCGATGTTAATGTTGTTGTTCACGCAATCCGTGACAGAAATGTACTTGTGAGCAGTTTAAGTGCTTTTTCGTGAAAAACCAGTTGTGCAGGGGTAATTTAAGAATGGATGTTTATGTATATGTATTATGTAAATATCTTAAGAAGAAATGCATATGTTCAATTCAATTCAATTCGATTCTTTATTTCCCTCTGTGAAGAGGATATTGAACAAAATATGTACAAAGTAACAGAGTAATAAGTGGTTATACCTGGTTATAACTCTGGCGCCTACATTACATAACCTACCATTTTAAATGGGGATTTAGAGGGGAAGGTCGAGTTAAAGTAACATTATTGTAGAACTATTTTAGCCTTGTGGTGCAGCATTCTTGCTGCACAGTTTAATATTAACAAATTTCAACACCGCGAATTTTCAGTATACTAGTAAACAATTTTAATGGTAATTTACTGTCATCTATACATAGAAAGTATTTAATAGGTCTGTTAATCTCCGATAGTTCAGCACACACTATGTTTCATTATGGGGTTTATAGTAAAAGTAACATAAGGGCCATAACAATCTTGACATTTTGGACAACTAGAATTGGTACAAAGCTATCATACGAAGCTTTAATGAAATCATGCCAGTGTTTAGGCCACATCAAATTAATTTTTGGTTCTACGGAGGTTATTTTGGAAAAATAAGGGCGAGCGAGGAGCGTAACTTACATTCAAATATGTTCCCTGTTTACTACATGTATACACTTATGTGTTTTTACAGAAGTCATTTCATCAGATAATGTAACAACGTCAAACGTGAACACGATAAGTTGAAAAGTGAATATAAAAGAGCTCAATACATTCTAGTTAGTGAGTAGAATTTAAATCAACTGGAGTGATCATACAATCAAAGGTAACCAGTACTCTCATCGTGTTAGTGAAACTTTCCTCGACATATCAGCAGCAGACCAAGGCTTAGAGCAAATAGTCGATTTCCAAACCAGACTACAAAGCAACAACACACTTATATTCATGTAAAATCTTGGTAATTAAATGTAAACTACTATCACCAATTGGACCTAAAGCAGTTCATGATATCGTCCTTCTTGATTCGGCGATTAAACCATTAAGAACACAACCACCCAGGAGAAAGATATTCCTGTGGAAGAAAGTCAATGGCCCAGAGATCAAAGAACACTAAAACAATTAGCCACAGAATTTTGCACTAATCCACCAAGTTCCATCGATGGAATGTGGACCCAATTCAACTCTGCTATTACATCAGCAGTGGTAACATAGTGTCCGAAATTATAAGCAAGTTGGCTTTATTTTTCGTAACTTGTAATATTGATGCGTGCGGTAAAATAATATATAAATTATAAAAAAAACTATTTGTATGACAAAATCACATGCGCGTGGTTTTATCAGCTGCGGGCGGAAGAAATTAAATTTTAATATTTATTTTTCATTTTGAGAAAATCAGGATCGGTGAATCCCGACGATCGCACGATGAATTTGTTATGGCCTTACTTGTTTAAGGACAGAAGCCGCGGACAAAATATTAACTTTGTGACATGTGCAGGACACAAAATCAAATTTGGCCTAATACTTGTCTATAATCTCGTAGACAGAGAACGTACAAAGGTCAGCATGTAACCAAATTTAATTTGATCTCTTGCATTTATGCATCCATCAAGACGGACGGACTTCCACCAGGGAAATCATATGTCTCCATCACTATATGTCGGAGATATATAAACTAGGATAAGTTAACATACCATCTGTAGACTGCTGTTACGTATACTTAGTATTCCATTTCCAATTGAATATGAATAACTACACTCATTTATTATGTTCATTTTTAACAAATAACACACACAATTGCATTAGTCAAGTTTACACGTTTGAGTCCATCGAACTACCACAAACGTCAACCCATTTGATAGAGCGCATGCTTTTCGTGGATGAGATTGACGAGATGTATACTCACGTGGACACGTTCTATTTTGTTTTGCTCTGATTGCATTTGGTCAGCCGGTCTAGTTATTAATGATTTGTTTGGTCATGGTAAGATTTTTTTTCTTTTGTATACTTATATGTACGTTTGCAAGTTTTATATATTATTTTCACTGACACTGCTCTAGGAAAAATATAGCAAATTATTTGCGTGTATCGTTCTAGTATCATTTCCCTTCTGTGTTCAGCAATGTTTAAGTGCATGCTTTCCCATTGCTTGTTCTCGGTTATGAAATAATTGGGATTTTATGAAAGCATTGACGTCAGGTGAATAACTTATACCAGGGGCATTATTCACCAACGTTGTAAGTCTAAAATATAGACCTAGACTTTACATTGACAAATGTTCTATTTGCACTCATGTTGTTATAAATGTACCGATTTTTATATAAATTCGGATACATGTTCAGTGGGTAACAACAAATAGTCAGGTAAAATTTCACATGATTAAGTCTAAATTCAAAGAAATGCCAGTGATTATTAGTAATGACAATTTTAAGTCTAAGTCTGAGTTTGAGACTTACGACGTTGGTGAATAATGCACCAGAAGTAAGTGCAATAAAACATGTGCAACGTTCACCATTTCTTTCCTACTATAACACCCACCGTCATTATCCTAGTTTCTCGGATTACAAACTGTCAGATTAAAACGTACATTATAGATTCTAATGATTATCAGTTTATGAAATTACGTTTCAAGTTACATGAAATCCGTGCTTATAAAATACATGCTGCAACATTTGGAACAAAGCAGACACAATAACCATGTTATGAACGTCAATAAACTACATACATTATTTTGATAACTGCTGACGTTTCCTAAATTGCCGTTTTTCATTTCACCAACTGTTACTTGCAAAAAAACCGCCATCACTTAACAATTGGTTGCCTCAAGGGAAATTGTTTTGTCGTTTACCTTTTATTCCCGATATACATGTAGTTGCAATATATTTACATACAATTATTACATGATACGAATATAGATATTTCAGGAATATAAATATTGCAGTGCATATAAAAAACGGCATTTAATATGGGATGAATATCATTTTTGGAAAAAAGAGAAAACAAAACCAGAATTATGCTGAAAAAGTAAACAAGAATAGCGAAAACAAATAACAAAAGGCCCACTTTGCAAAGTGCTGATCAACTTTATTCTTTGCAAGAGGGAAATGTCCTGGGAAATTCTTACATATAACCCCTGGTGAACATTCAAAGAACAGGTTCGTTATTTGGTTATGTTTTACACGAAACACTTTAGTCTTTCTTTCTAATATGATAGCATATGAATCACAATGGTGATAGAAATGATAATTTTCAAACTTGAAAAACCAAAAATAAAATCGAATCAATCTCGCCATTTATCCTTTTAAACGGGCGACATTTTATACACAGTCAGCAATTTGTACACTGGGACCTTTTTCACTAGCATTGTAAGACTGAAATTCAGACTAAGACTTTACATTGTCAAATGTTCTATTCTCTCTGATGTTGTTATGAAAGTATTAATCCATATAAATGGTAGACATGGTTAGTAGGTAACAACAAATAATCCGATCAAATTTCTCATGTTTAAATTTAATTGCAAAGGAACGACAGGGACTATAAATGTTGGCTATTTTGCGCCTTTCATGCTGTCTTTTATCGTCACTTGATCGTGATCGCGACCGCGTGTGTCAGTAGGCTATATACGTGTACGTTGGTTAAGTTTATAGTCAGAGTCATTTTCTCAAAGACGATTAAAGGTATCTACTTGAAACTCAACATAGTTATTCATCGTCACAAGGGAAGTCCATAATGACAAGACTTCTATCCCTATGACCTATATTGAATTATCTGTCCTTGTTTCGTTTTAGTTCATAGATAAAGTGGCAAATTTTACATATAATATGGTAACTTATAGGCCCATTGGGCCGGGTGCCTCTTTATTTATGTATTGTAATTATGTTTGTTTGTAAATATTTACGCACAAGTCACGTTAATAAACAATTTACTTACTTATATTAGTAATCTGAATTTTCTCAGACACTATCAAAGCTTTAAAACTTGAAAGTCAATATACTAACGGAATCAATCTATCGACCTTATCTACTGACAAGAACAAATAATTGTATCCATTATTTTATAAGAATTATTCCCCTTTTCTGACAAGGAGTTATTACAAATAATGTCAATAACTCTTGGAGAAGCAAGGTTACTATCAAGCACGAGAAATTCTAGCGTCCAGCATTCGTAGACGGTGCTCTTGTTTTGTATAATGCATTCTTCCCGTGGTGGTCGATTAGATGTGTTTATGTCTTTTGTAATACTCAGGAACACTAAAAACGTATTTGTTTGCTACTTTTATATGTTGTGAAATAAGTGTGCTGTGACATTTCACTTCGAAGAATCTATGTCGCATGACTGAAGGACATTTATCCGGAGAAAACATTTATTCCTTATTTTTTAGTGAAATGTTATGAATTGTGTCTTGTTGTTTGTTTCAAAATCAGTTTATTATGAGAGCATATACCGATGGTTTTGTAGTTTAGTTTGAATTAGTTTTTGCAGAAGCAAATTTAAGTCAGATGTTGCCGAGTGACTTTAATCGCTTAAGAACGTATCTACAGCAATCACACATGTTATACAACTTTACAGAGATTACGCAGAGGCGTGCAGGTCTTTATTTACCAGTAATCTACTGCGCAGTCGGATTATAATAGCCAATGCTGTTCTGTCATTGCGCTATGAGCATAAAACCATCCTGCTGTTGTTGATGATAATTCAACAGTACGATTAATGATAGAATAAATGCGTTTTATAATACGTTGTTTGAATAGACGTAACGCACGAAACTGAGTACGTCCACTCGCTGTAAAACAGTAGTTGATACTACTTTCTATTTCACTCGATACATTACATATCATATACCAAAATATTCCTTATAAAATTGTCTACATTGTCATTTTAATTTCAGTTCATGTAAAATAACATGTAGCCGTAGCATTAGAGACAATGCCCGACAGATATACAAAAATCCGTGTGCAATTTGTAACACAAAATATTGCTCGTCGGCATAAAAAACAGCTGTTTTATTCAAAATGTCATTAATTTTTTTTGATACTTCACCGAGTGGCACCAGAAGTTACGTTTTTTAACGTATCATCGTGAAAAATCACTGGTGCAAAAAATAAAATGGTTAAATAATAAACCAGTAACACGAAAAAAGTGCAAATTTGCAAAAAATTGCCGAAAATTTTCCGAAGATGCATGATTATAACGCAATTATTTTTTCATTTTTATAGATAAAATAATTATGATTTCGTTTTCAAATATTATTTTTGTTTTATCATCAATAATAAAATCCCAATGCATTCTATAGAATACTTATCGAGATTATTAGAATGAAATGTGTGGAGGAAAATTGTCCTACTCGCGCGTTTTAGCGATGCGTTGTGGCATAGACCATTTACGAAACTTAATAATTTAATCATAAGTCATAGTACGTACAATTAAAATAAAATTAAAAACATTATCAGAGTGAAATTTTTACTTTTAAAAATTCTAGAAGATTGCTCTTATAATAATGGACGAACTACATAACCAAATAATTATTTTGAGCGATATTATGCATAGACGTGCAATGCATTTTGTATCCGTATATTATAGAAAAATGTGGTGTTTTGTTTTTCATAAAACAGTACATAGATAAGTGTGTTAGGGGTTGAATACGTGAGTGAGTAAGATACTTGTCAGATAGACAACGAGTGATACTAGTAAATAAGCGTTAAATTGAACAAGCGGGAGAAATTGCTAACGAAAGACATCCAATTTTCTTAATTAAAGAACGATGTTATTGACAGATAAATGTATTGTATTTCTCGACATTGTGAACATTTGCAGAATTAAACATTAATGATTATATCATAAGATTATTATTACGCCGAGTAAGTTATGCTGACGTAACATGACGTTACACAAACGTACTCAATACCGTGTGTAGCAACGTTAAATGTCGCATCGACGCTAAATGTCGCACTTGACGTTAAATGTCGCAAGGCTGACGCTAAATGTCGCAACCGACGCTAAATGTCGCATCTGTGACGTTAAAAGTCGCAACTAACTGGCCTGACGTTAAATGTCGCAACACTAACGCTAAATGTCGCAATCCTTTATATACACTATTTTGTAGTATTACTGTTCTAGTTTTGGTCCAGACGTATCCACAGTTATTAGGGGTTTACTCAAAGGGGTTCGACACTTAAGCCTGCAGTGATTAAAAACTTAGGTTTACCGGATGAACCATATTTTACTCGTTATTCCCGGTTCAGTGAACTCTCGTACAACCGTAACAACACTGGATCGGCCAGACGAACCGTGGTGAACCGTGATACTGTAATCAAACTGGCAAAAAGAGGCCTGTTTTAAGCCTTGTGGAGTCATCAGGAGATACCGGGAGGAATGGTCAATATTTCAACAGAATCGAAATATGGAGTCAACCTGCAGTGATTAAAAACTGTTTTCAATTTTTTGTATTAATTTCTAATGTCTATATTTCATACAATATACACAGTAGAAGTAAAAAATATATTTTTTTTTAAGTTTTTAATCACTGCAGGCTTAAGTGTCGAACCCCTTTGAGTAAACCCCTAATAACTGTGGATACGTCTGGACCAAAACTAGAACAGTAATACTACAAAATAGTGTATATAAAGGATTGCGACATTTAGCGTTATCGTTGCGACATTTAACGTCAGGCCAGATTGTTGCGACATTTAACGTCACAGATGCGACATTTAGCGTCAGGGGGAATTGCGACATTTAGCGTCGGTTGCGACATTTAGCGTCAGCCTTGCGACATTTAACGTCAAGTGCGACATTTAGCGTCGATGCGACATTTAACGTTGCTACACCGTGCGTTACGTCTCATCATTGAGATACACGCTGTTTTATATATAGAGAATAATAGGTTAGTGCCGTGGATGAGTAAGTTTATCTGGCAAGGCGGAGGAATTTATCGGGTGAGCCGTAGGCGAATCCGATAATTTCCGCAGCCGAGCCGGATAAACTTTCACTCACCCCACGGCACTTACCTATTATTCTATTTATCTAAAACAGCGTGTATCTCAATGATGAGACGTAACGCACGGTATTGAGTACGTTTGTGTAACGTCATGTAACGGTCATTACATTTGCTTTAAAAAAGGATAAAAGTCGGGATTATTTATTTGCCTTTTCATTATTTGTGCGTAACGTCACGTTCGTTCACTGACGTCACGACAAAACAACAACGTCGGACATCTTGATAATGTCATGTACACGCAGGTAAGTCGTAGAACAATTATTGATCGACCCAAGCTCTTTTTAAATGGGAAAACCTCATCCTCGGGTACAGAGTTTGAGCCGGTGACTTCGCTTTAAGAAGAAGTCCGTCAGATCACGTGATGAGGTGACGGTTTATTGCAAGTCACATGACCACTTGACGATTTATTGAAAATGATAAACGGCTCCCTGTTATCGGGCCGATTTTGCCGGAAGTGACTGGATAAAATCAATTTAAGGACGCTGACTAGGTGATATGTCGTTGATGTATCCCGGTCATTGTATGCATACTTCGGTATCCCGGGCATGTTTGTGGTGATGTTCTTGGAGAATCTTAATCAGGTTGTATTTAAGATTGTATTTGAGCAAACTTAGTCGAGTAAACTTACAGCATTCTGACAATACATCGACTTCATGGAGTTCTTAAGCTACACTTACACTATCAACCATGCCTCTCTAGTAATCTAACGCCCAGTAGGCCTATGTATGATATTTGGTTTTCAAATCGTTAAAGTGCCTTTGGTGTAGAATGTTGCCTTTAGTAATGCATGTATTTTTAAATAATTAATATATTATATTATTTATTAAGATTGGTCTAAAAAAGAATCTTTTCACCGTATAATAATTTAAAGACCCTTATGTTTACATAACGTAATTTTATTGTTCATTTTCTTTAAATTCTATGTCATTTGAAGGAATGAAAGATAATAAATACTTACACATTGAGTCGCCAAAGTACCAAACATCCCTGGCGTATATATCCACAAGGACCGCCGGCATACATACAGTCAGCACTAAAATATCCGCTATACATAAATTCACTAAATATATGTTGACAGAAGTTTTCATATTTCTGTTCAAACAGACCACCAATATCACTAACATATTCCCTAAAACCCCGAATAGAAATATCAAAGCAAGGAACACGGTGAAAACCACTTGGGATTCTGAATTGTAGTACGGTGTCTCCTGCTCAGTGAAAACACCGGAAGTGTTGTCCGCCATTTTGGTTACTTCCGTCGCATTGTTATAGTCCATGTTTTTTTTAAATATATATTTTTTGTTTAAATATAAGTGAATTATTTAGATTCGTATGTTTATCCGTCCGTTGTCCAAACAAATTATCCTCTGTTTAGAGATGTTATAAAATCCCATGAACTGACAGCAAACACTCGCATGCGATTTCGATAATTGTGGAATTCAGATAATAATTCCAGTATTTGCTTTAGAGATTTGAAGAACTGTCCTCTATACCATAACATTAGCGACATCTCGGGGACTACCATTCCAAGTTATTGTTTCCACCACGGCTTGTTGTGCATCATTTAAATGTTTGGTTGTTCACAGTAACAAACGTCCAGTGCTTGACGTGCTTGGTGCGCGTTTGATGTAGGATAATGGAACAGAAAAAGAAAATACTGCACTATTAGATAATTTAGCTAATATACATGTATTGACCAATGAATGTAATGATTTATCCTCAGGCTGGTTTATGTCGCCATAAACCAAATTAACACTAGTCTTAAACAGATTAAGTGTTGGAGTAAATCCTAGCTGCGCTATAAACGTATAGACTGTAATGTCAATATTCACCATCCGCTTCCGAATTCCAAAATATTGTCCATGCGTCGGCAGTACTATAGACGCGGCTTCATTCATTTACGGATATGAGAATTTTAGAAAAATAAGTTAGTTCTAATTCTCTGTTAAACATCTTCAGTAACGTGGGAGAATAACTTTCCATTATTTTGGACGGTTTTGTGACGTTACGATAATTCTATGTCATTGTGGACATGTCTCTAAGCGGTACAATAACATTGTGAGTACAATAAGGCTAAGATAATTGATATATACAACTAGAGTTATTGAGCTTAATGCCCCCTAGACCACAGTGTCATCAGCAACTGACAGTAAAATACTTCAGTCTACACATTGGAAATGGGTCAACAAATCTATCTTGGTATTCATATCCGTCTTACATTAGGTATAAGGCTATATTGACAATATCTGTGGGGCTAATTGGTGTTTTATCCGACGTGACTTCGGATGCCATTATGTAAACATACAAATATCAATGCTAAATTTGCGTCTTTAATTGAAAACATTGGCGCAATGTTACAGTTATCTAAGTACTAAGTAACTGATAAGCTAGATTGCTTTTGGTACATGTGTAAGAATCAGACGGAACACGTTCGTCCTATATGTTTGTCTAAATCATATCAAATGTAACAGTTTTGATAATTTCTATGCAAGTAAAGTAGAAAAATACTAATCGAAACCACAGTTTCCGCTCTGAAAAAATGTTACATTGCAGGGGGGTGGGGGGTAAAGAGATATTTCTGCCAAATGGCTTTATTTGGGATGAGGTTTGTTTGTAATGGTTGTTCATGTGTTTTCACGAAATGGGCATATTGAATAAACTTTAATTTTCACGTTTTCACTGATGTTCATCATAGTTTAGCCAAAATTAACCAAATTAGAATTTACGAAAATGATATGTCGGTACATATTTTATTGCATAAAGTTGAAGATCTATGTCAAAGGAATTACTTAAAGTTAACACAATAACTAAAAAGTTGAATTGTGGAAAAAGTTATTCGATTTTAAATTTGAGCTATAATGCTGCATTGAATATTAAGTGGGTAGGTTAGGGGTAAAAAGTTATTATTATGCACTCCCAACACTTCAACAATCTGATGACATCCCTGGCCACGTGGTTTTGAGAGGAAAAACTCGCTATTTTATGCTAGGCACCCGACAAGGTTTTTTGTGCCATGTTTCTTTCTTTAATAAATTCATTCGATGCACGGAAAAGAACACTTGATTCCAATTAGTATGATGCTGTGAATCTAAATTAACTTTGTCTGACCCGAACATTACGCTTGTAATTGACTTTCAAATTTTGCGCTTTTAATTGTTATTGGTCACATGGTCTCAGTCAGATAGAAATAACGTGGAGTCGACTAATATCGACAGTGCCGAACCAAAACCCCGTAACTCAATTTCGGCGCGAAAACGTTTTTTGCAGCATCCGCATCTGCGAGACATCACGCGCAATTCTGTTTTGTCGCCATTTAAATAGCCAATCGCGTTACTTAGATGGCGACAAGACAGAAACGTGCGGGACGTCTAGCAGATGCGGATGCTGCAAAAAAAGTTTTCGCGCCAAAATTGAGTTACGGGGTTTTGGTTCTGCACCGTCGCTATATTGTATAGACGACCCTACTCGTATTCTATTCTATACTTCGGCAATAAAACGAGAGTCCGTGCAAATATTCCAACGGATAAGAACGCTAAACACGGGTTTCTTGCTTTTTCACTTATAAATTTTGCATGTAAAACACGAAGTCTTCCAGTATTTCCTCGTGTTTACTGTAGTTGTATTTTTAAATGCGACGCATATAGCACCGTCACTATAGTGCGCTGCACCCACGATAACACGAACGGCGGGAAAATTTGGTATTTCCCACATATGTTGATTTAACAAGTGTGTATGATTTATTTATTAATTTTAGTATATAATTGACCACACATGTATGTGTTTACTAAGAGAAACCAATTGACATTATGCTAGTTGTCAATCAATTATATTATAACGGCAAATTATAATTACATGGCCCAAAGGGTTAACCTTCGCCAAGTAACCTTCGACACACAATCAGGCGGAGCGATCTCTGTTCTGGCATAATGTCAACAGTAGGCAACTAGGTTAATGTTTGTAAATATCATAGTATCATAGGCGCACTATAATTGCTTATACATGTATTACGATGAGAATCAGATCAATATCTCAGACACAAAGGAACCATCACGTTTGTCATTTTTGATAATTTGACCTATTTATTTGCCTCGTAGACAAACAGGCAACTTGACATTGATAAATCACTGGGAACACTAACCTTATCAAACATTATATCTTTCAAATTCGTATGCGAACCCAAGACACCAGTAGCGGCAGTGCCTAACACTGAAGTGGCATTGGCCGTATCGACTGCGCTACAGAAATTACTCTGTGGTTTACTATAATAAACAAAACAGTTGCTCAAATTCCTTGTGTTTCTTTTGAGTTCTCTAGTGATTCCCAATCGATGGCAGTATTTATCTAAGACTATCTCTGTCATGTTAAAATGATGAAGTTAAATATATCGCTGACATATTAGTGCCCGAACTAAAGTTGAAAAGGCTTGTTTTACCATAAGTCAAGAGGGACAGTTTTTCTTGTTTTATCAAAATATTGATTTTCTGATTACGACATTCTCATTCTAAGCCAGCAATGTGTTCCTGTAATTAGGCCATTCCTAGTCATGATACAGATAAATAAGTAGATTTTTTCTCCGCTACATATCTTCATTATATCGTAGTGGATGTCGACAAAAAATTAGTGGTTTTTTTTAAACCCACTGTCTTGCTTTTTTACTACCTTAGTGAACACTACTAGCCGTATTTGTACTCATAAGTGAACATAACTCGTCTTCGAATAGACTCTAATTTAGTGAACATAATTATACGACGTCACAAAACTCGCCAGTGAGAATAGCAGTGTCTCTTAGATACAAAATATATGCCAAAAATGCAAGCAAAACCTTGATTAAACATCAGCAAAATATAACAAAATTCTACTCCTTAAAAGTACAGTTGTACCTACTCGCTGCCAGATTTAAAATTCTAAAACACACGCGTTCCAACAATCATTCAAATCAAATATAAAATGGAAATACAAGTAAGAAATTTAACAAAACAACCGTATGTGACAAATCAAGGACGTAGTTTGTCTCCGTTGTTCGCTATTTCCAGGACAGTATTGTTTTTTATTAGTTTGTGTGTATTTTGTTTCTTAATGAACGCGTCTTAGTTCTTCCAGACGGATATATCGTATTACAATATTTAATCACGTTAAACCAGGCGCCATACAGTGGGACTTGGTTTATATTTCTATATAATTGTCTAAATCTAAAAGCCAAAACGGAAACTACAACTTCAATTACTGATGTTATTTGTTATATAACAATATTTGGTTCGTAATAAGTGTGTGCTATTTCTCCCAGTTGCGGATTGAAAACACGAGGTTCATCCTAGTCACTCACCTGATTTTTGAATATTGGAGTTTCATAAAGTTTGGACTAATTAATAATGCACCAGCCAGTTGCACCTACGACCCTCGGTTCCAGGGATGGGTGATGGGTATCCGGGAAAACGGCTGTGTTTAACCTTCCATCTTCCCTCGCACTGGGAAATGTTGGGACTTTTTGCTCCGAACTAATACTCCGGGGACAATCCGGGGAGTCATTTAATATATGTATTCAAAACAGCAGTCTCAGTTGAGCAATAACTTGGATTATTTCGTGAAATTGGGACCTGGTGTCAACCGCCCGACATATTATCAGAAAATGTTTAGAAATATAATGTAACGTGCGCAGAAGACACTATAATTCTATAAGCTACTTGTAAATCAAGACAGAAAACGAATTCTTGATTTGTGAATGGATGATAGTGTAGCTAGTGTCATGATGCATTTTCGACTTAGATGTCTTGACATATCACAAATCTTATAAGTACCTTTTTAAAAAAGAAAAAAATCGTTGGAATATGATAAACTATGGGACGCCATAGTTATCTTACAATGACCATTGTCTAAGGTTAGAGTAATATGAATTTTTTATTAGATTATCAAATAACATGAAACATTCACATATCATATCAAAGAAACCACACAGCACGATAAAGAATCAACACAGCACAACAAAATATCAACAAAACATAATAAACAATCCATATAACATAATAACGAATTCACATAACATAATAAACAATCCACATAACATAATAAACAATCCACATAACATAATAAACAATCCACATAACATAATAAACAATCCACATAACATAATAAACAATCCATATAACATAATAAACAATCCATATAACATAATAAACAATCCATATAACAAACAGAAAATGGTCATCGTAAGACAACAAGGGCGTTCCATAAGAAATTGGCAACAATGAGGTCGGTGTCCTGATTATTGCAGAGATTGAGCGTTCTCAGTGATATTATTTCCCAGTGACATTGATTCATCGTGTTTTGGAGAGTGTAAGTAAGGCATAAGAGGACTCGCACAGGAATAATCGCGTGTTGATAATTTGTAAATAATTATGAAATGAAATAGTTGGGGTTATTGTGCGATTATCGTTCCTGAAAAAATTGTCCTCGAGAGACCGACACTTAAATATCTGCCCAGACATAGTATAGTACACGCACGATACCAATTTATAGATCCCGTAGAAGAATAAATAATTAGTAAACAGAGAAAATCAGACAAATTTAATATGTCTTATAGCTTGACCAGATTTAGTAGGCACTCCGGACATATTCCGTGCATATTTCGGACAAATTCGGTGCAAAATTAAACAAATATTACCGTTAAGTACCGACTACGCTTACGGAAAATAATACACGCTTCCGAAGTTTAATGAGTGCCTACTAAATCTGGTCAAGCTATAACAGGTCAATATTTGGTACTTTGTTTACATTGACATCATGAAAATCACTGACACTTTATTAAGAAATAAAAATCTGTTCGCGTTTATCGTTCGGATGCGGAAAATTAAATCACTCGTGCTACGCACTCGTGATTTAATTTTTTCCGCAACCGAACTCCTGCCCGTGTTTTATTCACTGACAATATACAAGAACAGAGTTTTTATTTCGATTCTAAATACGATTATATCCCGCACTATTTATCTGCGCGCATTCCATTTTCACCCATTTGACATTGAACATAATTCCACACTGAAATTGAGTGGCTTATTAGCTGATACAATTACCTCCCTCGTTAATGAAAACGACCTTCGTAATTTTCTGAAGGAAATACCACAATTTAAACATTGAAACAATTTTAATAACACGAGTATATGGTATCTATTTCATAAAATGAAAAATATAAATGGATTGATTATCAGAAGCTTTAATAAAACTTGGTTTCTAGAGTATATTGGAGTTTCTAAAAATAGATGCGTCATAGATGTAACACTGGATTCTCGTGCAACTCGCCTTGTCATCGTGACTCGTAGTAAAATTTACTATAAAGTTTACGTTCATTCATTCATAAATATGTCAAGTGATACTGGGCGTAAATAGAAACAGCCAATTTGATAGGTATGTTTTATGGGGGCAATAAAACATGGTTCGGTTCGTTCTTTGTGTATTGGATTAATCCGCGAATCGTGTTAAAATGTTTGATAGAACCCAGCAAGCGAAATTTGCACCCCACAAACACAGTAACGGTATGAAAGCATTGTTTTAAAACTAGCTTGTTTATCCCTTATTGTCGGGTCTGAGGCCTTTACGTTTGTTTATAACTATCAAGAATCATTCATTAATGCAGCTATACTAGAGGGCTATACCATTGACCGTGAATCTTAAGTTTTTAATATATGACTTTTTCACACATGAAATAATGACTTGCAGCGATTTTGTTTGCTGTGTTTTGTTATGTTTGGTTCTAGTGTGTCTGTTTTTGTATTCATCTTAGAGTCACGGTGCACAAACTTGCAAATACATGCAAAGGTGATCAGAATGGTCTAAGAGGCTATGGTAAACTCGAACGTATGCCAATGTTGTTTCGTATAAATTTCACCATGACGTCATTTCTGATTCTTTGTTAAAATGACTAAGCAACATTACTAAGTGTATTGGTCAGTTTATCAAGGGATAGAAAAAAGATATCAGCAAGTGAAAGATACTTCATATGATAGGAACAAATTTAATAGTTTATTTCAGTCTCAAATTTCATCCATAAACAAACATGTACATTAGCAATCTATAGTTGTTTCAAAGATCTCTGTCACAACTGCGTAAACAAACATTAACCCCGGTCGATTATTAAAGATGTGTCAGGATTAAATACTACCATGAATAATACCCTTAAATGATTAAAAAGCTAATGGTCCTATGGCGTAGTGATTATACTTGCTGCAATTAGCTATTCAGAAATGGAATATTATGGCGGTTTTGACAGACATCTTTGAATCGACTATAGCATATATGACAATGTAGGTGTTTAATATGATATCACAGATAAAGATACATCTTGTTATGGTTATTCTTTATAATAAAAAAAATAAAAACACTTGATAAACAGCAGATTAGCAAATAATAAAATATCAAAATAATAAAATAAGTCATGCCACAAACAGTATTGTAGTCTAATGATGAACAACTGCAATCGTGAAAGCCCGGCCATTCCCGTTTGTCTCCGGTAAATCATTGACCTTTTAGGTATTTGGGTAAATATACCAATTATTGTAATGCATCAAATCTTAGGTGATCAAAATGATTGTGTTGAGAAGAGATCGAAAGAAAGGCAGAGTAGTAAAGAGGGATAACTCACTAACGTTTCTCGTTATTAGATGTGACGTGGTACTTACTACTCAGTAGACAACCGTTTCACAATACATTGTAATTGGTGTCCGTGTCGGAGTACATTTAAAGTTGAATGACAGGCGTGTTAAGTGAAAGGCAGATATGATCAGGCCGATATGATTCATGAAAACCCAGGATGCTCGCTGATGAACTAGATGTATCGTAAATGACCGATATGCTCCTTAAATAACCGACATGCTCCGTAAATGCCCGACATGCTCCGTTAATGACCGACATGCTCCGTAAATGACCGACATGCTCCGTAAATGAACGAGATGCACTTTAAATGACCGAGATGAACCGTGAAGAACCGACATGCTCCGTACATGCCCGCGATGCATCGCAAATGACCAAAATACACCATAAATGACCAAGATGACCATGATGGACCGTACATGGCCGGGATCTTACGCGTATTGTGGAGAGCTTATATGGACTTATATTGGCGTAATGTTAATACCATGCTCATCCACGAAACCCTCATTTCGAGCACCACTATTTTGGCGGGACTTTTCGTCATATTTTGGGAGCACAGGACAATATTTGAGACAGTTTCGACGTTTTAAACATGTCGGGACCGGAGGTTCGTAGACTTCGTCACCTTCTATAAAAGTTATAGGCGAATCATTGATGTCAGGATCCGTCCAGGCTGTAATACCACGTTCCTCTTTAGTGCCTGCAATTAGTTCAACAATATTAAATGCTCTGCACACACTTAAGTTGAATTTCAAATGAATTACTAAATTGAGTAATATTTCTTTAAAGTACAGTAAAGTTGATCAAGAAGCTCTAGTTTAAAATCTCCCTTTCATTACCATCCAACTCATGAATCAGTGGTTAAAGCAAGTTACCAGACATGAACAATAGAACGACAATGTCCATGACACGAGTACGTTCGTTTCAGCTGGCTGTTCACAAATTAGTATTTATGAATTGAGTTGCAAGTCGACTGAAAATGTTATTCCTTTGTTCTAATGCCAAAATGTCAATATGTTTTAGTATAAATTATCTGATGCATGGTCAACAACGTGAATAGTTCACGAACTCGTGACAAGCGACTATGGTTCTTCATCGTATCGGGCAGGCTATGTTCTTTAGTGATCAGAGCGTTCGCTATGTATGGAAAAACTTACCTTTTCTAGGACAGAAAGAATAATACATGTCTGTGAGGTTTGTATAGTTTACCTGGAACTGTGTTGTCCAAAATGAAGGCTATGAGTCCACCAAGAAAGTTCGGATTTCCAAGTAACATAATTATCACTTGATTTAATTCGTAGACCCCTGCAACAATAATGCATGTTTTAGAAGTTACGATATTACCAATGTCTTAACGTATCTATGGCGTTCACGACTTGGAATGCTGCAAGTGCGCTTTTGACTTACATTGTTGAAACACAAGGCGTTAAGAACATGTTGGGTCGTTTGTCAAATTGGTCATAAAGCCATGATTCGTACAATTGACCGGTAATTTAATTTCATAGACCCTCGTGTAAGACGCAAACATTCAAAAGTACCAACTCATTGGCTGTGGTGCGTCTTATAAATCAGATTGCCTAACCAATGGGTATATATGGTAGTTTATTGTATCCTATGCATTGGTACTTTTGTATATGTTATCAGTTTCTTCGAAAAGCCGAGGATAATTTGTTGTTCGTCCTACAAAACTATCCTATAACGGTTGTAAGAGGACACTTTTGATAAAAAAAATTGTACTTTATCTTACTTATACTCCGGCAACAAGTAAATGATCTCCAGAGTGACAATGATTAGCACAATCAATTCTGGCATAATTCATGAGCAGAACATATATTGAATTTCAGAAAATATGACTATGTGTAACATAATAACCTTGGCCTAACACACCTGAGGGATTAACTGTCATATAATTTGAGTAAAAATCAAGAAACTATTAATACAGCATATTAAAGCTAAAATCACACAAGCAATTATTTTCCACATTCATGGATTAAGGCTTGATGCACAAAGGTATATAGCATATTATTTGTCTTCATTTTTTTTAAATAGACGATTGTCATTGTCATGGAATTATTTATCAAATTAATGTTTATTTTCAAACAGGATCATGTTAGCCGATTCTTATACCTGCTCAGTTGATGTTAAGACAGTGTGTTTTATTTTATAGATATTAAAAAAATGTTTGTATTATAATAGCGCCGTAATGAATTGACACATGTTCTAATTTAAACATTCATTTTTCATAGGGCTACATAATTTGATGATTATTAACTACAATATAATGTTGTTTTTGAGTGATTCTAAGTGGCATCACGTGTGCTCATGAAAACAAGTAGAAAATGTTAACTGCTTTCGATCATTGTATAATAATAATTCAGGATTCTTGTTGGTTGCACAATGTATATTTTTCTATACATTGTTTATCGGTTTGCTGTATTCCTCCTGATAACTAATTACGTAAAATCATTCAATTTTGATGGATTCTGCTCCCAACATTGTGGACAGCAATATTAAAGGATTAGCCATTGCCCTATTATTGTTGGGGTGTAGATTAATTGTGATTATTTTGATTTAGTATTTAGTTCAACCAAGACTAAAAATATAATATAAAAAATTAACGCTACATTAACATAAGTCTTATATAAGACTTGTTTACAAATCCAATTTCCACCCAAAAAAAGTACCATAAAACTACCTATTACTGTATGTACCTCTTATCTTGAAAAATCTGTCTATGTAACACATAAACATGCATAATTATGGAAATAAATATTGTTTAAACTAACGCTACATTTCATTGTTTTATTATTAAGTTTCACAAAAGACACTAATTAAAATGTAATGCTGCAAATTTGATCAATTTACAGTAGCACAGTCATGTTAATCCCTTGTTGTGTGTTTTTACAATTTTTAGTCTTCGGGCAATCAGCAGTGACACTTATTTAACTGTGTATGTGGTTATGCAAATCTGAAATAGTTTGAAGCTTAAATTGACCAATCATTCTCTGAGAAAATGTCTCAAAAAAGTGTACATTTACAGAAATAATGTACACTTTATGAATGGAGTCAGTGGGCATGACGGAGTATAAATACATATAAGGTGAACTAACTATCGTAGAATTTGTTGCAAGGGAGTTTGAGGCAATCAGGCTCCGTGATTATAAACATTGGAGAACATATTCCATGTTCACACTCATACGCCGTGCTGGGCGAACTCAAATAGGAGCAAGTTCTTAGTTGCACAAAACTGCTGTCACTTCAGTAGGGGTGTTCATGTTCTTAGTAAGAACATTTGCAAAAAGTTGGTGTTGGTATTGATACAAAATTCTAAAAAGCTCTTTTTCTGGTTTGAGCTTGGAGTATCGATTTTGAGTATGAGAAATGTTTATAATGATCGGGCCAGTAATTATTACTAGTATACAGGGTGGTGTAACAGGGCTGTGTACGACAGTGTACAATTTCAATGTCTTACTATAATACATTCTTTTATTACCAGACAAATAAGAACGAATGTTGAACCGTCAGGCATGATTACAGGTGGTACGGTGGTCGAGCGGATAGCCTGCTTGACTGCTGATCGAGACATCCCGGGTTCGATCCTCGGCCGGGGCACTTGATCATTTCTGAAACGCTTTTCTGTGTTTCCCACCTAACTAGAGATGAACTGGTTAGCAACACAGAGGTAGTCTCGCGTGTATCGGTGCTATACACCGGGCACGTTAAAGAACCAAGGTGTCTCTTCGGAAAGAGCTAGGGCATCTTGCCCGGATACCTTGTATCACACTACTATCTCTTCCACCTGCTGTCCCTTCAGCAAAAACACAGGACCCCATTGGAAATAAGTGCTTGCACTTTCATGGGTTATCCTTGACCGAGAGGTTAAAAATAATTACATTACTCCTACCTGTATCGATAGCACTGGCGTGTGTTGTCATCCATGTAGGTACAAGTAGACCAACAAATATTGCTGTTCCTATAATGGACAGGTTTCTAGTAGAAGACAAATCTATGACTTTCAAGTTTGCCAAATTGACGCCAACAAATACTCCTGAAATATAAATACAACATCACTTATAGTTTGAATAATACTGACATGGAACTTAAGTTGTCTGTTAGATAGTAATGCTGTTGTAAAGGTGTTTAGTGTACAGAATGTTGATATGTACTCTGTATTTGTTGTTACATAAGTATACATTGAACGTTGTTACACTTGTAATAAAGCAAAATACTATATATATATATAAAGTTGAAGTGTATTCAGACGTGCGCCAACAGACAGCGTTTATCCACCAATGATCATTTAGTTAGAAGTCGGCTATGTCAGTCACAACACATTGGCTTTTGAAATGATCAGATACTAGTACCAATTAATTCGATTATTCAAGCCCAAAAGACATTGAGCAGTGGCACAGACTGGGATCGAACCTACATCGGAATATACATCCAAAAGCACACACCATAACCGTGTAACATTGCTCAATGCTTTAACATGAAATGGAGATATTAATAAAATGAATCACAATGTGTTATATTAAATTTTGCTGTGAGAAATTGGGCAGTTGTGCAAAATACACGCACCTTTAACCGGTAAATAGGAAGTTAATGTACCTATAAAACAGGGTAAGGTAAATGTTTACATACCTATAATAGAGAGGATACTTCCACCGAGTACTGGGTATGGTATACTGATAAACACTGCTGACAGTTTAGATAATACTCCTAACACCAGATATATGATAGACACAACAATAAATACACGACGACTTGCAACCTGGAAAACATATTACATAGTCCAAATATGTCTCCAAAAATATACATATTGTTATTATATTGTCAAACGCTAGTACTAAGTATTTGGTACATCTACAAAGATGTACCATCATATACATATAATTACATTGTCAAATGCTAGCACTTTAGTATTATGTAGATCTACAATCATTTCGCTGGCTTAGAATGAGAAGGTCATAACTACTACTTACGACCTTATAAGACTGATCCATATTTAAAATCAGACGCTTCTTTTGAGCCTACTTTTATGAAAATCGGAACTTAATCGTAATGTTTCCAAATTGAAAATGAAACAGCTTGTTTTACCATAAGTAGTAAATTCAGACAGTTATTTCTTTTTTTTATCGATTTCTTACTTACGACTTTCTCATTCTAAGCCAGTGAGTTGTCGGCCATGAGGCGGTTGTTAAAACCAAGCTACCTGCATAGAATGATTAGTTTTTTCATAAGTATATAAGAACATGAGATATAAGGTATTAAAAACAGACGAGATTTCGCGAGATTTCAGAAGATCTGCCACGAGATATCGTGAGACTTGGCACAGGTTTCCAATATGTGTAATTTAGGTCTTTGATACAAATTAGAATCATAAATATTAAATTCAAGGTTAGTTTTAATACTAAGCAATTATATAAAAAAATGTGACGTTGTGAAAAATGCATTTTCTCTTATTTTAAAAATGACAGCGATGATTTAGAACTGAATTCCTGACCGATATTAATTTTGGGGGAACAACACGTCACCATAATAAAGAATCCTGACAATTTATATCACAATTTAGAAGATTTAATGAGACAAAAACTAACGTCATTGAAATGTGATAGTCTGTTAAACTTAATCCGTCTGAAAACATAATCATACATGAAGTTCCGAGAGATAGTTCACTGACTTAGAAGAAGAAGAAAATCGTAAGGACAATTAACAACCTTATAAGATACATTAATACTGAATTGGAGTCTGCGCTACTTATCACTAATCTCGTCTTTATGAAAATCAGACGTAGTCAATTTGACGAAATCTGAATTGGAAAAGCTTGTTTAACTACATGTAAAACAAAGACTGTTCATTTTCGTGATTTTCTCAGAGTATGTTTTGTACTACCGATCTTGTTCTCCTGTGCCATGGATTTTTCCCCATCGCCCAGTTGGTGCATATGTCGTCGATTCTTGCGACCCGGGTTCGAATACAGGCCGAAGCACTCCACTGCCTGTCACATTGCAAATAAAGACTATGCTTAGCATTAAAGAAGTTGAAATTGATTTTATAGTCAACTTACCCTTGTCATGCCAATAGCTCCAATATTGCCCCCATATGTTGTCGTAGCATGACCCACTCCAAATAACCCGGACAGTAAGCTACAGAAACCTTCTACAGCAATACCTCGATTCACTGCATGGTTTGGTGGCGGAGGGACACGACACATAGCAGCTGTCGCATAGTAGTCACCAATAGAGTCCAATATAGACGTTAATGTGGCAATCATAAACCCAACAATCGCCGTGATGCTGAACAATGGTGATCCAAACTGACCTAAAATAAATATCATCAATCTAAAATTAAATGTCAATCCTAAACTAAAGCTGCAGTAAAATATCTATATCATCACAAGAAGAAATTGTATCACAAATGACAGTTTTTACTTTCCCAATTTATCATGCATTCAATATACATGAAGTATTTCGTTTATCTAATGAATGATTGAACATTTGGGGATGTTAAAGAGGCATTCCCTATAACTAGCATATTTTTCTCTACTATCACATGAAATAAGTTAAATGTTCAAAGCACTATCAATTATCACAATTTGTCAGAAGAAAGTGTGCGCAAATAAGGCTCTATAATGTCAAAAATATATTTAAATCACTAATAATAATTTCTCGCTTCCAACGATTTATTATAATGTGTTCAAAGGGAAACAACTTGTGACTTTTTTTGCTGAATCGATTTAAATGATAAAGTTATAGGGAAAGCCGCTTAAATCCTAAACTACAACTTCTGTTAACAAGCAATATCAGATACAGTTGGTAAAGCACTAACAGCCTATTGCAGTCCAATACTTGTAGTAACAAATATAAAGTTTCAAGTTATAGAAACCATTTTTTACTGTTGGTGATCAATATGCAACTTACATTGAAGATCATGCTAAACCATTCCAGAAATGTTCTTTGTGAGCGGACTGACTAGTCGACGAAAATGGTCAAGGGGAGATAATTAGGTTATTCCAATCATATTTACTACATTTATGGCTCTTTGGTGGTGTTCACAAAGCAACAACGTACATTGAGTAGTGCGTAATTTTTGACTACATGTAGTAAATTATCTATGCTCAAGTCAACAAGGATAAGTGCTTTTCGTTTGTTTAATAGGTCACAGTTATTTCTGGAAACTGACTCGATTGCTATCCAGATAAGAAATGTAAGTTAAATCCGAACTTACCCGGATGTGGTAAGTATACCCAGGGTGCTTTCTCAATGCCTTCATTCCGTGCATCTGTACGAGCTCTGTACATGATGTTAGTTTTATCATCAGGAAATGCACCGGCCGCAGTCATTATACCACATACACACCATCCGACCAGAATAGAAATTAGAATCTGGAATAATCCAAATTAGAAATACATGACTGTACATTGTCTATACCACTGCCAATTATTCAATAAGTAATTCTAGTGAAGAAATTGTCCCATTCGATATAATTGGGGATTACAATTAACTCAGTCACACCCAGTTAAACCTAGATAAAATAGTTTAGCTGGCGGACGAGCCGATGTTTATAACCGTTATCATTTAACTATGAACGGACTGTACAACTGAATGCAAAGGTCACACATGGAAACAACAAAATATAGTCTTTGTTGATAAGTGATCTCTCTTACCAGGCCCCAATCCTGGAAACAACTTTACAGTGAGCTATATCGCATCTCAAATATTGCCATGTGTCTTTGGATTGAATAGCACGGGCCGCTGGACTCAAATCGCAAATGGTGTATAACAAATCAGAAACCTTATTTAGAATCAGAATGGACGTTACTCTAAAAATAAGTATAAGTGGCACTTGGAATACCTTTTATTCTGTTTGTAATAAATGTCTCAATAACACATCGCATAGGGGCATTGCAGATGGAAAGTAGATGTTCGTTTGAAGTCCACCTTCAATAACTATTCCCATTGACCAATCAGTTATAACAAGGGAAGAGAAGTATTTAAAATGTTGATCAAGTGAGATGTTGACTCAACCAGCTCAAGTCAGATGTTGTCTTCACCGGCTCGTCCCGTTTGACGTATATACGGCAATACGAGATGGGATTCAAGAGGCACTGTACACATGGAAGATAAGTGGCTCATAAGTAAAAGTTGACTGACATATTCAATAGGGGTGACACTAAAATAAACAAACTTTACCTTTTTTATATAGCGGAAAATTCCACCTTAACGAACGACGCTGTGCAAACGTCCCTCCCAAGTACCACTTTCAAAATTAAATGCATGAATGTTAATACTTACTGCAAATACTTGATGAAGTGGGTATCGTATTGTATGCCATCCTTTCTTTCTTGACCATACAGGTAACACCATAGGTCGTTCACCGAGGTATAAGGACAAGATGATACCTATTGACCATGTCCTACAAAGGTCGATCAACTTTATCCTTATAGTTTTTTAAAAAAAATTATGTCGTCGTATGATAGTTCATAGTCAAACACACAAATACAAGAGGGCCCAAAGGGCCCTAGGTCGCTCATCTGTTGCACATTGGTCTAGGTATCAATATAACTTGTATTAATTAAGATCGGATCAAAACAGTGACCTCGTGAGTGAACGCAATGTTTTTCTAAGATTTGACCTAGTGAGCTAGTTTTGACCCCACATGACCCAGTTTAACTCAGACTTACACTTAAAATTGACAACATTTATAATCACTGTTATTTCTTTACAATTCAATTTAACCATGTAAAATTTTATCTGATTAATTGGTGTTACCCACTGTACATGTATACCCATTTTAAAAAATGGTACTTATATATATTAATTATATAACAACATGAGAGTGAATGGAACATTTGGGTTTTATGCAGTCTAAATCAGAGTTTTAGACTTACAATGAAGGTGAATAAAACCCCAGAATAAACAAATCTAGTACCTACATGAAAGCTATACCCCAATGTACTTCAACATACACTAAAGCTGGTTTCACGATGTATATACCAATGAGTAGAATTGTAGGTACGATTGTGATTGGTCCGATAAATCGTAATAATATTCCAACCAATCCGGTAGCTCCAATCAGGAAATGGATAAAACCAGCAAGAATAAGCGGCCCCATCATCTGTTCATCAAAATAAAAGAAGAACAATTAGTGAATTATTACTAAAAAGTAATTCACGAAAACTAGAGGATATATTTTGAAGCATACACCCCTTTATTCAACGATAGAAAATACAAAATAACAGCGAACTTACACAAGGGTACAGGAAGTCTCGAACAAGTGACCCCTAGAGTCATAGGCGCAAATGTTTCCACTGGGATACCCTACATGCTGATAATACTTTCAATTTAATTAATCAGGGGGCTTATTCACCAACGTTGTAAGTCTCAAATTCAGACTTAATACTTAAAATTGACAACATTAAAACCATTGCCATTTCTTTGCAATTAGATTGAACTGTATGAAATTTTGTCTGATTATTTGGTGTTACCCACTGAGCATGTTTACCCATTTATATCAAAATTGGTTCATTTATAGCATCATGAGAGGGAATAGAACTTTTGGCAATTTAAAGTCTAAGTCTGAATTTTAGACTTACAACGTTGGTGAATAAGGGCCCTGGGTATTGCTACAAATGCGAGTTTCATAAGACTTATGCATATTTAAAACCAGCACCTTGTACCAGCACCACAAGGTGCTTATGATGAACTTGTTGCATATCCATGAATAAAATAGGAGCTTGTCTTGATGACCAAACTGAACTAGGAGCATTCCATTATCAATGAATATTTGTGGACAGTAAGTTACTGTCTTCTCTAAAAATAAGGGCGTTGTCGGTCTCTAAACCAGCGAAATATGATATTTTATAGATAGAATATTTAAACTTAAGTTGTGATTGGTTGTTCGATAAATGCAGTTACATAATCATTGTGTTAAACGTTGCATTTTGTTGATAATAACATGACAAACCTCTCTAACACGAGTGTTGATTAGATCTGCTTTAAGATCCGCTTCTGTCATATTTGTGGCGTTTGATTGGGCTGAAAAAAGTTGCAAGAATGATTCAAATATAATATTCAAGTATAGAGCTATATCGGAAGATAAAACGATAAAAGAAAAACAACTATGCTTTCATATCCATTAGATCATTTTTCGTTTCAGTTATAACCGAAACTCTCTGTGTGATTTATTGCACACGCAAACTGTCTTATTTTCTAGAACACCCTATGAAACTATAAGAATCGTCTATTTTTCGACGATTGAATCAAAGTACACGGAACCCATCTAAAGGTTTAATTTGCAATTAAGGTGGTCTGGTATCATACTAAAAACAATGCAAGTAATTATTTTGACATGACTGTTAGAATATAGCTCTATACATTTAAGGAATACGAGTATTAGTAGACTGATAATAAAGTAATATGTGAATTTTAGTTAATACCCAAGAAAATGTCACATTGCAAGTGTGTGTGTATGGGGTATCCGTGTCCTACTGACAGAGTTCTTATATAAAATTGTTTATGAAAGAACAACACATACAGTAAAACTTCGTTATGACGAGCATCGATATCACGAGCACCCGGAATATCTCGAGCCAGTTTTAAAACAATATCAGTTTGTATCATCAATACATGCCGTTTGGTTATTTCGAGCACGCGGTTAATCACGAGCATTTTACCTGTCCCGAGCACTCCTCGAGAAACAGCAGTTTTACTGTATTTTACATTTTTATTGACGATAAATTAGCAATAAACGAAGATCCTTACCAAAGTAGTTAATGTCACATCTGGTTGGGTCCATCTCATTGAGGGCTATTATAGGTACAGCATACCCACTTGATGGACCTTGATATACCGGTAACCGAACACCCAGGGTGACTTGAATGAGAGTAGTGAAGCCGGAGAGAAACAGGGTGGAGCTGAGTAATTTTGTGATAAACAAATCATCATCTGTAGCACACGCTGCTTGTGCGACCAGTAATGGTAATACTAGAGACCCGGCTATAGAGATCAGACTTTGCTGTAAGAAAGAATGGTCATACAATATTATATATCAAATAACACAAAGTCTTTTCAATGTCAAATGAGAACGGTTGGTAAACATTAACTTGTCCGTCATGTAAACTATGTTTATCTAGGTGTAACTGGGTATACATGAGTTAACGGTAGGACCGCTTTTCTTTCGAATGGGATAATTCCCTAATTGGTATTACATATTGAATCAAACAATCCCATGAAGACTATCCATATTGCTGAACGTTGTCTTTGTTCACATAACTTCAGACGGTATTTCTTATATGACGCATTTCATTCTGCATTTCTAGCTTCTTCTAAAGTCGTCTTCGAACCTAAGTTCATACTATTCTTCCATATTTATATCACTTGTAACTAGTTTCTCTTCTAGATACGTTCCTTTTCTCTAATTTCTACTTTCCGGTTGATATTATTATTAAACCGAAACCATGCATAATTTGCATTTCAAGCACGTGCATTATTCTCCACAGTCACGTGGGCGTATTAAACATACTGCCTACTGGTGGACATGCTAAGCTGAATATTTTCAAGGATGTAACAAGTTAAGGATAATATAATGTTTTTGTTGCAACTTGTTCAAATAAGCAAAAAATATCCTTAACAAACAGCAGTTATGAACATTGAATCATGTGTTGGTGTTGTCTCTATATTAAAATATAAACATAAAAATCGCCGAGGCATGTTATGTGAATAAATTCATTTCATTATAACATCAATTAATCGTCAAGTTTATAAATTATCACGTGTTTTCTAATTAAACGCATGTAAATATTGATGCAATTACCACACGTGATCAAAACAGGATTTGATTTCATTCGAGTTTTGAGTCGCTGTGGAAGTTATGGTGTCTGTTGAAAGCTTCCAATAGCGACAAAACAGAAATAAAAAATAGATATAACCTGACTCGTAGATCATCTGTTAATTAGTATACAATGTACTAAAGAGGCATTCCCTATAACTTGCATATTTTTCTCTACTATCAAATTAAATGAACTAAATGTACAAAGCACTATCAATTATCATAATTTGTCAGAAGAAAATGTGCGCAGATATGTCTCTATAATGTCAAAAATATATTCAAATCACCTATAATAATTTCCAGCAATTTATTATTAAGGGAAACAACTCGTGACTATTTTGGCTCGATTCAGAAATATGCTTTCATTTTTCATCGTGAAGATTTGAATTTGTCATGTTGACCAAGCTGTCGTTGAAGCAGCTTGTTCTTTCATAAGTAGAGAGTTGTTTTCGGATAGTTCTTTCTTGTTTTCTCAAAATGTCGATTTTGTGCTTACGACCTTCTCATTCTAAACCAGGGAAATGTTTAGCTTACCTGTACAGCGAAGAAGATGGTCAGTGCTATCGGCGGAGAGTCTTGTATTTTATATAATATTGGACATTCTACTTCTGTAACTACAGTCGATGGTTCACATTCAATCTCATACGTTCCCTTGCGGCCATTTTCCATGTTTGATCAACCACCTAAAACATGGAATGAAATTCGATTTCAACTCGAACCGTATCTTCTTACACTAAGATATAACTACATCCCCTATCAAACACAACCAAGCCTCGACCAATAGGGTAATTTTGCGACATTTTACGATAAATTATTGTTAACCGAACCAAACAAACTAAAACAGACATAAGCATATGCTCCCAGACGCATCTGAATGAATGCCACGGATAGTAGACAGTTCACACAGAATTAATTACAACGAAATTAAAACGGCAGTCTATAACGCAAATCTTCGGAAGTTGACACCGGTATGTTCGTTACGTGTGACTAATCCTAACCTTGTACACGTTGACGCCAACTTCTTAGACTATCATACAAAATACAAAAAAATGAGATTAACCAAACCGTATATTGCTTGAATGAAAAAAAAAATCAAAATTATGATTATTTTGATTTATATTATAAATATAATCGAATATGACCAATGTTTTAACTATTTTTAAGGTTTAATAACGGTAAAAAACCACTTTTAGTCACGATCTTTATAAAGAAATGAAATTGTGATACTTAACACTGTAAACCTATATACGAGGGTCAGTCAAGAAAAACTGAGAGTTGGTGAATAATGATCAGGAGAATAAGTGTTCGAATATTGTCTATGCATTATCGTGAAATATGGAATCTCATCGATGTTATGGCGAATACCAATTTTGGGTATGAAAAGTTGATTCTTGTTGCCAGGCAACCGAAGAAGACAACTCGAAGGCATGCGTTCGCGCTGTCTGTAGAACACAATTGTGCGTTGCTATGGAAACATAAAGTCATATCAAACATTTTCAATTTTATTTTTTATTTTGTAATACATTGATCTATCAGATATACTTAATCATGGTTGATTTGTTCCTCCAACATAGAAAATATACTTGATGAAACTATTTATTGTCACTTTATTTGTTGGTTTTCAGATCACTATTTTACCCCACCCAAAAGAACACATGATGTTTTTCAAAAGCAAAGTTATATTTTATATTTCTATTATGTTCACTAGACTCCATAAGATACATTCATAATCCTCCTGAGCAGAAATTGTGAATTCAGTAATAAGGGTTAGAATACCATGGCAACGCAAAGAACACATGCCGAGAAAATCGATAAAATACGGGTAAAATTGTTGCTAGGCAACTAGACAATACTGCATTAGTGACCATTCTGTAAACAACGCCCATTATTACTTGATGTATACGATTCTACAAGATACACATGTTAGTTGTCCTAAATTACGCTATATAAAGTTGAAATAAACGTTCGAATTGACAACAAAATAAGTCTCCCAGACGCTGGCGCGAACGCATACCCTTTAGTGATGTTCTTTGGTTGCTTGGCAACTTTATTTATCAGTCTATATCCGATCACCGAATTCATCAGACTTTCCGCAATGGATAATAGTTGACGCTAATTGATAGAAAATATAATTGTATATACATTTTGAAGGCTAAATTTAACAACTCTCAGTTTTTCTTGACTGACCCTCGTATTAATTTAATTAAAAGTAAACGCCATCAGCGTCATGACCAAAAATAGCTGTTTTGTATAATTTACGCATTTTGTCCCAAGGAGTAATTTGATATTTCGCATCAAACAATCGTACATTTGTATTAAGTATGCATAAAAGGCATGAACCGCAAAATACACTATTGCTAATTGGAAAAACATTACTGAAATCAAAATTAATAAAAAAATATCGACATTGCTTTAGCAATCGTAACTACTCGGGCATTACCGAAACTGAGAAATACGCACATGTGTAGGGTTACAAATTTTGGTTATGCGGTTTCCGGTAACGGTCAATCATCAGCTTTTCAATGCTATCAAGAAACTCTTCAATTACCGATTTCCTTATAGGAGTTGATACCTTCCCAACATTTAGTGACCGTTTAGTTCTCTTCGATTCCATCGTTTGCTTCTCATGAGCCATTTTGTAAAGTAGTCGGTGATAATGGCGTCTTCTCTATTATGCCAGAAGCACTTTTGTTAGATAAACGCCGAGAGGTTCAGATTGATTGCTTTAGCTGTATGCAAGCTTGTTTAACGTGTTGTATACATTTCTAGCTAGAGTGCATGCTTAATAAGGAGAGGTGCTTAAGAGAAACATGTAGTTGTCTTAATTGCAATCAGCTCATCACGTGTCTTACGTTATGTTTCGATTATGTTAACTTTCAGTGAGGCTATGGTATGGAGATACGAGTCGTGTAAGTATACTGAGACAAAAACGTATATTATCGGTAGAAATGCATGTAAAATTCTAACATAAAAAACATGATATTCGTCCTGATCTATCTACCGACAGTGTCTAAAATGTTTTATTTTTCCCGGACTATTGTTATTAACGCAAATGTTCGATTACATCAATATCGAAAACAACAGCATAATTGTTTTTAGGATATCAACAAAATATGCATATCACATAAAAGCCCATGAAACTGTGTAGAAATGGTCAAAACAGTGCAATTTTGTATCAAATTTGACAGGGCAATGCTTTGCCAAAGTGATCAATGAGAAAATGTCAGCTCTCATCCAATTTACTGACTAAACTTTTTCTTTTGAGTAGGCGTTTATATTGAGATTGTGTTGTAAATACCAATGAGCACTTAAACCGCAATCATTGCTGTCATAGTGTTGTTGAGTTTGTATTCAACTTTAATTCAACTTTAACGTAATGCAAATTGTTTCAAGTGTACATGTATACTGATAATGTATATGTTTGTTAATGTAGTACATGTATGCATATTATTCAATTCTGAAGACATTAAAATAAAAGGAAAGTATACTGTACATATACGGACAAACATACACTTTAAAGTTTGTTGACCGTTTATGGTCTGGTGTGCAATTTAACAAATACCTCAGAGATTAACTATGTCTCCGAGACAACAGCCCTAGGGAGTGATAATCGAACAGTGCATAATAAAATTCACAAAACTTTATTGTGCATTATTATTGTATATTATGTAAATATGTATGTGAATCGGACGATGTACTTTGTACAAGTCCTAATAAAAATCTGTTCTGTTCTGTTCTGTTCTGTTCTGTTCATTTCCCTTCCTTTTATCTATACAAAATAATAGCGTTACGTCTGAAAGTCAAATTTAATTTATTCAAATGTTAACACAGTGAAATAGTTTTATTGCTTTTTACATAATTTTGTACCGTGAATGTACATCAACGATATCAAAAACATCTTAATAAGTATTAACAAATTATCTTATTACGAAGTCGGATAATGCGGATGTATGTATCTGCTTATGACAAATTCATTTTCATTTCAGGTGTGTAGCTTTTATCATAAAAATATTGATGACTAACTTCTTATCAAGCTATGTTGTTACTTGTAAATATATCATTTCGCATATACAGATTGTCGCAGCTACAATGCGACCCTCAAGACTTCGTTAGCTCTGAGAGGGGATAAGGGTTCATTTGAGAAAGGTTGGCATTCAAGCGCCTAGTGACTCCGATAAAATAAAATATGTTTCCTTCGTTTGTGAAAAATCCAAGAATTACACTCGAAATTCCGATTTTCCGATTGAAGCTTCGAATTCCGACTCACTCGGAAAAAATCTTGATGATCTTGAGATGTTGGCAGGTATGGATAAGGCTAAAAACGCTACACTACAAATACAAAGTTTATTCAAGCATAAAACAACATTTCGCATATTCATAGCCAACTGTTTTTACTAGGCTATCGAGGCGACTACTCATTTAGTAAACAACATTGCACATTACTAGAATAATGTAGTCTCGCTTCAGTAAAAATACGAATTTTTATTAGATTTTGAAGTAGGAAAAAACAACAGTGAACTATACACAGCATAGTTATGTCAGAGGGGTTTAATATAATTCAGATTTGACCCAGGTTGTTTAATTTAGCTTACATCACGCAAGACTGATTAAAGTATCACTGTTAAAAAATTAATAAATTTAATGTGATAATACTACAAAGATTGTTGTAAATGAGGCTTAGTCACAGTGATATAAAATGTTTTTGATGAAATAGAATATTTAAATCAATCTTACCGTTTGTTAAATCATCCGCTCACTTTAGATGTTGAAAACAACGTATGTTTCATCTGGCGACCTAATGAACGCTGGTGTCACGATTTATGTTGATCACGTGATGGTATAGACCGTTACTGAGGCTTGTTCACGTTGACTTGTCAAATTATAAGTGTACCTGCTCATAACGTTCAACATCTTTTTATAATACGCTCCTTATTTACATATCTTTATATCTATGGAACGCCGAGAATGTATAATATACAGTATGTTCAAAGTTAAATGATAACGGTTGTAAACATTAGCTCGTCTACCCACGATGTAAGCTATATTTAATTTGGTTTAACTAGGTAAACCTTAGTTGGAGTTAATCCATGCTATATTCTTTCGAATGGGATAGCTCCCTCATTAGTATAATTTTATTAAATCGACATTACAGGACTTTGTCACATGGCAACCTAAATAGTCGAAAAAGATAAAGGACACTGTGAACTTAACCTTTGTCCTAATGACCACAAACTCAATAGGGATCAACTACTGTTACTGGCCAACCTCCATAAAGCGTTTGAAAATCTTAGGGCGAAGCGTTCTTGAGTTATCGAATGGAAATCATTTGGTCTACCGACGAACATCAGAAAAGCAATATACCTCATCAAAGATGGGGGAGGGTGAACATGTGAGGGCATAACTATACAAATTATATCAATGGCCGTCTAAGAAAGGAAGAGTGAACTAACAAAATAGGTAAATAGAGCTCGGTACTAGACATTTTAGGCGTCCCATATATCGGGTTTTTTTTAATTGTTTATTGTTGATGTATTTGTCTTAGTTTGTAGTGTTTAATATAATGCGACTATGGCTTGTATATCGTCGATTCTACCAAACGTGTTTGTACGTAATGTAGCGTGTGTGTTTTTTTATTTCGCTGAAAAGAAAAGAAAAACAGTGACGCATGTTAGCGTCTACTTCAATTGGTATGTTCGACTTGGTTGTTTCGTGAAACAATTTATAGTATGGTTCCCGTCTCCCAAATAATACAGTGGAAACGGGAATAAATATAAAACCTGGTGATATCATTGCGGTCCATCATCACTAATTCTCTCTGTTCAAATTTCATGGAGCTATTTTAGGAGCACAACGCATTTCAGTCAAAAAAGGAAGCTTCGCCGCAAGTGCTCACAAAGTAAAATATACCAACGATAAAGTAAGTCGTCCGCACTACGTCCTCGTTAACAAGAAAAAAACTGTCTGAAAATTACTCTTTACTTACTGTAAAACAAGCTCTTACAACTTCATGAAAATAGGTTCATAACAAGCCACTAGTGGTGCAGTTTCAAATATGTATCAGTCTTATAAGGTCGTAAGTTACTAAAAGAAATGAACATATCGCTGGCTAGAATGAGAATGTCGTATTAACTACTGCGAACTTCTTTTTCACCTAGTTTCACAATAAAAGCTATTATAACTTCATCACTTACAATAAGTTAAATACATGTACTCAGTGCATCGTCGGCTCACGAATCTACTCCTTCGGGAAATATAAAAATGAGGGGCCGGTGATATAGTGAAAGGGCAATCATTGCAATGAAGTGATGTTGCTTTTTGAGAAAGTGCTTTATTAACTTATATTGGATTACTGTCACTGTCAGGTTTAAGAGGCATTCCCTATAACTAGCATATTATTCTCTAATATCACATGAGCCAAATGTAAAAAGCAATATCAATTATCATAATTTGTCAGAAGAAAGGGTGTGCAAATATTCTCTATAATGTCAAAAAAAATCAAATAAACAATAATAATTTATCGCTTCCAGCGATTTATTCTCATGTGGTCAAAGGAAAACAACTCGTGACTATTTTGGCTCGGTATGGAAATATATTTCAATTTTTTTTCTCGGTAATTTTTGGGTGTTTTTTGTTGAAGATTTGAGGAGTTTCAGCAATAATGATTTTCATTTAACGAATAATATTCCTGAATCTATTTTAACGATCAAAGTTATAAGGAACGCATTCTTAAAACAACCATGCCGGGTTTTTACTAGGCTATCGAGGCGACTACTCATTTAGTAAACAACATTGCACATTACTAGAATAATGTAGTCTCGCTTCAGTAAAAATACGAATTTTTATTAGATTTTGAAGTAGGAAAAAACAACAGTGAACTATACACAGCATAGTTATGTCAGAGGGGTTTAATATAATTCAGATTTGACCCAGGTTGTTTAATTTAGCTTACATCACGCAAGACTGATTAAAGTATCACTGTTAAAAAATTAATAAATTTAATGTGATAATACTACAAAGATTGTTGTAAATGAGGCTTAGTCACAGTGATATAAAATGTTTTTGATGAAATAGAATATTTAAATCAATCTTACCGTTTGTTAAATCATCCGCTCACTTTAGATGTTGAAAACAACGTATGTTTCATCTGGCGACCTAATGAACGCTGGTGTCACGATTTATGTTGATCACGTGATGGTATAGACCGTTACTGAGGCTTGTTCACGTTGACTTGTCAAATTATAAGTGTACCTGCTCATAACGTTCAACATCTTTTTATAATACGCTCCTTATTTACATATCTTTATATCTATGGAACGCCGAGAATGTATAATATACAGTATGTTCAAAGTTAAATGATAACGGTTGTAAACATTAGCTCGTCTACCCACGATGTAAGCTATATTTAATTTGGTTTAACTAGGTAAACCTTAGTTGGAGTTAATCCATGCTATATTCTTTCGAATGGGATAGCTCCCTCATTAGTATAATTTTATTAAATCGACATTACAGGACTTTGTCACATGGCAACCTAAATAGTCGAAAAAGATAAAGGACACTGTGAACTTAACCTTTGTCCTAATGACCACAAACTCAATAGGGATCAACTACTGTTACTGGCCAACCTCCATAAAGCGTTTGAAAATCTTAGGGCGAAGCGTTCTTGAGTTATCGAATGGAAATCATTTGGTCTACCGACGAACATCAGAAAAGCAATATACCTCATCAAAGATGGGGGAGGGTGAACATGTGAGGGCATAACTATACAAATTATATCAATGGCCGTCTAAGAAAGGAAGAGTGAACTAACAAAATAGGTAAATAGAGCTCGGTACTAGACATTTTAGGCGTCCCATATATCGGGTTTTTTTTAATTGTTTATTGTTGATGTATTTGTCTTAGTTTGTAGTGTTTAATATAATGCGACTATGGCTTGTATATCGTCGATTCTACCAAACGTGTTTGTACGTAATGTAGCGTGTGTGTTTTTTTATTTCGCTGAAAAGAAAAGAAAAACAGTGACGCATGTTAGCGTCTACTTCAATTGGTATGTTCGACTTGGTTGTTTCGTGAAACAATTTATAGTATGGTTCCCGTCTCCCAAATAATACAGTGGAAACGGGAATAAATATAAAACCTGGTGATATCATTGCGGTCCATCATCACTAATTCTCTCTGTTCAAATTTCATGGAGCTATTTTAGGAGCACAACGCATTTCAGTCAAAAAAGGAAGCTTCGCCGCAAGTGCTCACAAAGTAAAATATACCAACGATAAAGTAAGTCGTCCGCACTACGTCCTCGTTAACAAGAAAAAAACTGTCTGAAAATTACTCTTTACTTACTGTAAAACAAGCTCTTACAACTTCATGAAAATAGGTTCATAACAAGCCACTAGTGGTGCAGTTTCAAATATGTATCAGTCTTATAAGGTCGTAAGTTACTAAAAGAAATGAACATATCGCTGGCTAGAATGAGAATGTCGTATTAACTACTGCGAACTTCTTTTTCACCTAGTTTCACAATAAAAGCTATTATAACTTCATCACTTACAATAAGTTAAATACATGTACTCAGTGCATCGTCGGCTCACGAATCTACTCCTTCGGGAAATATAAAAATGAGGGGCCGGTGATATAGTGAAAGGGCAATCATTGCAATGAAGTGATGTTGCTTTTTGAGAAAGTGCTTTATTAACTTATATTGGATTACTGTCACTGTCAGGTTTAAGAGGCATTCCCTATAACTAGCATATTATTCTCTAATATCACATGAGCCAAATGTAAAAAGCAATATCAATTATCATAATTTGTCAGAAGAAAGGGTGTGCAAATATTCTCTATAATGTCAAAAAAAATCAAATAAACAATAATAATTTATCGCTTCCAGCGATTTATTCTCATGTGGTCAAAGGAAAACAACTCGTGACTATTTTGGCTCGGTATGGAAATATATTTCAATTTTTTTTCTCGGTAATTTTTGGGTGTTTTTTGTTGAAGATTTGAGGAGTTTCAGCAATAATGATTTTCATTTAACGAATAATATTCCTGAATCTATTTTAACGATCAAAGTTATAAGGAACGCATTCTTAAAACAACCATGCCGGGTCAATGCATGATAAACAGTGTGGTTTGGACAAACATAAATTTGACCTCAAACTCTGACCTTGACCTTTGGAATAGGAACCTGGGAGTTAGAGCATGTCACTCCGCCTCATGGAGGTGAACATTTATTGCAAACATAAGCAAGAGAGATCAATGCATGACAAATAATGGTCCGGCGTAACTTCAATATGACCTTCAACTTTGACCTTGACCTTTGAGATAGGAACCTTGGGTTTGTACTGTCAATTTGACTCAAGGAAGGAAATAGTCACGTCAAATTTAAGAAAGATTATTCAATGCATGACAAACTTATGGTTCGAATAAGCTTCAGTCAGACCTTTAACCTTGACCTTAAAGAAAGAAACCTGAGGATTATCCTGTCCATTAGACTTAAGGAAGAAAACTTTTAAGCCAAATGTAAGAAAGATTGTTAAATACATGACCCAGTTATGGTCAGGAGAAACTTCAACTCGACCTTCAAATGTGACATTTACCTTTGAGATAGGAACATGTGGATATGAAATGACATGCCGCCTCATGAAAGATATCATCCATGTCACATATATGCAAGATTGGTCAACGAATGAGAAAGTTATGGTCCGGAAAAAATCGGACTCACACACGCACGTACGTAGGCTACATACACAAAAAAGTGGCGACTAAGTCTCACTCTCCGTGTCTCCCAAGTCCTCGCTGAAAAAGTGCGAGATGACCTAGTTTCGCAAAGATATGCAAACAACAATGACCCCTAAAGTGACCGAATGAAGCTGCGACCCGACCTAGTTCCCCAACTCCGTGATTAAAAGAGCAGGGTGACCTAGTTTTACAAATATACATCAAAACGGTGACTCCCAAGTAACTAAATGAGGCGTTGCTGCGACCTATTCAGACAAAGTTGCATTGAAATCTGATCAATTGTTACAGAAAAGTAACGCGGACAAAATTGCACGGATGAACCAACAACCAACCTACTGACCTCACCGTGAAGCACGAAATAAACGCCTTTTGACTTTATAACATTTTTCTTCAAATGCTGCATGCTTTTCTCGTGGAAAACGCTTAAACGGTATTTACGTGCTAGAAACATTCCTTTGATAAGCTTCCCACGAGTTTATCGTGCATAAATGGTGGATCGATAAGTCCAATTAAAAACAAGATAACTGTGTTCATTAAAAGCTTATTCCCTGGTGGAAGTATTGTCAATAAGACAACCTAATTCTGTTACAATGTTGGATAGTGTACATGACATTGTACATACGGTGTTATGATGTTAAATAGCTATGCTACGTGCGAAAGCTCTTGCCATGGCAGCGGGGACGTGTGCCTTTTCTTTTTCTCATAATGTTATGTTTTGGCATTGTTCCGTGTATGTGTGTTATGTGCTATTGACTATGTTTTCTGTGCTCGGCTTGTTAAAAAGTGTATGAGGAAATCAGACAGGAAAGATAGCACCGACCTAACCAGCCAAGCACAGTTGTGGGTCAAGGTCACTGTGACATTCTACGACTTCGATGCGGGCATACCTTGTATTACACACATCTCTTGTTTCAAACTTGCTGCCTTCCTTGTCCGATTTCCTCATATATTTTTTAATAAGCTCTTGATATTCTTCATATTGGCCCAGCAAATTTCTCGCGGAGCAAGCCATGTTCTGTTTATAATGCACCAGTCAGTTGCAACCGCGTCCCCGTCCGACCCGGAGGATGAATCGGAATTTTTACGTTTTGATTGTCAAACCACGCCCTCCACAAGCGACAACTGATGGTAAAATATCCGGTATGTCCGCGGCCCCTGACAACTACATAATATTATTGTCCCCGGTGTATTGGTTCGAGTGGAAACCCCACGTCTCTGGCAGTGCAGGGGGAGGGGCTGGGAGGTAAAAACACGGCCGTTTCCCCGGTACCAAAACTGGAGAAATGTTGGGGATTTTTTCTCCGAACCAATACCCTGGGACAATATTAAGTTGTCAGGGACCGGAGAAATACCGGATATTTTACCATCAGCTGTCCCCCGCAGAGTTATGGAAGGAAGGGGGTTGACAACTCAAAAGTAAAAATCCCGACCCATCCCCGGGTGGGGGCCATGAATGCAACTGACGTGTGTATTATTTGGATTGAGTTGAACTTTGTGATATATACTATTTCACCCCGTGTTCTTTTTGGGCCTTTCGTGTTATGCGTATTAAAGCCCCAGATACAAAGTACATATATATAGGAGAGCTGTACCATTGAGTGACGTTTGAAGTAGGTCGGTTATTCTCGTCTGCACATTTCGTCCATGCACATTTTGTCCGCGCTATTTCTTTGTACTGTAAGCATTGGTCGGGTTCCAATGAAAGTTGGTATGATTGCCTAGTAGCAAGTCTGGATCAGAGATTTCGTACAAAAAGGTTAAAGACATGCCTGTTCTGTATTATAACTTCTCGGTGTCGAATAAGAACGGTATAAGTAAATATAATATAACATCGGTATAGCTAGAATGCGCATTTACTTATATACGAATATAACATCTCAGGGCTCAAATATCAGATGCTATTTTAATGAACTAATTATAGACAAAGTTGTCTAAAGTAAATAGTCCTACATAATTTTACCTTTAATACTTCAATATGTTTAAAGAAGTAAGGAGTATACGTCTCAAAATTTGCTTAGGACCACAGTATGTATTTCCTTGATATAAATTTGATGTAGATTGTAAATGATTTTTACACCACTCACTTGAAATCCCGTAGAAGGACGGGGAATTCACTTTTTATTGTACAATCTTTGCCTACAACCACAGACAATGCAAAAACACATGTATTTCCCCCGACCTAAATCTGTGAAAATTCGATTGTATTGTTCCGCTAATGTTTGCGCAGAACTAAATACATGAGCGCGGGACAAAGACCAGGGCGATTTCTCCGCTATTCCCCGGGTTGGGGACCGGGATTTCAATTGACTGGTGCATAAAAGGAATATATTTCTACTGAAACATATTATTATTTAATTTTAGTTTCAATCACCCAACCGGGAGAAAAAATTAGTACGGCGGTAACACATCTTGTGGTGTTTCTGATTTTTGTGCTAGGCTGGTTAGGTTGAGCGTTACCTTCCCTGTCGAATTTTCTCATACCTTTTTTTAATTAAATTATTAACGTTAGTTACAAAAATTGTTTTTATGTTGAATATTTTTAATTTCGCAAATATCTCCCAAATTGCGGTACATACATTTGTACTTATGTCTGACATTTGTTTATTGGTGTAGAATTAATTCAATATGAAAAAGTGGATCTTAGCAAATTGTCAGTGGTATAGTTCACGTGATTACTAGTACTTGTAAACTCAAAACTAAAAAACGAAATTCAATTAAATTTCAACAGCCGTCCGCTGTCCCTACTTGACTAAACAATGAATGAACATACATGCATGCTTACTTGCACCATGTGCATGCACGACCTTTAAAAACTAGTTACGTAATTAAAACATGTTATGATTCGTGTTGTCTATGTGTTTAGTATATTTATTCAGCTGAAGAAAAAGCCAATGCAGTGAAAGTCATTTTACCAAACGTGTTTTCACTGAAAGTATATTAACGAATTATATTTACAAACTAAATTTACGTTACTTGCACATGCACAGTGGTAGTGGCACACATGACAATGACCCACTTGTACTCTAGTATGAATATGATACGATCACCAAATAGATCTACATGTATATATGATTTTCAATAAGTCTCCCTGTCCAAATGCGCAAAACACTTTCTTTCTTTCTTCCATTTAATTTGCAGAGCCCAATCTGGGGTATTATCGCAAATGTTAGAGACAGAGGTGAGATACAAGGAATCCGGATGCGATACCCTAGCTAGTTTCTAATAGATTCCTTGGTTCTTTAACGTGCCCGGTGTAAAGCACCGATACACGCGAGACTACCCCTGGTTTTCCTACCAGGATCATCTCTAGTTGGATGGGAAACACTAAATAGCGTTTCTAAAATAACCAAGTGTCACGGCCGAGAATCGAGATCACTTGCAAGAACAAGACGTAAAATATATATGTGCCCCCATTGTCTCCAAAGTCAGAAATGGTAAAGGCCCGGTGACCTTGACATTTCGATCTCAAAATCTTTCAAAGAACTAGGTATGAAATGTTGCAGGCCAACCTCCATGTAGAGTTTGAAACTCTTAGACAACGCATTGTTGAGTTATTGAACGAAAATCATTTGGTCTACCGACGGACCGGCACATGCGAGGATAGGGTGGGGAAATAACATGTTGCAAACACCAACGGGCTACTAATTCATAAAATTAATCCGCAAAATGAAACATGATTACTCGCAGATCCAAATGAGAGAATTTTATTTTCAGAAAAGGCAAGGGTAAATAACTCGTAAGCCGATCCGGTGACCTAGTGCTTGAACATACTACTATTATAGCATTGAGCGCGGTGGCATAGACGTAGGGTGTGCACTTTGGGATATAGAGGTACCAGGTTTGATCCCTGTCTGCTACATTGCTTAATTTCTCTTAACAAGAATGACACCCCATGTCGACCAAGGTGATAATTGATACAGTGATGGGGTGTCTGTAAATGTACGATCTGTGCGCCTTATTCCGATATTAAGTTTGCCAAACTCTTTAATTAGGGCCTACCACGAAAACGCTATACCAAAGGAACATAAAAAAACATGCCAAAATGAATCCCAGCGAAGTCCAGGTGAAACTCCCCAGCCTATCCCTGGTTAAACTTGATCCGGGGAAATCAGTTTATGGAAACTAACAACTCCGTGTAAAATGCATGAACAGTAGTGAATTTACTATTGGATTTTATGAATTGCCGTAAAACAACTATAGTAAACATAAGGATTATTTGGTTTAATGTTTTAAGAATTTTCCTGGTTATGGAACATTTCATGTTTATATTTCGACAGGACAACTCCACTGTGTATAAACGAGTCGATTTACAACAATTGCGATAAGGAGTACACGTTGAATTTTATAGCACGGCAATAATGAGTACAGCGATCAGATTTAACATGTGCTCTTGATAGCAATAAATGATACAAGTTGAATTTTATAGTAATCCGATAAGTCATACAGTGATTTGGTTTGTACGCTGTGAACTCTATTTGGTCGATAAACGAGATTTCTTCTCGGTTATTTTCCATGATTGTGCAAAGGAATGCAGAGACACGCAAATCACGTGTTTCTTGGGGTTTGAACTAAGTTACATTAGGTCGCCGTAAAACATGTTCTTCGTGCACTAGAAAACGGTCGAGGCAACTCATCCCAAAACAAAACGTTTTATAACTTTATTCACGCGATAGGGGGCCCTACTGTCAGTTGCTTAAGGGGAGATAATTACAGGTCCTTTATCTACTTGAGTATTATACGATTTACCTCCCCTTTTTTAAAATTTGAATGAAAAACATAAGACTGCTAAGAATAATCAGTGCGGAGATTTGTAAGTCTGTGTACCCTATTTCTTGCCATGACATTTACATTTTTACGGCACCATTATATACTTTACAGCTAGTCAAGCAAAAATTAATTTAACTGTCTTAGTAATGCACCGGTCAAGGAAGTTTTGGAACGTGTGTTTCGACCCTTTACCCATCTGTATTATATATATATTTGTATGAAAGAAATTGTACACATGACTTGGGTAATTAATATGGTTAAATTAAACCCCGGGGATGGGTCGGGATTTTTTTATGCCCCCGTATCGATAGATCGGGAGGCATATAGTAATTCACCTGTCCTTCCGTCCGTCCGTCCGTCCGTTCGTCCGTCCGGCCAGGTTAACCCAAATTGACCGTTTCTTCTAGCATTAAAATGGCTTGCTACAAAGTTTTCAAACTTGCATGGACGTTGTATATGACCACTCTCCACGCGCCTGTATCACCTGACTCCATTTTGACCTTCACCTTGACCTAATTTTGGACTTAGACTTATTGAAAGGTAAAATTCTTGGTTAACCCAAATTGACCGTTTCTTCTAGCATTAAAATGGCTTGCTACAAAGCTTTCATACTTGCATGGATGTTGTATATGACCACTCTCCACACGCCTGTATCACCTGACTCCATTTTAACCTTAACCTTGACCTAATTTTGGACTTAGACTTACCTCCCCTTTAGTATTTTTACAATAAAATTTTGTCTGGAGCGTATCTTCAAAACTATTAAGCGTATTGACTTGAAACTTGAAATATAAATACATGGCAACTTGGAGAAGTGCATTGACAAAGAACCATAACTCTGTCTGTCTTAAATTTTGAATTATCTCCCCTTTAGTGTTTTTTTATAGTCAAATTTTGCTCTGAGTATATCTTCAAAACTATTTAACATATTGACTTGAAACTTGGAATATAAATAGATGGCAACTTGGAGAAGTGCAATGACCAAGAACCATAACTCTGTCTGTCTTAAATTTTGAATTATCTCCCCTTTAGTATTTTCAGAATCAAATTTTGACAGGAGTGTATCTTCAAAAGTGTTTAAGATATTGACTTGAAACTTGTTATATGAATAGATGGCAACTTGGAGAAGTGCAGTGACAAAGAACCATAACATCTGTATCACACATGAAGTCGATCAAGGCACTGCTTTCACATGTGGCATTATTCGTTTACCATCATAAGCCCCTTATAGTTCAAAGCCATGTAACACTATCAAACATTTTAACTGAATAATGGCCCCTGATTGACTTAGCTTTTTATGGACATGGCTTCCGCGGGGGCATAAGCGTTTATTGAACGTCAGTGCGGAGGAAGTTGGAAGGTAAAAACACGACAGTTTCCCCGTTGCCCCCGAGGGTGGTGGCCGTGGATACAACTGACCGGTGCACCATACAGGCAGTAGTTTAAGGGGAGTTAACTCTAGTTCCTTTATTTACTTGAATCCTTATACGGCTTTCCTCCCCTGTTTGAAAATCGACATATTTGAAGGCAAATCTTATACGCGTGTGAAGTTTGAATCGGCAACTGGCAAATGGCAACTATCTTCACAACCCAGCTGCCAATTAGATATCGAAAGTCGAATCGGCAACTGGCAACTGGCTGCTAACTTCACACATAAATATTATAGCTTATATAGCAAGACTTTTATGCGAAACTTTTTTATAAGTCTGTACCCTATTTCTTGTCCCGTATTTTACATTTTTTACTTCACAATTATTTCCTTTACAGTCAAACAAGTACAACACACATGTTTTTGAGTGATATGTGTGATCTGTCTAAGTAATGTGCTAGTCAGTTGCATCCACGCCCCTCCCCCGAACCCGGGGTTGGGCCGGGATTTTTACTTTTGGGTTGTCAAAACCCCCACTGTTTCATGACCCTGTGGGGACAACTGGGGGTAAAATATTCGGTATTTCCCCGAACCCAGACAACTTAATATTGTCGCCGGGGTATGGGTTCGGAAAAAATCCCAACATTTACCCGGCATTGCGGGAGAGGGTAGAAGGTAAAAACACGACCGTTTCCCACGGGTAGGGGGCGTGGATTCAGCCGACTGGTACATAAACATGCTGAATGTGTGAATTCCTGTTGTTTTTCCGCCAACTAGATCATGCGGCTAGAGCATTCAGCGTTTTCATTGTGTGGTTTTTAAAAATAATTTATCACTTTTAGGATTTCGGACAGTTCAAACAATGGCAGTCTGTCCAGCCTTTTCACCGTTTAAATTAGGACATTTTGATTGCTGAAACTTACAGGTCACTCAACCTTTGATAGCCGGGACTTGGACATATAATTTTCTCGTTGGATTATATGCTGGGTATTGTCACCATTGTGGGGTATTTGTGGTATGCGATGTTTTTTTCTAAATTTCCTATGCTCGGCTGTTTTATCAAAGCATTTACGCAAATCTTAAACTTACGATCAAATTTTAATGTTTTTTAATACTTTTACAACTATTAAGAGTGATAAATATAGCTGCAATACTTATAAAGCTTCAGATAATGAACTCCTACAAACAATATATGTCCCCAATTTGCAGTTGTTAAAGAATTATACAGAATTTAAATTTGAACGTAAGTTTAGGATTTCTGTAAGTTCGTTGATAAAACAGTACCCTGCTTTCCATGTTCGAGTTTCATTTTGTCCGTGACATAGTATACGGCTTTTGACATTATCATTGAAATGTGCCATAACACGTACTGTGTGAAACAATAGAAAAAGTGGGTTTTTAAATATAAAATTTATTTTATAGTAAAACACAACAATAAAGCAGACACTGTAAACACAATATCGTGGACATATTAATTTAATACGTGTCGAAACAGAGTCTGGAGAAGTTTCTGTGCGGCGGGATTTTTCTTAAAATCTGAAAAGATAAAAAACGTTATTTGTGAAATATCATCTAATTAAATTAAATGGACATGATTATCGTAGTAAATCATGAACATATAGTTTAAGGTAGTCTATACTCAGAACTGACAATTAAGGTAGTCTATAACCACAGGTGGCAGTTTCAGTGTTAGGAATATAAAATAAATAAAAGCTGAAACTAAAATCCGTCACTTAGCTAATACATTATCGAGGTATAAAGCGTACTATATGTCTATGTCCAAAGATTGTGGAACATCGTATCTAAAAATAGACTTGGTTCCTAACAATAATTACGAGACTGTGAGTGGAGCGGGTATCCAGCGGGTAAATGGAATGGCCTCGAGCGAAGTTAAATAACGAAAGGAACACGGATTTGCCGTTCCGCAGTTATAAGATACAATTGAACGAGATTTTCGGTAAGAATGAATATCTTATAGTTTATTTGAATGACTTGTGTAGCGATTTTTCTTCAGCGCCCGTATTTTATGCTGAAACTACGAGATGCGATGTTCCACAATCTTTGGCCTATACACATGTAGACATATAGCTTTATACCTTGATAGTATATTAGCTCAGTGACGGATTTTTTTTATATTTTTATTTTATTTTTTTAGTCGTTTGCGGACCAAACACTGTTACTGCCACCTGTGTCTATACCCAGACGCACTGTTTAATATAAGTTCACACATGTACTATAAGTCAAGGATTGAACACTGAAAACGAGATTATGATACAAATATTACATATACAATATCCGAGCATGTGGATCCTATCTATTTATATACTCATAGTTTAACCAAGTCCATGGACGTGGTAGTAAAAATGACAGCAGTGCATTGTTGAAGTTATTGCACTAATTTTCCATGCAGAACCCGAAAGGAAGTTATCGCACTGTTTTCCGTGTAACTATAATGTCTGCTTCTAACATTTGGAACATAGCAAGTAAATAATTATACAGGTTAAGCCAGTTACAATCTAGTTCTAGATCTAGTGCATGTTTAGTTGCAGACAAAACTGGTGGTTGCAGTTAACGAGTATGTAGGTGCGAACTTCGGTAAATGTAATTGTTAGCATCGTAAGTATATGTTTTATGCATACAGAAAACGGTCAGAAATTCAAAATGAAAACCAGTAACACTTATGTTGTAAATCAATTATTAATATTGTCATAATTGTCCATTCTCCTATACTAACAAATATTTATAATATCTGCCATCTGTGAAATTTTGTTATATGTGATCATGTATATATGTATATATGTTATTTTGTATAAACTGTTTGTATGTGATGAGGTGCTGAACGCACAAATCCAATAAACTTCTGTTCTGTTCATATCCATAGGTGTTAAGAAATTATATCACAAACTACAATTTTTACTTCCGAAATAAAAACGATAGTTTGTGATATAATTTCTTAGGCCTGTGGTTTCAAATAAGTGACAAGGACAAATCATTAAGTTACTGTAGGTTGAAATCAAATGTCTATACTTTTATCACTTGAATTTTAATAAAATAATTGTGTTAACTTAGGTACTTACCAGTCTAAAATAAACTCAATAAGCCAAGTCCACCAAGTGCTCGACCTCCAACGGTACCAGTGCCTAACAAAGCAGCTGATGTTAGCAGTGTGAGTCCATCACCAAATCCACCCCGTCTAGGACCAGCAAATCCTGGGTACATGGGTACGGGGACAACAGGAAATGGACGAAATGGCTTCATTGGTCTGGGAAATGGACGAAATGGCTTCATAGGTCTGCCTGAAATAATCAAAAGTAATGTTTGTGAATAAAATATCAAGAAAAATATTACTTGGATAACATACATTTAGCGAAATAATAAAATGCTAAAATAAGCTATGCTTCATAAACACAGCCTGGATTACCTGCCCCTTACTATACATGATGGACTTTAAATTATAATCAAGTTCAAGAGAACCAATTTATGATGGTTGAACGAAACACAACTTCACATGTGTTACAAGTATCTATGAATTAGAGCCAGTGCTGTTCGGTCAAAAGTGCCATTAACGCCAATAGTCGGCTTTCTAGTCGGTTTATGTCCATTTTTTAGCCACGAGACCCTGATACGTGGTAAAGGTTATAGTTACGTAAAACATAACTTACGGAACTTGGAGTACGGGAAAGCCTCTATGTACATCACTGTTACACATAACACGACCAATAATGTGATTGATGTCTTCATATCGTATCTGAAATATACAAACAGACGTTAGAGTTTCTGACAGGGAAGGCAACACTCAACTGAAACAGCTGTGGTGGTATTTACATAGAATCTTAAAGAGGCATTCCCTATGACTAGCATATTCTTCTCTACTATCACATTAAATGAGCTAAATGTACAAAGCACTATCAATTATCATATTTTGTCAGAAGAAAGTGTGCGCAAATATGTCTCTATAATGTCAAAAATATATTTAAATCACCAATAATAATTTATCGCTTCCAGCGATTTATTATTATGTGGTCAAAGGGAAACAATTCGTGACTTTTTTGACTCGTTACGGAAATATGTTTTCATTCTTTTTTCGGTAATTAGTGGGAGTTTTTTGTTGAAAACTTGAGGAGTTTAAGCAATAATGATGTCATTAATATTGATAATATTCTTGAATCGATTTAAGCGATCAAAGTTATAGGGAATGCCTCTTTAAAGGAAAACTGAGAATTTTCACAAAATCTTCATTCTCATGAATCAGTGTATAGTCAAGTCTGTAGTCTGTATTATAGTTGAAAACTCGCTGGTTGAACGAGAATGAAAGTCTTATACTGTCCTTACAAAGATTCATATTGGAAAACTTAGAAATTCCTCAAAATCCTATAATTTGCTCAAGTGTTTCAGTAAGATAAGAAAATCAAGATTATCAACTTTTTTATTTGTTTCTTTGTAAAGGAAGACGATAATCACCAAGAAAATATGGGTTATTCGTATTTTCTTGCTAAGTATGTGCATTTAAAAGGTAACCTAAGTCAAAATATTTAAGTTTTACCTCAAGATGCTTTGTCAAAACTGACCCTGAGCACAGAAATTTGAGAAAACAAAACATCCCATACCAGAATTACTCTGCATACTGCCCAACATCTAACTTAATACAGATATAGAGAAAAATGAACATAACCATTGAAAGACACATACAAATTAACTTTAACTGCAGTGTGGTACAGGTGAATTAGAACGAAATATTTTAGTTTCGTTATTTATGTATTGTCAGGGGGGTCGCAACCAAGGGTGAACTTGTATGGAATAAGTAACAACAGAAACAGATTTTGAATTGATAACAGGCATTTATTGTGAAAAAATGCCATAAAACAAAACCGAAACGAAACAAATGTGAGAAAGTCATATTAAATCAGTTGTTACTAAATGACACATAAACTTTTATAAATTAACTCAACTTGAGTTGAGTTTAGCGTTATAACTGAGAGTATTGAATCGTGAGAATCCATAACTAATAACAGAACTGATATCGACGACGACAATCCCCGGAATTTTCGTCTTCGACGATACATATTGTATATCTTCAAATGTCGAGTAAAAATGCACTATACCACCTTTAAATGTAATGTAATACATTTTAATTAGTTAATAGCATTTTTTTAAAAAGTATTATTACATGTACTTGTATAATGTAGTAAACCGTCAATAAGACTGTATGCTGGTTATTTTGAAATTACATGGAAGCGGGACGCGTATTTTGCAATAAATTTATTATAAAGAACTAACAGTTACTGCCAGAACAAAATTAGATTAACAATTATACTTTTACTCCTTTGTCATTGTGGTATAAATAATAAAATCAACAAAATTAACTTTGAGGGGATGATAAAAAATAATCCTAGAATACATACACGAGGGTTGACAAAAAAAACTGTTCCCGGAACAATACTCGGACATATCTATAACGAACGCGTGACCGATATTGATAATTTTTAAGAAATTATAGATTGCAAACGAGCATTACACATATTTTATCGTTTGTACATGATTCATATTTATAACCCAAATATTATATAATAAAATATTACTTCCAGGTTGAAACAAAACAAAAACAATTATAACTTTTAAAGATAATCTAGATTGCAAACGAGCCTTACAAATTTCGTACAGAAGCGTCAAACCCGTACAATCCAGGTCAAGTTTTAGTCGCAATATGATTTGTACATGATACATATTTTCTTAACTGAAAGATTACTTCTATGTAAAAAAGCAACTACAAAAACGTTCAAACGTAACATACCTTTAGTTCCGTTGAGTGTATAAATAAATTATGAAATATCATGCGTGGAAAGCCTTATATATACATTGCACGTGCTTATCCCAAACTCTGAAAGATGTTTACTTAATTATCATAATTGATATTTGATTACTATACCCGAAATAATAATTGTTTATTATAGTGACGTAACAATAAACATGTCCTTGTTAATGACATAATGACAGGTTCAAGATTTGCTCGTACATAATATGGTGTCCGTTTAGTGACCTGCACATTAGTTAGTTGAATACTACTGTAGATTCAATAAGTAATACTAATGAGGGAACTACCCACATTCGGAAGAATAGCGGGATATACGTTAACTCAGGTAATACCCAGTAAAACCTAGATATACATAGTTTACCTGACGAACGAGCTGATGTTTATAAGAGTTATCATTTAACTTCGAACGGACTGTAGTATATGGTATTTCGAAATGTCCAGATTAATAGCGAGTGTGGTTAGGCGCAGGCTGTTCAGCTGAATTTAATTAGTGATACATTATAACTTAAAGACGCATATTGCTGAAAACAAATCATTGAAAATAAAGAGAACAAGTTCTTTATTTTGTTACCATGACATTTCTGTATCATTTTGTTAGAAGTGGAAATTTTATTATCAACAAAACTATGCATTATATTACGATTTTCCGAAATTATATTTGGAAAATTCATTGGAGTTTGTCTTGTTTTCCATCATACTTGATTTCCGAAATTATATAATACTTTTGCAAAATAAAACAAGAATTGCCTAATGCCCATGCTACTATACTGTCGTCGGTACATTAAACATTAAGTTATTATATAGCTTGACCACATTGACATGAGTTTGACCTATTGATTACCATAATTTAACAGTCGATATATTGTCTACGTTTACAACACTGAGTGTATGTTTTCATAATCGGCGAGTATCACGATGACGCTCGAGATGTAATACAAACACAAATCTTAAATGCCGATATTGCACGATTTGCTTGCGGAAATTGGTATATGCAAAGCAAGAACCTTCACGGTAATATATTCATGCATAAAGGTCAGGCTCAGGTCAAAATAGCCAAGCTATACATGTATGTAAATAAGTGTTAAGCTGTGTCGGGGTAGACTAATTTTTGTTCAGACAAAATAATGATGGACCGTTGATAGACCGGACATGTTTATTTACGTCTTCTCACATTTGACAAGTAATTTGGACAGATTAATTAACGACTGTCATGTTATTTCATTATATCGCCTACATTTATCAAAGAAATTGTTCCATCAGCAATATTTTTATAATGATTTGTACAATATAATTATTGAATTATTTCATAATATTATACTGTCTATCTAACTGTCAGTAAATGAGAGTTATTTCATGTTTATATCGGGAGTTGTCTGTTCATTCAGACAATGTGTTTACTGACCACTTTGTATTTATTGAATTACAACATGAACATTAACATACAGCTCCATTTAACAATCCTGCGCACACACTGTAGTATAATGTGTGTATCCCTCCTGCTACCTTCCCGCCAAAATCGCCCTTACCCGATGTTTTTTTTATTGAAAACCATAATCATAATGGGAAGGGTTAAAGGGGAAGTATCTTAATACTCCTTCTGTTTTATGCCGGGACATCTTCTGATACAGGAAGCACAGTAATAGTGATTGTCCTGTCAGACCCACAGGTAACTGTATCGTTGAAAAAGAAAACAAAAACGAAAAAAAATTTTTTTTTGAAAATTTATATTTTTCTATCAAGGTAAATTTGTACAGAAATCCACGAGCCGGTTCGAGAGGTGCAGTTTATTTTTAATAAAAGAACTACTTTATGCATACCAATTATCTATTAAAGGATGTGTGTTTACACAAACAATGTTACGGGATGAATGTAAGCCAAAATTAACTTCATATCATAAAATCCATTGCTTAAAGGTATACTTTAACCGTCGCTGGTGTAACACATTCTGAGGGACGGCCATGTAGATTTGTGTTGATTGCACCATATGAATCGGCTGGGAAACAGTATCTACATTTTATAGTATAACTTTTTAACTATTTGATCAATTCTGATAAGATCTGGCATATAAGTACTTTAAACATTGCTGTATATGAATATAATTAGTTTATGGAGATATTGATAGTCAAATTTTGTTTTTGATTAATTGAAATTCTGGTTCATCTAGAACAAATAAACCTTTATAGAAAAATATAAATTTTCAAAAAAAAAAAAATTTTCGTTTTTTTTTTTCGTTTTCAACGATACAGTTACCTGTGGTCAGACCGTCTGACAATGTTCAAGTTGTTGAAACTGAAATATTTTGAGTCCATAAAGAGGCATTGCTTACAAACTTCTGCGAAGATCTATACTTGATAGCCATCATAAACACCTATTATTGTCAAAGTATTGCAACACTCTGCAAGATTTAAACATAACAATTCTGGTCCTTCATTAACTTAGCTATTTTGGCTTCCATCGGGACAATAGCGTTTATTGAATACAGTATTGGTGGTTTCTTTGTCTAGTTCATTCACCGTGACATTGTTCTAAAGACAATGCTGTATTCATTAAACGTCAGCCGTGGTGTGGAAGATTTGTAATTATCATTGGGGTTTCTGCAGTCGAATTGTTGTGATCTTGGGTGAAACTTGACGGAATCCTGATGCTCGTGAACGACAGATGCATTGCAGGCAAAATACGCCCACGATTTTCCTGATTTTCAAATAATTGTAAGTAAAAAGATATATCGTTGGGCTCGTGCAAATCATGGTAAAGCGTAACAAAGCTTAGAACATCTTATAAAACGCTGATAGGCCTAGTTCTAGTTAGTAAAACAATATATGTTCTCACCCTATAGAGGGACTTGGTCTGACCTAGATTGGGTAAAAAACATATCAAAATGTCCGCCTTATGGGTGCATTAATAGCTGAGTGACCTACTTAAAAATGCGCCAGTCAGTTGCATCTACGGCTCCAGCCTCGATGGGCGGTGGATAGCCAGGGAAACGACCGAGTTTTATCTTCCAGCTTCCCCCGAATTGCCGGGGGTGTTAGGGATTTTTCTCCAAACCAATATACCTCTTGTCAGGGGCCGGGGAAATAACGCAAATTTTACCATCAGCTGTCCCATGCAGGGCGGGGGAATGGCGGGGTTTTTGACAACATAAAAGTAAAAATACCGGTCCATCCCCGGCGGTTTGGGGCCGTTGATGCAACTGACTGATGCATAAGCTATGTGACTAGAGTTTCATATTTAAGAAATATAGGTCCTTCCTGTTTGTGGGCGCAAAAATTGCAGATTACCTTAATTTTAGCTTTAACAACTGGAGTGAACACAAGCAATTGTTGACGGACGGACGACGGACGAAGGGTGACCACAAAAGCTCACCTTGCCACTATGTGACAGGTGAGCTAAAACGGATGCACATCCTCGTTATAGGAACATTCCAGTTGGAGTAACCTAGAATGATTCTAGGCATTTGTACTATAATTGATTATCAGCATCTTGCATGGAATACATAAAAATCTCGAGAAAGTCGTGCCCTTGCATATGTTAGACGAGTGCAGACAGTACATTTTGGTGTAAACATATTGGCCTATATACGTCAAGATGTACGAAGTACGCCTCTACCATACATGTTTGGAGATGCAAAACTCCATTATTACTAAGTGGTACATTGTATGAGGGAAATGTATATAATTAGTTGATCCTCTTGTTCCCCAAAGTTTAAAAACCATCATCAGAAATTTGTTTTCGTCCAAAGTACAAGTGATGTGAAGTTAATGAAAAGAGGATGTGTCGTCTGCAATATATGACCTAGTCATCTCCGGGACAACATGTGTACTGATTTGCCTTACAACCGGCCGTGGACGCTCCGGACATGATCACACCAGCATGATTAATCCAAGGTAAGATAATAAGATACTTTTTCCACAAATAGAAGATTTACCAAGCAGTGTGTAATATTTCTCAAATTTATATCATGGCTATGTGATGTTAACTGAAGGGGTGTCGCTAAATGAAATGAAAATTGATTTGGTGTGTCTGCATTTTCAAAGGAATGAGTGCAATAAATATTATCCTGCACTTAAGTAATTGCACTCATATACCAGTGCTCATACTTTAACCGTACATTATTTATACACATAATGAAATGATCCAATAGAGAAAACAAACGTTTGAACATGTTGAAATTATATAATTTTACACAACATCGTGGTACATAGATTGACATGTGTGTAAGACACGGAATATTACATCTGATCATTCAAAGAATTAATGTTGAGAAAACGAAGGAGTTACATACGTTATCAACGATGGTACATAATTGTTAGATATAAATGTATGAAAGTCGGTCGATATCACTTGTGTCCAATAATACATGTATTGGAATTATTTCAAACATAAATTTTAAATAACCAAATTGACAATACTTTTTTTATTTTGGTGAAGTTAATAAATGAATTTGATCTTGACTCAGTTGATTCTAAAGAGCATTTTGCACACTACGTAAAGAAAAGTAAGTACAGTCTTGCATAGTTATACAGTAACATAAAAGCGTGTTGTTAATATTATAGGGTTTACAACGAGTGGAGAAGTCTTAGATATCGTAGCTAAAGTCACTAAAAGAGCAAATCCTGCACGAAATAGGATTCGAACTCGTCTCGCTCTAGTGACAAGTGGCTGCTGTTTAGTGATGACAATGTTCTTCCCATATCGATCCTTCCTTGGCACACACAATCTTTCCATCACTTTTCACAATCAAACCTTTACCGGTTTGTCGAGCTAGGTTGCCACACAGAACTTTCCCATTTTCAGCAATGATCGTAACGTAGCCCACTTTGGTCCCGATGAACTTACTCGCTTCAATCTTCAAATACTCTCCGGGAAGCAGTCTGGAAAATCCTAACTCGCCATGGTGAATGACATGCTTCTCTTCACTTTCTGCTGCACTTTTGAGTAAAAGCCTTGGTGCATCAACACCAATTGGTTCATGCGAACAATTCACGTGTATGTTACTATCAGTATTATTGGAAATAATAACGTGATGAGACGAACCACCACCCATATTGTACCTGAAATATATAAAAAAAAGTTCAGCTTATGACAGGCCCTCACATAGGGTGAACATACCGCGTGACTGTTTGGCTAAGACTACAAGTAATAATATGCCTACAAAAAGTTAATAAAAACACATATGTATGTTATGCTACGGACAATTTTTATGAGACATGTTTAACGCTTAAACAACGAATGAGCACTGTCCATGCAACTTTTTATGTTTCAACAGAATGTCACGGGTTTTGTCCGAACCCTATTTGACTGTTTTCCGAACATTAAGTTATTTATTTTATTTTGTTAAACCGATTTATTGTTCCATTTTTTTTCACGTAAATTACACGTCCAATAGTGCTTTACAATTACGATTGAGACATGATTAGACATGTATAATGGATACAAACATTCTAGTCAAAATAATGTGTTAACAATATATACAAAATAATGTGGGTAGATTATATATACAAATATGGAACCATTAAACAACACATCCGTGTACACAAGTAAACTACTCAAAACAAAGTCTTGGCTTCGTAAATTGACATATTTTACTTGCTATCTTAGCATAGATCATAAAATGGGGCGTGGTTTTCTGTATTATCACAAGAAAACATGGAGTTAAGATATAACATGGTCATGTTAATATCGTTGAATACATCGCTGACTTAGAATAAGAAGGTCGTAATTAAGTGCAAAAGTTAACTCGATATTTTGAGGCCTTCTGATGCTGATTCTAAATATGTATCAGTCTTATTAGATCGTAAGTACTTACGACCTTCTCATTCTAAGCCAACGAAATATCTTATCCTTTGCAACGTCATGGAGCAGAACCAATCATTTTTATCAGATGATAAAATAATAGCTGAGTTGCATTAAAAATGATTTATAACATGGAAACGTAAAGAAGTTCTGAAGAGTTTTCATTTAATTTATTGACAATTCACCACGTAATGATAAAATATGATCGACCATATCTCATCTATTATCAATTCCATTACATTAAAACTTGTATAAAATACATTCTGTAAATCGTCTTAAATGTAAGTAGTATTGGTGAAGTGCAATAACTTTTATCATTAAATTATAATTTAATTGGAGTAAGGCTAATTTCAAACTTTAGGCATTTCTTGGTTCAAGTATCTTGTGTATAAAAATTACTCGAAATATAATCATTGTCACATATGCAAGGTGTTTTCAATTAAGAACCTGCATTATATAGCCTAAGTTGCAAAAGCAAAATAAGTTTAATGAAAATAGTGTTAATTGCTTAAACTAATTCTCCAAAATTATTATTATTATTAAAAGTGTCCAAAAACAATAAAAATAAAATAAAGTTAAACACTTACCTGTAATGTATTTCGGTAATGAAACAGATTTGTTCTTTGGAAGCAGAGTTAACTTCGCAGCAGGTACAACTCCCTTTTATAGAAAGATAACCTTACCAACGGTTGGCTATTTGGCACAATATCAATGCAAACGTTTGATTGGCCGATAAATCAGTCAGTTGACGTAAAATAATTCATGGATTCAAAGATAAGCCCATTCTTGGAAAGCAACGTGTTAAATAAAAAAAAAACACATGTACTAACGTCTCAAAACGCGGACGAGTCTCCATGAAATCGTATTAAACAGTAAAACTAAAAATGCACAAGGATCCTCCTAAATCAGAAGAAAACAATATTGAAACTGTTTAATCATGCATGTAACACGTACCTTTCAAATACAGTTAAACCCAACGGATACCTCAAATTATATTTTAAAAAATGCTGACTACTGACACCTATATCACCATCAGTACTTTCAGAATTTTATAGCTGCACTGACAGACAAAAACAAACCACAACAGGTGTCTTTCATTTATGGCTTAAGGTGTTTATGTCATATACAACGCATATAAAACAAGTAAAGGCACTTGCTCAGCTGAAATTGTGACTGTCAAGCAAATGTAAATACCGAAATGTCCGCCATTTACCTTAATCTCCATGCAAATTTCTACTTAAACACCAATCTCCATGTGCATGTCTACCCCTTGATTGATTTTGAGATTGGAATATCAGGTTTTCTCAGGCACCCCCCTCATGGCGGTTAACATTCAGGCCAATGATGCAAGATTGGTTAATGCACGGGCAAAACTAAAGCCCCGAACAAACATCTTCTCAACTGTGACCTTGACCTTTGACATATAGGATCCTTGGATCGGAGATTGACACTCCGCGACAAAGTTCTGGTCCGAACAAAATCAGCCGAACGCAGGCACCAAATGTGGCCACAAATTGACTCGACACACACAATGCGTCTCTGCACTTCTTCCAGCATAATTGCATGTTTGAGTGTGGAGAGTGAAGTTCGAACATGTCCGTTGTATTTGTTTATAATTCAAACCTCTAAAGTAGGATGTTCTGTGTATATCGGAAGTTCAAATGGCAGTATTTATTCCTTATTATTTATTATTTTTTGGCAGTATTAATTCCTTATTTTTATTTTTTGGCAGTGTTAATTCCTTATTTCTAATTTCTTTTGGCAGTACTAATTCCTTATTTTTAATTTCTTTTGGCAGTATTACGTAATTCCTTATTTTTAATTTCTTTTGGCAGAGTGTTGCAATCGTACATAAATCAATTAGAAGGTGAACATTGTTCTCCTTGTATTGTAGGCAGTCTCAGAGTGTACGATACACATTTAAATTAGCTTTACAGGATGTTAGCCCATCAATGAAGTCAGCATAAAATCAACTTTGTCATTGTACCGGTATTTGTTTCCTGAAACCATGGAATGCAGCTTATACTAGTACGCCATCATTTGGAACAAAAAATGTGCGCTTTCTACGCAAATGTGGTACCAGATAGTATCTTACATTCATGCTAATTACGTAAAGGTTTGGTGAAACCCGTAGAATACATCTTGTGTCATATCATTTTGTATTCTCCGGAAAATAAAGTAATCTGTAACGTACACGCATGCATGTTTTTTTTCTTATATCTAACACTCGTTGGGTTATTTAAAGACCTAACAAACGCCAATTTCTATAAATTGTCTGCCACTTTTGTAACTTGGCTGTAAGGTGTTATTCGATGCCGCCAGGAGGCGGCATCGAGTATGAAAGGGTGCAACCAGATGTCCCAGGAGGATACAAGATTTGATTGGTTATAACGCTGTTGGACTCGCCCGTCAGGGGTAAAATAGGATGATAAATATTATAGCAAAATTTTATATAAAAATATTTTTAATATTATTATCACAAGATGTATGTAAAATGATTATACACTCATTTATTTCCGGCTTATAATTTTTTTTATTCGACTTATATAAAAACAGTTTATCTCATACCTTAAAATTGAATGACTACCAGGGCAATGTTGTTCGGTAGGTACTTAAGTCCAAATCAGTTCGGAACGGGTGTTTATATAACGGCTACATATGTTGCAATTTGCGGGTCTTAGCAGGGGCTATTAAAAAGTAAAAAAAAACTATTTGCGCGGAGCGGCGATTTTCCTTTCGAATTTACACATGCAAACTACCACAGTACGCTACTTTGATAAATGCAAGTGTTTTTTTAATCTCTATGTTTCTTTATTTATGTATGTCAGAATAGTTTGTTTTGCCAAAATTTAAACGGGTAAATATAGCTTGCCAACATTGAACTGACACTTCTTATTTACAAAATATTCATATGCGCTCCTATACTCCTGCCAAATGGAACTAGTTCTATGCATATTTTAAACTATGTTGAACGTATTAATTCGCAATAAATTTACTTATCAAGCTCACAAACCACGAAATAACAATGTCCTTTAGTGTCAGTTTCACGTTGTCAGGCTATACCACGTTATTGGAATACACTTTGTTATTTTATGAAACATGCTAAATGCCATCTGTGAAGCATTAATCAATATTATAATGGTGCTCATATTTCTAAAACATGTTATGTTCATTTGAACAAATATTTCAATAGAAAATAGAATGTTTTCATGTTTTCTATTCTTTCCTGGTGTTTCACTGCCTTCAAGTTTTTAACCAGGTTTTCCAAAGGAAAACTCTGGTTATTAGATTGCTGAATGTCGGCGGGCCTTAACAATTTCTTCTGTGCACAACTCCTCCTACATTTCTTCATAGATTTCAACCAAACTTTCAGAGAATGATTGTCATCATGTGACCTGGTGCATATTATCAGGGTTTTATGATTCAACCAATTTTGACGGAGTTATGGCCCTTGAAACAGAAAAAATTGGCCGCTTTCCTTATGTCGCACGGTACTCAAAGTACACGACATAGAGTCATGAAACCTTCACAGAAATGGTCAGGATGTTTTCTCTACACCTGGGGTTTCACTCCCCTTTCAGTTTAGTACATCCAGAGTTATTAGCCATTGAAATGGTGTAAAATAGCCATTTTTGACTTGTTTCACATGCTACTCAAAAAGTATTTGACCTAGGATCATGAAACCTTTATAGAAATGTTTGACAGCATGTACTCTAGTGCACCTGGGGTTTCACTCCCCTTTCAATTTAGTACAACCAGAGTTATTGCCCTTGAATTAGTGAAAAATACCCATTTTCAGCAATCTTAAGTTTTTGCAGCGTACACTCAACACATGAGAATAACTTCCCTTGTGCATCACACATCACGCCGGAATTTTAGTTTGTTTACAAGTTTCTACCAATACCTTTTACTAAATAAAAAGATTTACTTAAAAAGAACTAGCGGCATCTTTGATGCCCAGCATCAACATTTCACTTGTTAAACATGACAGACGCTTTAAATATCAAGTTGGTCAGATTTGCTGAAAAAACAAGTTCATATAGACATATATGTTGCTTATATTTTTATCTGTATATTATATATTCAGCCATAGTGCGTCTTCTACGAAAAATAAACACATGCCGAAGCATGGTGCATAAACACTCGAGGCGTATAAACAGGATATGCATGTGGCAGTTATTAATTAAAGCAACGGACAAATCTATTTGCTTGAAGTTTGTATTTTACTAACCTACGTATGCGATAACAGCCAATTTACAAGCCCGGGATACAGGGGTTAATGTAATAATCGGGTAATACGTGGGCGCATGACTGAAAGAAGAGTACTGTATACGTATAACCGGATCTTATTTTGATAAAAGTGTAAGTCTAGTGCCAATAAATAGAAGAAACAAATCAGCATGGGAGTAAATCTTGAATTCTAGTTAATCACTGATAGATGTATAGCCATCACAATGTCAAGGTCATCATAAGGTCATCACAAGGTCGTCACGTGATTTTATTCTACGTATTGAAGATGACGTAAATGTATAAAATGTTCATATAAAATCACACCGTCAGCTATTTCAAAGATATATTTAATGCCAAAGCTTGGTCTTTCAGATGAATATCCTGATTAGACACCTATACTAATAAATATATAGACATACCCTTAGCTTAAGCCGAATCGGAATTCAGTTTGAGAATAGTGTCTTCTTTTCAACCGGAGGGGACTATAGGTTTGCCGTCCGTCAATCGTAAATCGATTCAGGAATATAATTCATTAACTGAGAATCATTATTGCTTAATCTCCTCAAATTTTCAACTAAAAGCTCCCACTAATGACCGAGACAAAAATGAAATATATTTCTGTAACGAGCCAAAATAGTCACGAATTGATCTGAGGAGAGTGGTTTATTTTGAAATAATATTAAATTATGTACTCTTTTAATGTTACTATACATAACAAATCATGTTTATGGTGTTTGTTGTTCCAACAATATTGAACATACTATGTCAGTTCATCGATGAACTATGTATGTAATTAATACATGTAGGCCAAGTATTGTACATCGGTTTGATTTTACTCGACTAGGTAAAGGTAAGCGTTTCACCGGAAGGCTAGAAACCTCCGAAAGACCGAAAAAGCACCATAAGACATGAAACCACCGAAAGGCCGCGAAACATCAAAAGGCCGGAGCGTTTTTACATTTATATCATAGTACTTAGGAATGGTTTGTATTAAAGTATTTAATGTTCCGTGCCATTAAATTAGAGCTTTTAAACGTTTTACTATATCTTTTAACATTACGATGAATTGATACATACAAATGTTACACCACACTGAACCATGTAAATGAGCACATTGTAAACACTCGGCTGATTTTCTTAGTGGTCACTTTTTAAACCCAAAATACTTTTATCATAATAATTGAAACCATACTCATTCATTGGATTGTATACGTATATACGTACTATTGGTCAATACCAAAGTTCGAATTCGCCGGAAGTGGTACTTGAACTACTTTCACCACTTTGTGTGTCATGATCGAAACCCTCCTTCTTCGTTCAATTGTCGAACCACTTCTAACGTACGCTGTCTACCGTTTTCCTAGAAAACGAAACACGCTGATAAAGGTCACTTAATTGACAGCAATCAAAGCTCTTTTCATACTTTTGGATTGTATTGAGCTGGCGATGTGGGGATTGTATTTTATATGGATATACATGCTGACATGTAAGTAAATGTATTACATTGCTTAAACTATAATAAATTTTATATTAAATTTGTAGGGTTGCCTGCAAGACTGTCGTGTGTTCTTCTTTAATTATAAGCAGTTACGACAGTCTTGCAGGCCATACTCGTATAATTGACATGTACAAAATCATTTATACACAACAAGACACGTAACGGCAATACAGTGTATCATGGTAATCATCAAAAACTAATTTGTTTTGAGTATATATTCTTCTTTCTTCTATTCACAGACAAATAATGTAATAACATATTAGGGTCAAACGTAAAGTTCGTGGGCAAATGTCCGTTAAATGTTTAAAATAAACAAAACACATATTATGCTTGTCATTACAGGTCTAGGTGAAATTATCTGTCAGGAAGTCCGTCTTACACCAGAAAGCGTACTGGCATCTGAAAACGAAGCAGTTCAACTAAGGTGTAGTTATATAGGAAAGGAGACTGTATCACGATTTGCTATGGTTTATAGTGAACTAGTTATCGAAGGTGGAGACTTGAAAAATCACGTTCATACTTGGTCAATTAATGTAGTATCCTCAGACAACCATGTATTCCAAGTTGGGCAGTTTATGGATAACAAGTTTATATACCGTCTTTTTTTTCGAAATCAGCTTCACTGGACAATAAAGAAATTCAACAAGTCAGGTCATGGGAAATGGAAATGTTTAGTGACCGTTCCTTCATCAGATAAAAAATTGTCCAGTAATTATGTTTCTATTACTGTTAAAGGTAAGTCAATCAGTTTTGTGTGGGCGTTCTTCGTGTAGTTGTGTTGTGGTTTGCTCGGCTGGTTAAATTGAGTTCTGCCTTTCTTGTCTGATTTACTCATATTGTTGTTGTAATGGTATATTTGTTCGTTGAAATAAAACACAGTAATCAACATTTTATAGAACACTTCTAACAGAAGGAGAAAGACGTAGCAACATCTATTTATCAAGTAGGTCCGATAATGGCTTAATTTAAGCGTGGTTAATATGATTACACGACTTCATAAACACAAATATATGATATTACATGTATTGGTTTTTCACCACCGATGAGAATATGTTGTTAACAGTCTTTTGACTCTCGTGTGCAGGATTTACTTTGCCTTTGTTATCTACATCATACATTTTTAAAATCAGCAATATGAAATATTCTATTTGTGTACAGTACCCCCGGATGGTCCACCAACTATTGAAGATTATACTGATGGGGATACATATAGTATGACTGAGAATCAAGTTGGTAAACTGATATGTTCATCTAATGGTGGAAACCCTCTAGCTACATTATCATGGACTTGTTACAGTGGTCAGACAACAGCAGATGGAACATCTAACACGACAGTAGTATCAACACGAACATGGACAGCTGTAAGAAACACAGACAGAACATGTACTTGTACATCAACACACTCTATAGCAGGACAACAAACTGCGACCGTCAATGTACAGATTCTGTGTACGTATAATTCACACTTACCATTATACGCCAGTTGTCAATCTTAACCTGTAACATAAATTTAAGCGTTATATTATAATCACATGGTCCAATGGATTAACTTGTAAGCCTTCGCCTAGCAGCCTTCGACAAACAAATCAGGCGGAGCGATCTCTACTCTGGCGTGATGTCAATCGACGTATTGTGGCATGGGTTTTGTTCTTTCTTCTTCGTAAATAGCCAGAGTTTCACAAAGTACAACGTTTCTACCTTATAACTATCTAGATAGTTGGTGTCCGTTGCCTAAGCAAATTGTTAACGAGCGCTTCTTTCAGTTACCTCCCGTTCGATGAAATATAAAAGGCATGGTTAACCTCCCTTGGAAAGCGCTACGTAGCGCTTTGCTTAATTAACGATCGCCTGTTAATACAAAAAAACGTAATAGGTGTCCTATTATAATGTATAGTGATACATGTTTACGACTTATCGGTATATAGAGGATATATCGATGGCTTAGAATTCGAAGGTCGTAAGTGCCACTTACGACCTTTTAAGATTCATACATATTTAGAATAAGCATCACAAGGCGCTTCTTATGAGCCCATTTTCATAAAAATCTGAACTTGTCATGTTGACCAAAATGAAGTTGTAAAAGTTTCTTTTACCATAAGTAAAGAGTAAATGTCGGACAGTTTTTCCGTGTTTTCTCAAAATATCGATTTGGTAGTTACGACCTTCTAATTCTAAGCCATCGATATGACGAGTTGTAAATGATTGATTCTTTATAACGTTATCATATGAGACTAAAAATGCAAAATGATACGCATCAAATTATTAAAAAAATACGTCCATGTTGTTTACCTTATATCACACATGTTACGTATAAGCGTATACGTACTCGCTTTACTAACCCGTATACAAGGAAAGTCATGTGATATAAAAAAAACACACTACAAAGTAGATTCTATAACACATATTTCAGATGGGCCGAGTATCTCACCTATGTATAATCAGAGTGTTGAAGAAGGCAAAACGTTCAGATATACCTGTCCATACACACCTGGTAAACCTGCAGTCACTACTATCACATGGACTAGACCTGGAGACAACGCCATATGGAATTCTGAATGGTTGGAGATTGAAAATGTATCGAGAAGTGAGCCGACCAAATATATATGTACTGTACAGAATATAATGGAACCCACTAATATGATGCACGTGACTGATCCAAAATCTGCACATTTCTACCTTAAAGTGAAATGTAAGTTTAGACATCGCACCGTCATAACAAGCTATATTATCAAACTATAAACTGTACACATTTATGTGTAGAATTGACACGCCAGGTGTCAATCATTACCTTTTAAATCAATTTTAATGGTGAATTATAATCCCATGGACCAATTGATTAACTTGAAAACCTCCGCCAAGAACCCTTTGACAAACAGTCATGTGCTCTGGCATAATGTCAATTATTAAGAGTGTTACACAGTTCCTAAAGAAGACCGATAAGTCGAAATACTTTGATTTCTATATGAAATTAATTAAGGTGATTCTCTTACGATTTATAGCTTTCAAATGATTTGTTAATGCTTGAGTATGGTGTATGCCAACATTATAATAGACACAATTAATAATATGATGAAAATGGACTTTTATTTAAACGAGTAAACTATTTTAAAAAACATAATACATATATAATTATACAATATACTTTTAAAACAAACAATGCAAACTTGCATTTTGGACAATTTTGGGATAAGTAATAGCCAAAATTGTGTCCGTTTATACTAATTTATATTAGCTGTATTTCTCATTGCAGATAAGACATCAATTGAAGAGTTTTATGTTGAAGATTCTCAAGGTTTCAGACACGAAGTTACTGTCGAGGAATTCTCTTCTCCTGTACTTGTTTGTATTGTGGACAGTAATCCAGGATCTAGTATCAAAGTGCAGTTTCGAAATGAAACATTAAAGGAAACTCCGTTTAGCAGGTTACAATTGACGCATCAGCTATACAGTGTCAGTTATAAGGACATTGGTATTTACACGTGCTCTGGAAACAATTATCTAAACACCGCACCAGCAACACGAGATGTTGTTGTTCTTGTGGAATGTAAGTATGACTGCAGTGTCTTATGTGCTCAAACACAATTGATGTCATGACCTATGATACTATAAACTATAAACACACATGGCCAAGATGTTGTCTTTTTTAAATTCCAAAATGTCCACAACTAATAATTTAGAATTACATATTTGCATACTTTATAACTTACCTTTGCGGTGTATATAATTGTGTCTGAAATTCAATATAACATTATTTAATTTCGTACTAAATATTCATGGTTTATATCTGTATAATTATGTTGTATATACTAAAACGTTTTATATTTTGTTTAGTAGTTCCGCATCTTTCTAATAAATTGTGACTACCTTTTCTTTATGACTGTATTGTTTTTTGTTGATGTTCAAGTTCGATTTATTTATGTTAGTTAAATGCTCTAGGCTGGTACACGTTTGATTTATGTATTTATGTATTTATAAAGCATTCCTAATGCATCATATCAAAGCCTAGATGCATAATTTGTGTACATGTATGTATTTTCTTAACGTGATAAACGTAAGTATAATGTCATTACGGAATACATGTTCAATGACATTGTGGTATTTCCATTAATTAAATGCATGATTGTTTGCTATTTTTAAAAATAGGTCGACCACAACCATATGGACACATTGAACGTGCAGTATATAGTGCACAATATGGCATGGCAACAATAGGTTTGTCGTTCCGTGCATATCCTGAGCCTTCATCCACTGTCTGGATGAAAGATGATACCAACTTGACAGATAGTGACAACATAACAATAACTAGAACTCATGTAGCAGTAAATGAAAGTTATATTGACATAATTCAGCTGAGTTTGGTCGTCCACAATGTGAGTGTGTCTGACTTCGGAGAATATAAACTATATATTCGTAACGTGGCTGGATTGATGGAAGAAACGTTTCATCTCAAAGTAGAAGGTAGTATCAATTACATTATAATCTTGTGGTAGAATAGAATATATTTTAATTCCAATTATGGGCCATTTCTGGCATACAATTACATTATAAAAATACACAAGTGTATGAAACAAGGCATAACATAACAAAGGCTTGATTTATGATTGGAAACACAAATAACTAAAAGAGAGAAAAACACAAAGCAAAACAACAACATGTAATCTTGAACATTAGTATGGATGCTGATATTGATATTGTCCTTTAAAATTACAGATTTCGATGAACCATTTGGAATCTCCAATTGATGTTTTTTATAATTTCATTGTATATGATATTCATACTTTTTTTATGATATTCATACCTGCCAAGATAGTTATACTGAGTATCCAAAATAGGGATGATAAAGCAAACCATGTCACAAGATGCACTTAAATGTGATTAAAAAAGGGGATTTAGATGCTTAAAAAGGAATGTACAATGTATCAATTCTAGTGGTTATATATTCCAGGGGTGGAGGTTTTATACTTTAAACAGCGGAAGTTGTCTTTAGCAACACGACTAACAACGCATCACTCTGCAATAAAAATGAGTCCATATGAAATTGCGCTTATTACACGTGTTAGAATGCAAATAGATCTTAGTTTTCCGTGATATACCGGCCAATATATCACGGTTTGTCGTTCACATGCATAGTTATTAATCACTCAGGCCTACGGCCTTCGTGATTAATTCCTACGCATATGAACTCCAAACCGTGATATATTGGCCGGTATATCACGGAAAACTACGATCTATTTCCTAATTATATGGGACAGCATATCATGAAATGAATCAAATGTACCTTTGTTTAAAGAAAGATGTACTTGGAAAACCAGACATATACAATGACAATAGGAGTAAATCAAACTTTAACAGGCGTACTTGTCAGGTATGACAGTACAATGCGTTATGATGGAGGCATGTAGTGATTGTTTATCCGTCTGTTAGTCCTCTGACCATTACATGGAAAAGTTAAACAAAAAAAACTTTCAAATTCTTGAAACTCAAATACTTGTATTTTCAAAGTTCATCAATGCATTAAATTCAAACATGACATACTTGTTCACCGTCATAAAGCCATTGCATTGTCAACGCCAAATGATACTACTCAATATGTCAATAGAAATATGGCCTCTAATTGAATTAGCTAGAAGGACATGACTCACACCCTGATTGAATTAGCCAGATATTATGTAAAAGACCCACACCCGGTCGTGAGCGTTTACTGAAATTAGTCGAGGCTCGTTCTTGAACTCCAAACACAACTTATGACGAAGCCTATATTTTCTAACCAAGTCAAGATGCCACATGTTATTAAGCAAGCATTTGACGAGCTAAATCATTTGTTTTCGTGGCGAGTTAAAGAAATGTCAGAAATGTCGATCGCAAAGACAATGCAATAACTGATAATTTCACATTTCGTATTAAACATTTGTATAGATTGGCAGTTTCATGGGCAATGAATGTGCTCTTGATCATATGACTGAATCCAAGTTCTAGAATCCTGTTTTAAATTGTGAATGTACATTATATATAATTGTGAAGCGCAATATAATATGTTTTCTTAATTTTTGCGCTATATAATTGACATGTATTTGTATTTAATCGGATCAAAGCCTAGTCAGACATTTAACGAATTTAAGTTTTAGCACTGCAAGCTGATGGCATCGAACATTTGTTTACTCGCATTAAGGAGAACTACGGGTTATTTGTGGACTGGTTCTAACATTTTTGTTTAAGCCTATGAGTGGAACGTACTGGTTTTTGTTGATACACTTTCTGCTTTCAGAGAATGAAGATCCTCTTGATATCGCAGATATAGTTGTTGGTGTAACAGTTGGTGGTATTGCTGTTGTTATATCGATTGCTGTTGCCATAGGATTTATACTACGCCGGCAGAGGGCAAAAGGTAGGAATAATACTCTATAAATAGTTGTATTTTGTTGTGGGTTCTTTTACCATACGGCGAGTTTGTATTGTTTCGTAAGGTAGATAGAGTCGTATATATGAAAGGTCACATTTATAACTTTATATGTTTTATACCTTGACTTTTTCAATTATCAATCGGGAGAAATAGTTCTTAAAATGTTCTTACAAGGGTTCCTACGCTCAGATACAAAAAAATTTTTTCAAGGTCATGGAAATGTCAGGGAACTATGAAATTAGTTAGGGAATGTTCGAAATTGAGTAAAAGTCAGAGAAAAGGGAGATATTCATTAAAAATCTCGATAAGTGTCATTTCCTTTGAAGAAAATACCAAAACACTGACAAAGTTCCTCGCTCGCTATGCTCTCCCAGGATCATTTTACATTATGATTACTTCATGTCAATTAAAAACCATAAAACTATTACCTGCAACTGTTTGGTTTCATATAAAACAAAAAAAAATCATTTTCACAGTTTCTATTGCGATATTGTGCTGTAACAAAAAGGCCCGACCGGTCGAAAAAGTAAGTGAAAACTGCTGTCTGGTCAGGGAAAATCAGGAAAAGTCAGGAGAGTTTGTCTAAGAATACAAATAATAGAGGGAACCCTGTCTTAGAAGTGTTATTGGCCGACTGTATATTTTACATAAGCTATCCCCGTGTATATTTGCATTCGTTTCATTTGATATACTTGTATGGATGGGAATAGTTTATATCACCAGAGCTGATATAGTGGTATTCACAAAACATCTGAATGAAGAAAAAAATGTCCGAAGTTAACAAATTGAGCTGCGCATCTTTACTAAGAAATACGAAGATTAACCCGTGTTTGCTAAATGTGATTATTGTAACTCTTTACACAAAGTTCTTTACTATGTTAACATTGATTATGTTAATATTTTCCTGTTTATTTGACACACTACAAGAAATATTCAGTTTCCTTTTTAAAAAAAGATGTTTGGAGAAAATCACCCTATTATGTACGATAGTATACACTTTACTTACAAGGATGTAAATAGAAAATTATGACCAATCCCCATGTCAGTTCTTTATTTGAAGAGGTCCGGAAATAGATCAAGTAGATCTTAACAAGTGAGCACTTAGATGAAGGAATTATTGAACTGTTGCTAGGAAGCTGGAAACTAAACATGAATCATTGTTTTTGAACATTTGAATGCGGTGTGTTTAGTTTTGTGATGTTATCAGTCATATAATACGAGAATTCACTATTGGTAGAACCTGATTTCTACCAATTTTGATGAAATTCGGATGATAGATTGTTTAACAATCGATGTTGTCTACGTATTGTTTGAATGACCGTCGTACACCTGTGTTCTTCCTCTGACGTACCTCATTAGGATGTTATGTCTATATATCCAGTCACTTCCGACAAAATCGACTTGATAATAGGGTGCTTGCTATGCTTTGCTATATTAGGTCACCGTACCCGCTAAATGTTAACCGATTATTTTTTATATATTTTATAGGTAGGGGAAATAGTGGACCGAATCTCAGGTAGGTTCGAGTTTTCATAAATATCTTTCCAAATCGTTGGCTTACAATGAGAAGGTCGTAACTACCTTATTTGAAATTTGCATTATAAGGCGCTTTTTGTGAACCTATTGTCATTTCATTGTCTTGTTGACCAAAATGAAGTTGTTATAGCCTGTTTTTCCATAAGAAAAAAGTATTTCAGATTTAATTATTTTGATCCTGATTGATTTTGTACTTACGACCTTCTCATTCTATACCAGCGAAGTGACGTTATGATATATAATGCAACTAATTATTGGATTAAATTATTGTAAATATTATTTGTTGTTTATTCATGGTTGCCTGATTAAGTTAGTCTGGGAATATTGCCATAGTGTTGTTATACATATCTGTAGGCAAATGTAGTCTTTCTTTTCTATGTTTGGTATTATCATATAATTTTGTTTCGCGTATCCTCGCACACAAGTCATGTCTATGAAGATTTGTTTAAATGTAAAGGGATGTGTATTTTATGTGTACATAGCCATTGTATCATTATCCCGTTTTATGCTCTTCAGTTGAAAATTGGAGTAAATAAAATGTAATAATTTAAGTACATCGTTTAACACGCAACTGGTTTTGCACCATAATAATGCACTCGATCATTTTTCATACTAGACAGTCACATAATAAGTCAATATAATTTGATTCTATTTTGGATTTATCTAATCTCATTAGAATCAGATCCTTGCATTGGTCCATTCCTTTACGCTGTTGGAAAGCTATCAAAGTAAAGTAGTGGAGCGTCATATTGGTTTGATTTAAATGAGACTGTGTTCATCTTGTCTCATTTGTTTGAGTGAGTAAAGGGAAATAATGAATCATGGAATACGAGTAAGCTGAAGAGTTGTCTCCTATAAACATATCGACGGTGCCGAACCAAAACCCCGTAACTCAATTTTGGCGCTAAAACTTTGTTTGCAGCATCCACATCTACTAGACGTCCCGCGCATTTCTGTCTTGTCGCCATCTAAGTAACACGATTGGCTATTTAAATGGCGACAAGACAGAAATGCGCGGGACGTCAAGCAGATGCGGATGCTGCACAAAACGTTTTCGCGCCAAAATTGAGTCACGGGGTTTTGGTTTGGCACCGTTGATATGGGGTTTGTTAATTTGTATTTAGAATTTACTT